>CM076673.1:195603667-196116167 GCA_038501925.1 Xenopus petersii | reverse complement strand
AGCATACTGTCACACTCACTATTATACTAGCATACTGTCACACTCACTATTATACTAGCATACTGTCACACACACTATTATACTAGCATACTGTCACACTCACTATTATACTAGCATACTGTCACACTCACTATTATACTAGCATACTGTCACACTCACTATTATACTAGCATACTGTCACATCACTATTATACTAGCATACTGTCACACTCACTATTATACTAGCATACTGTCACACTCACTATTATACTAGCATACTGTCACACTCACTATTATACTAGCATACTGTCACACTCACTATTATACTAGCATACTGTCACACTCACTATTATACTAGCATACTGTCACACTCACTATTATACTAGCATACTGTCACATCACTATTATACTAGCATACTGTCACACTCACTATTATACTAGCATACTGTCACACTCACTATTATACTAGCATACTGTCACACACACTATTATACTAGCATACTGTCACACTCACTATTATACTAGCATACTGTCACACTCACTATTATACTAGCATACTGTCACACTCACTATTATACTAGCATACTGTCACACTCACTATTATACTGGCATACTGTCACACTCACTATTATACTGGCATACTGTCACACTCACTATTATACTGGCATACTGTCACACTCACTGTTATACTGGCATACTGTCACACTCACTATTATACTGGCATACTGTCACATCACTATTATACTGGCATACTGTCACACTCACTATTATACTAGCATACTGTCACACTCACTATTATACTAGCACACTGTCACACTCACTATTATACTAGCATACTGTCACACTCACTATTATACTAGCACACTGTCACACTCACTATTATACTAGCACACTGTCACACTCACTATTATACTAGCATACTGTCACACTCACTATTATACTAGCATACTGTCACACTCACTATTATACTAGCACACTGTCACACTCACTATTATACTAGCACACTGTCACACTCACTATTATACTAGCACACTGTCACATCACTATTATACTAGCACACTGTCACACTCACTATTATACTAGCACACTGTCACACTCACTATTATACTAGCACACTGTCACACTCACAATTATACTAGCACACTGTCACATCACTATTATACTAGCATACTGTCACACTCACTATTATACTAGCATACTGTCACACTCACTATTATACTAGCATACTGTCACACTCACTATTATACTGGCATACTGTCACACTCACTATTATACTGGCATACTGTCACACTCACTATTATACTGGCATACTGTCACACTCACTGTTATACTGGCATACTGTCACACTCACTATTATACTGGCATACTGTCACATCACTATTATACTGGCATACTGTCACACTCACTGTTATACTAGCATACTGTCACACTCACTATTATACTAGCATACTGTCACACTCACTATTATACTAGCATACTGTCACACTCACTATTATACTAGCATACTGTCACACTCACTATTATACTAGCATACTGTCACATCACTATTATACTAGCACACTGTCACACTCACTATTATACTAGCATACTGTCACACTCACTATTATACTAGCATACTGTCACACTCACTATTATACTAGCACACTGTCACATCACTATTATACTAGCATACTGTCACACTCACTATTATACTAGCATACTGTCACATCACTATTATACTAGCACACTGTCACACTCACTATTATACTAGCACACTGTCACACTCACTATTATACTAGCACACTGTCACACTCACTATTATACTAGCATACTGTCACACTCACTATTATACTAGCATACTGTCACACTCACTATTATACTAGCATACTGTCACACTCACTATTATACTAGCATACTGTCACACTCACTATCATACTAGCACACTGTCACACTCACTATTATACTAGCACACTGTCACACTCACTATTATACTAGCACATTGTCACATCACTATTATACTAGCACACTATCACACTCACTATTATACTAGCACACTGTCACACTCACTATTATACTAGCATACTGTCACACTCACTATTATACTAGCATACTGTCACATCACTATTATACTAGCATACTGTCACACTCACTATTATACTAGCATACTGTCACACTCACTATTATACTAGCATACTGTCACACTCACTATTATACTGGCATACTGTCACACTCACTATTATACTGGCATACTGTCACATCACTATTATACTAGCATACTGTCACACTCACTATTATACTAGCATACTGTCACACTCACTATTATACTAGCATACTGTCACACTCACTATTATACTAGCATACTGTCACACTCACTATTATACTAGCATACTGTCACACTCACTATTATACTAGCATACTGTCACATCACTATTATACTAGCATACTGTCACACTCACTATTATACTAGCATACTGTCACACTCACTATTATACTAGCATACTGTCACACTCACTATTACACTAGCATACTGTCACACTCACGATTACACTAGCACACTGTCACACTCACTATTATACTAGCATACTGTCACACTCACTATTATACTAGCATACTGTCACATCACTATTATACTAGCATACTGTCACACTCACTATTATACTAGCATACTGTCACACTCACTATTATACTAGCATACTGTCACACTCACTATTATACTAGCATACTGTCACACTCACGATTACACTAGCACACTGTCACACTCACTATTATACTAGCATACTGTCACACTCACTATTATACTAGCATACTGTCACACTCACTATTATTCTAGCATACTGTCACACTCACTATTATACTAGCATACTGTCACACTCACTATTATACTAGCATACTGTCACACTCACTATTATACTAGCATACTGTCACACTCACTATTATACTAGCATACTGTCACATCACTATTATACTAGCATACTGTCACACTCACTATTATACTAGCATACTGTCACACTCACTATTATACTAGCATACTGTCACACTCACTATTATACTAGCATACTGTCACACTCACGATTATACTGGCACACTGTCACACTCACTATTATACTAGCATACTGTCACATCACTATTATACTAGCATACTGTCACACTCACTATTATTCTAGCATACTGTCACACTCACTATTATACTAGCACACTGTCACACTCACTATTATACTAGCACACTGTCACACTCACTATTATACTAGCACACTGTCACACTCACTATTATACTAGCATACTGTCACACTCACTATTATACTAGCATACTGTCACACTCACTATTATACTAGCATACTGTCACACTCACTATTATACTAGCATACTGTCACACTCACTATTATACTAGCATACTGTCACACTCACTATTATACTAGCATACTGTCACACTCACTATTATACTAGCATACTGTCACACTCACTATTATACTAGCATACTGTCACACCCACTATTATACTAGCATACTGTCACACTCACTATTATACTAGCATACTGTCACACTCACTATTATACTAGCATACTGTCACACTCACTATTATACTAGCATACTGTCACACTCACTATTATACTAGCATACTGTCACACTCACTATTATACTAGCATTCTGTCACACTCACTATTATACTAGCATACTGTCACACTCATTATTATACTAGCATACTGTCACACTCACTATTATACTAGCATACTGTCACACTCACTATTATACTAGCATACTGTCACATCACTATTATACTAGCATACTGTCACGCTCACTATTATACTAGCATACTGTCACACTCACTATTATACTAGCACACTGTCACACTCACTATTATACTAGCACACTGTCACACTCACTATTATACTAGCATACTGTCACACTCACTATTATACTAGCATACTGTCACACTCACTATTATACTAGCATACTGTCACATCACTATTATACTAGCATACTGTCACACTCACTATTATTCTAGCATACTGTCACACTCACTATTATACTAGCATACTGTCACACTCACTATTATACTAGCATACTGTCACACTCACTATTATACTAGCATACTGTCACACTCACTATTATACTAGCATACTGTCACATCACTATTATACTAGCATACTGTCACACTCACTATTATACTAGCATACTGTCACACTCACTATTATACTAGCATACTGTCACACTCACTATTATACTAGCATACTGTCACACTCACGATTATACTGGCACACTGTCACACTCACTATTATACTAGCATACTGTCACATCACTATTATACTAGCATACTGTCACACTCACTATTATTCTAGCATACTGTCACACTCACTATTATACTAGCACACTGTCACACTCACTATTATACTAGCACACTGTCACACTCACTATTATACTAGCACACTGTCACACTCACTATTATACTAGCATACTGTCACACTCACTATTATACTAGCATACTGTCACACTCACTATTATACTAGCATACTGTCACACTCACTATTATACTAGCATACTGTCACACTCACTATTATACTAGCATACTGTCACACTCACTATTATACTAGCATACTGTCACACTCACTATTATACTAGCATACTGTCACACTCACTATTATACTAGCATACTGTCACACTCACTATTATACTAGCATACTGTCACACCCACTATTATACTAGCATACTGTCACACTCACTATTATACTAGCATACTGTCACACTCACTATTATACTAGCACACTGTCACATCACTATTATACTAGCATACTGTCACACTCACAATTATACTAGCACACTGTCACATCACTATTATACTAGCATACTGTCACACTCACTATTATACTAGCATACTGTCACACTCACTATTATACTAGCATACTGTCACACTCACTATTATACTAGCATACTGTCACACTCACTATTATACTAGCATACTGTCACACTCACTATTATACTAGCATACTGTCACACTCACTATTATACTAGCATACTGTCACACTCACTATTATTCTAGCATACTGTCACACTCACTATTATACTAGCATACTGTCACACTCACTATTATACTAGCATACTGTCACACTCACTATTATACTAGCACACTGTCACACTCACTATTATACTAGCACACTGTCACACTCACTATTATACTAGCATACTGTCACACTCACTATTATACTAGCATACTGTCACACTCACTATTATACTAGCACACTGTCACACTCACTATTATACTAGCATACTGTCACACTCACTATTATACTAGCATACTGTCACACTCACTATTATACTAGCATACTGTCACACTCACTATTATACTAGCACACTGTCACACTCACTATTATACTAGCACACTGTCACACTCACTATTATACTAGCACACTGTCACACTCACTATTATACTAGCACACTGTCACACTCACTATTATACTAGCACACTGTCACACTCACTATTATACTTGCACACTGTCACACTCACAATTATACTAGCACACTGTCACATCACTATTATACTAGCATACTGTCACACTCACAATTATACTAGCACACTGTCACATCACTATTATACTAGCATACTGTCACACTCACTATTATACTAGCATACTGTCACACTCACTATTATACTAGCATACTGTCACACTCACTATTATACTGGCATACTGTCACACTCACTATTATACTGGCATACTGTCACACTCACTATTATACTGGCATACTGTCACACTCACTGTTATACTGGCATACTGTCACACTCACTATTATACTGGCATACTGTCACATCACTATTATACTGGCATACTGTCACACTCACTATTATACTAGCATACTGTCACACTCACTATTATACTAGCATACTGTCACACTCACTATTATACTAGCATACTGTCACACTCACTATTATACTAGCATACTGTCACACTCACTATTATACTAGCATACTGTCACATCACTATTATACTAGCACACTGTCACACTCACTATTATACTAGCATACTGTCACACTCACTATTATACTAGCATACTGTCACACTCACTATTATACTAGCACACTGTCACATCACTATTATACTAGCATACTGTCACACTCACTATTATACTAGCATACTGTCACATCACTATTATACTAGCACACTGTCACACTCACTATTATACTAGCACACTGTCACACTCACTATTATACTAGCACACTGTCACACTCACTATTATACTAGCACACTGTCACACTCACTATTATACTAGCATACTGTCACACTCACTATTATACTAGCATACTGTCACACTCACTATTATACTAGCATACTGTCACACTCACTATTATACTAGCATACTGTCACACTCACTATTATACTAGCATACTGTCACACTCACTATTATACTAGCATACTGTCACACTCACTATTATACTAGCATACTGTCACACTCACTATTATACTAGCATACTGTCACACTCACTATTATACTGTCATACTGTCACACTCACTATTATACTGGCATACTGTCACATCACTATTATACTAGCATACTGTCACACTCACTATTATACTAGCATACTGTCACACTCACTATTATACTAGTATATTGTCACACTGACTGTTATCACTACTCCCAGCAAGCATTACTATCACTGCACCTGCCACAGAATAGGCACATCTCGAACCAAAAAAACACATGTGCCCGTAACCAAAGAATATGAACATCTGCATATAAAAAGAAACAATGGACATATTTACACTTTGAAACATCTTTCATCAAGACAGCGGTGCACGTGTGTGTGTGAGTAAAGGTTTAGTAACTAATGACACTGCCTATAACTGTAGATACTCTGTTGCTGCAATCAGTTAATTCATGCTGGATAAGAACCTGCGCCACTTTGTGATGTTTATGATGCAGTTTATCTGTGCGGGGATAGGGCCGATACAGAGAATGAATCAACCCCAGGCAGGAATCTGTTTGTTTTACACAGTTCAAAGGCTAAAGTTCCACTCTGTTTAAATGTATACAAAGTTATTTTCTCTGGACCTGAAAAAAGCTACGCCAGTGTATTGGGTAAATACTTGTACTCTTAGCAGCACTGCATTGAGGAGAAACACCTCTCAATATACTTCTAATATCCTTATCATTTACAGTAGGGGATACATTATCCCTTATTATACATGAGTGATACTCAAAGCTCCCTGTATAACTCAGCCTGCAGCCTTGTATCTTTATATGGTCACAGAACAACCCCTCAGTGACTTCTAATATCCTTATCATTTACAGTAGGGGGTACATTATCCCTTATAATACATGAGTGATACTCAGGGAGTTCCCTGTATAACTCAGCCTGCACCCTTGTGTCTTCATATGGTCACAGAACTCATCAGTGACTTCTAATATCCTTATCATTTACAGTAGGGGGTACATTATCCCTTATAATACATGAGTGATACTCAGAGTTCCCTGTATAACTCAGCCTGCAGCCTTGTGCCTTTATATGGTCACAGAACAACCCCTCAGTGACTTCTAATATCCTTATCATTTACAGTAGGGGGTACATTATCCCTTATAATACAGTGATACTCAGAGTTCCCTGTATAACTCAGCCTGCAACCTTGTGTCTTTATATGGTCACAGAACAACCCCTCAGTGACTTCTAATATCCTTATCATTTACAGTAGGGGGTACATTATCCCTTATAATACATGAGTGATACTCAGAGTTCCCTGTATAACTCAGCCTGCAGCCGTGTGCCTTTATATGGTCACAGAACAACCCCTCAGTGACTTCTAATATCCTTATCATTTACAGTAGGGGTTACATTATCCTTATAATACATGAGTGATACTCAGAGTTCCCTGTATAACTCAGCCCTGCACCCTTGTGCCTTTATATGGTCACAGAACCCCTCAGTGACTTCTAATATCCTTGTCATTTACAGTAGGGGGTACATTATCCCTTATAATACTTGAGTGTTTTATATGTTTATATTTTACAATAGAGGTTACAATTTTTCCTATAAATATTATGCCAGTATATACCGGATGAATGTGCTTATAGACAGGCATTGCCTATAGAGGGTGAAGACAAACCACTTGTTCTAATGCAGAGCGAGTGGCACTTCACACTGTCTGGAGCCTGGGTGCTCTGTGGGGATCACTGAAAGTGCTATGCGCAATAATGGCAGTGGGGGGAATGACACTGTTCTAATCACAGGCTTTGTGCTGCTCTTGTTGAAAAGATTCCATCAATTATTTACATTGTCACATTGCTGATTCACATCGGTATAGGGGGAAGTGATTAGTCCAACTTGCACAGCAGAGACATTAATTACCAATCTGGGCTCAGGGCAGAGAATTTTCAGGCTGCTCGGGAGGCACAGGCCGCAGAAATACAACTCATGCATCAGGGGAAGGCAAGAAGAGTCCAAGATTAAACAATATTTTATAGATCCACTTGGGCATCTTTTGGCCTGTTTGTAGGAAAAACATACCTAGACAACAGCGCCACCAACTGGCCACGTCATGCCATGATCTGTTTATCCCTTCCCTCTGCTCCCTAGCACACCAACGGGGTTATTTGTCAAAAGCTGAATTTTTGCTGTTTAAAAAAAAAAAAAAGTCCCACCAAACTAGAATCCATGATTTGCCCTTATTTATCAATAAAAATCTAAAAAAATTAAGGAAAACGTCAACTTTTTCGAGTTGTCGAGCAAAATACCTGAATTTTTCGAATTTGATGCCCGATAACCACGAAAAATCCAAGTTTTCGCACATTTAGTGAGGGTTAAAACATCTTCATATGGTTAAGGGGAGATCGGCCATTGACTTTATATGAATTCAGCAGGTTTTAGATGGAGGATTCGGATTTGGACTTGGAACAGATTCGATGGATAATAAATCTTGAAAAAAATCGTACCTGTTTTTTTTAACCGCAGCTTTTTTAACCCAAACTTTTTTGGGTTTACGGCATAAGAAACTTTCTATATCAGTGCTCTGCAATATGCAGGGACTCTAAAAATATGTTATTATTATTATTATTATTATTATTATTATTAATAATAATAATAATAATACATTAACCTTTATTTGTGGCTTTTGGTATTTCTTAAAATGTAAAAATTAAAAGATGACCCCATCGAAAAACAAATGCTCTGTAAGGCTACAAATTTTTTGTTATTGCTACTTTTTATTGCTACTTTTTATTGCTCCTTTTTATTGCTCCTTTTTGTATTCAGGCCTCTCCTATTCATATTCCAGTCTCTTGCTCAAATCAATGCATGGTTGCTAGGGGAATTTGGACCCTAGTTACCAGATAGCTTAAGATGCAAATTGAAGAGCTGCTGAATAAAAAGCTAAATAACTCAAAAACCACAAATAATAAAAAATGAAAACCCACTGCAAATTGTCTCAGAATATCCCTCTCTATGTCATAGTACGAGTTAATTTAAAGGAGAACAACCTCTCTAATGAACCTCCCCAAACACAAAGCTCACCCTCCTCATATGAGCACAAGATTAGTGAAAGGCTTGTTTCCATTTTCCAGTGCAGATAAAATGTTTCCTCCTTGATAGGCCCATGGAATTGCTTGCCGTATCTTTGCCGTCCTAAAGGAGTGCCTGATAAGCATTTCTTTCCATTTTGCAAATTAAAACAGCGACGCCAAAGAAGAATAATTACCTTGTTATTGGGATGAAAAGGAACACAATCTCTGCACACGTTTTATTACCCTCATTTCAAACAGAGCCGTGTAGATTTATGATTTGTCGGATGCTGTCATTTCTACAGTCCTGTTTTTGAAGGTGGTGTCATCTTGTTTAGTGTGGTCTAGTTGGCCTTTTTTATGTAGGCCTCACCATACAGCAGTGTTGCAAACACTTTCCCCATCCCTCCTGAAAAAAGGATACTGAATATCGCTGTGACCCCTTTATTATTCGTTATTGTGAACCTGGGTTTTCCAAACACGAGTGCTACTTTCTTTAATGGTTAAGTACACCTCTACACCTTTAAAATAAGTGAATGTAAAACTGATGAGGGTGGTATTCTAAGCACTTTTGTCATTTACATTCATTATTTATTTTGTTTTAATTCCAAGATATTGAGGGATACATGTACTGTTAATATTAATGAATTTAGTTACAACAGCGCCACCTGCTGGTCAGTTTCCCACCAGTCTGACCACCAAGTAGTCAAGGAAGTTTTCAGGAGAAAAAAAGAGGCTGCTCTAATGTTCTTCTGCTTAGGAAAACAATTAGAAACCTTTGTCACATCTTTCCTAATCAGAAGAATATCAGAGCAGCCTTTTTACTTCTCCTGACAATTTCCTTGACTACTTTGTGGTCAGACTGGTGGGAAACTGACCAGCAGGTGGCGCTGTTGGAACAAAATTCATTAATATTAACAGTACATGTATCCCTCAATATCTTGGAATTAAAACAAAATAAATAATGAATGTAAATTACAAAAGTGTTTAGAATAGCCCCCTCATCAGTTTTACATTCAATTATCTTAAAGGTTTACTTATCCTTTAAGTGGGTGTCTCACCTTTAAGTTAACTTTTAGTGTGTTTTGTAATTTTTTTAATAGTTTTTGAATTATTTGCCTTTTTATTATCACTCTTTTCAGCTTTCAAATGGGGGGGGGCACTGACTCCATCTAAAAAAAAAAACAAGTGCTCTGTTTGGCTACACAGTGAGGGAGGTTTTTTTACCACTTTTCTAATTTTTAAAATAAAAAAAAATTCAGACCACACTAGAATCCAGTATTTGAGCTTTTTTTTTTTTTTAAAAAAAAAAGTTCTGTTTAATCGGTTTTGGTAAAAACTTGATAAAATCCAGCGAAAAACCCAAAGATTTTTTTCAGATTTTGTTCCCGAATAGTTTTTTTTTTTCGTGATTCTTTACGTAAAGCCTGAATTTACTGGATTTACTCGAAAAAGGTCAGATTTTCGGGACTAATTCCAGCGCAGAACACAGAAACTTCAAAATAGGATAGGGACCTCTACCAATGATTTGTACACAACGTCACCAGGTCTGAGATGGCAGATTTTTGGATTTAGGCTTTTTGCTGCATCATGCTTTAATAAATCTCAAAAAATTTGAGTTTTAAAAAAAACAAAAAGCCTGACTGGAGTTTAGTAAATAAACCCATAAATTCATCTTTCTTATTCAGGTCCTCACTATTCTTATTGGAGTTTCTTATTTAAAACAATGCGTGGTTGCTAAGGTCATTTGGACTCTAGCAACCAAACTGCTGAATAAAAAGCTAAACAAGTCAAAAACCACAAATAATAAAAAATGAAAACCAATTGCAGATTGTCTCAGAATATCATTCTCTACATCACACTTAAAGTTAACTCATAGGTGAACAACCCCCTTTAACAGGAAGCCAAACGACTGTCAGGAAATGGGTTTCTTTTCTCCATCTTGTTAAAAATTAAAGTAAATCCCATTTTTACAGCACTTCCTCTGTGTTTTGTCACGTCGGCACCATAGTGGGCTTTTAGCCTGGATAAAACCCTTTTATTGTTATGATGGCGTCCATTAAAACACCATTGTACTCATTTATTAACTCCACCCCCTCCTGAAACCAAATAAAGTATCAATTCTGTATCGGTTTAAGCACATAAGGGCCACACCATTCATGACTGTAGGGAGAGCACGCAGCTCTACGACACAGCATTCTGCATTTGTAGTAATTCAATATCTTTCAAAATTTGGCATGATAATCTGCCTCATATAAATTATTCAAGCGGCATAAATCCCAGGCTTAAAATCCAGATGTATACTTATAATTCCCTTATCACATCATTAATTTAGCTCAGAGGGAACTGCGTGTTTTAGGAAAGGCAAAGCTAGAAGAGCCGGCTGCTGCTCTAAAACCTGGCAAGATGCTGGTGGAGTCAGGATATACACCATAAAGTGCTTAATCTGGAATATCCTTGGTGCTGCTTAAAGGGGAACTAAACAAAGAATATTTACATTGCAATGTGCAGGTTTCGGTTTTTCATAAAACATAAGGGACTGATTAATAACTCCTCTGTAAATGTTACTGAGCCATATCGTTAGCTAAATGACCATGGTTGTAGTTACTGGAAATTTTGCCGCTTTGAAGCCTGGGAAGATAAGAAAGGGCCATCGCTACGATCCGATGTCCTTATGTGTCTTCATATCTAGTTGTATAAACAAATGATCAGCCTGCTGTGCTATGGCAGAGGAGAACAAAGGGCTCACAGACTATTTTTTGGGGCGGGAGATCAAGATACAGACTAGTGATAGCTGCCAGTTCTATCCATTGAGACTCAGTTGGCTTTTGTTTGACCAGCTTTAGAAACACATGATTCTAGTTAGGTTTCTTTGGGAAGGTCCTGGAGATAAGTTGAGGACCACAGTCTTCTTCTGACAGGTTTCCATTGGACCCAGGTTGTATTTATATATAGGCACCCCAGGCTTGGACTGAGATTCAAAATAGGCCCTGGCATTTGAGGTACACAGAAGCCCAAACAGGCCACACAGCAGCCCAAACAGCCTCCCACCAGCCCAAAATATATTGACTGTCTATGGCAACTTATAGCAGCCCCTCTGGCATTTGCCAGAACCCACAGATTGCCGGTCCGGACCTGGACACCCGTGGGGCCATGCTTAGTGTGGTGGTCCATAGGTGCTTATATATTAAAAAAAAAAGAAAACACTGAAAAAAAAAATGTCCCCATCTTTCTCCTGAGACCGTGGTCAAACCTGGTGGAGCTGGAGACTGGGGTAAACTGAATTGTCCCAATTTGGCCCACCAAATATGTGGCTAAGTTTTGGAGGATATCCACCTCACCAAGCAGTAGGGTTGCCACCTTTTCTGAAAAAAAATATCGGCCTTGCTATATATTTCTCTTTTTTTCCCTATTAATAACATTGGATCAACCATCATTTTTACCGGCCAGGCCAGTAAAATACCGGCCAGATGGCAACCCTACCAAGCGGGCATATCTAACCATGCATGCCCAACTTTATTTGTAGATTGTGCCTCGTCTGTATATAATTGCTCTGTTGTCTCAGACCAAGATCAACTGCCATCCAATGTGTTATGGGAGGAGGATTGTTCAGTTTGGCATTGAGTTGGCCAAACAATCTATTTTGATATGAAATCTGTCATGCTACAGCAGTAATCCCTAACCAGTGGCTCGTAGCCAACATGTTGCTCACCAACCTCAAAGCAGGTGCTTATTTTTGAATTCCTGGTTTGGAGTAAAGTTTTGGTCACAGCAATACAAGGCAGTTCACTTAGGAGCTACCAATAGCAGCCCATAATTGGTACTCTCAGGAATGTTGTGCATGCTTGTGTTGATCCCCAACTTTTTTTACATTTGAATGGGATTTAGTGTTCCCCATACTAGAGATATTTGTTTCTATTAGGAATGCACTGAATCCACTATTTTGGATTCCACTGAACCCCCGACTCCTTCGCAAAAGATTTGACCGAATAACGAACCAAATCCGAATTTGCATATGCAAATTAGGGGTGTGAAGGGGAAAACATTTTTTACTTCCTTGTTTTGTGACAAGTCACGTCATTCCCTCCTAATTTGCATATGCATTTGCATATGCAAATCAGGATTCGGATTCGGCCTGGCAGAAGGATTTGTCTGAATCCGAATCCTGCTGAAAAAGGCCGAATACTGGCCGAATCCCAAACTGGATCCTGTATTCGTCGCATCCCTAGTTTCTATACCCTAGAACATGAGTGTCGTACGCACCCTGCTGGCCTCGCCACAAATCCGGGCCTGCTAGGGTGCACCGAATCCAGGATTTGGTTCTGGGATTCATCCAGTGTTCAAATTGCAAATTAGGGGCGGGGAGGGAAATTGAGTGAGTTTTTGTCACAAAACAAGGAAGTAAAAAATGTTTCCCCCTTCCCCCTTCAGTATTTACCAAATCTTTAGTGAAGGATTCGGGGGTTCAGACAAATATTCAGACAAAATAGTGGATTCGGTGCATCCCTACTAATATAATTTAGAGTAGCATCCCACTGAAGATGGCAATGCAGAAGATAACCTGATTAAGGCTTGCCTTGGGGTGGGAAATATAAAAAATGTTTTGTGTTGTCAGGGTGGGGCAACTGCCCTCTCTTGCTCCCTTCTGCAGACACCCATGCCCTGGTATATCTCACCAGCAGCTGAGGCCCAGGTTTGATCTTATTTTGGGCCAACTTCTGAAAGCCTGGATCTCAGCATTTGAAGTTGAATTGTATGGGACACACAATGGCATACTGGGAGATAAATGTGACTATTGGCCTCTCATATTAATAGACTGACAATTAACGGAGCCCAACTAATATTTTGCTCAGTGCGTCTTGTGAAAATAATTCAGCGTTGCAATTTCTATTCAATCAGAGCAATTAAATCAACCGCAAACGTGTGTAACACGCCGAATATCTGATGCAAAATGCAATCTCCCGGGGATAGCGTTCATCTCAACCTCGCTATTTATATACTGATGCAATTTCGATAGCCATTCTGTAGTGTTATAATAACCTTCCAGAGTCTAGTAGCTAATGTCCCATTTGCTGCTGCTACTTCTTAGGCATATTGTCCAAATAATCAGAATTAGAATAGTGGCCCATTAATCAGATGAGACTTTGGCCAGCACAGGGACAAATCAACAGTCTCAGAAATATGTTGAGTGTTTGTACGGAATATGAGTAGACAGATGGCTTGACTGGAGACAGACCATATGTGTATTTAAAGGGACTCTAATGCTGCAAAACTAATTGTTCCTGTGAGAGGGAGCCAGTTGTGGCATTTCCAGCAATGTATATAAACCCTTGCTCCTCTCAGCTTCTAACATATCAGATTGCCTTCGCTATTTGACTGTTTTTTTGACTGTCTTTAATCATTCAGTGTGGGAGGGGGGTTCACTGACATTATTATTAACCCTTAGGCAGTGCATCTTGCAGTTCAGCTTTAACCATATAAAGATAATATTTATTTATTTATTTATTGTTAGTTCTTCTGACAAGGAAATCCTGTATGGATGCTCATATTTATACATTCAACTACAAAAAAAATAGAATCTTCTCTGTAGTGAATACACTATCCTCATTGCTAATATAGGCACCATCTCTCCCTACTATACCTGCTATCCCACAGTCACACTCCCTTCCCAGAGACTATTATCCCACTGTTACTATAGGCACCATCTCTCCCTACTATACCTGCTATCCCACAGTCACACTCCCTTCCCAGAGACTATTATCCACTGTTACTATAGGCACCATCTCTCCCTACTATACCTGCTATCCCACAGTCACACTCCCTTCCCAGAAACTATTATCCCACTGTTACTATAGACACCATCTCTCCCTACTATACCTGTTATCCCACAGTCACACTCCCTTCCCAGAGACTATTATCCACTGTTACTATAGGCACCATCTCTCCCTACTATACCTGCTATCCCACAGTCACACTCCCTTCCCAGAGACTATTATCCACTGTTACTATAGGCACCATCTCTCCCTACTATACCTGCTATCCCACAGTCACACTCCCTTCCCCGAGACTTTTATCCACTGTTATTATAGGCACCATCTCTCCCTACTATACCTGCTATCCCACAGTCACACTCCCTTCCCAGAGACTATTATCCACTGTTACTATAGGAACCATCTCTCCCTACTATACCTGCTATCCCACAGTCACACTCCCTTCCCAGAGACTATTATTCCACTGTTACTATAGACACCATCTCTCCCAACTATACCTGCTATCCCACAGTCACACTCCCTTCCCACAGACTATTATCCCACTGTTACTATAGGCACCATCTCTCCCTACTATACCTGCTATCCCACAGTCACCCTCCCTTCCCAGAGACTATTATCCACTGTTACTATAGGCACCATCTCTCCCTACTATACCTGCTATCCCACAGTCACACTCCCTTCCCAGAGACTATTATCCACTGTTACTATAGGCATCATCTCTCCCTACTATACCTGCTATCCCACAGTCACACTCCCTTCCCAGAGACTATTATCCACTTTTACTATAGGCATCATCTCTCCCTACTATACCTGCTATTCCACAGTCACACTCCCTTCCCAGAGACTATTATCCCACTGTTACTATAGGCACCATCTCTCCCTACTATACCTGCTATCCCACAGTCACACTCCCTTCCCAGAGACTATTATCCACTGTTACTATAGGCACCATCTCTCCCTACTATACCTGCTATCCCACAGTCACACCCCCTTCCCAGAGATTATTACCCACTGTTACTATAGGCACCATCTCTCCCTACTATACCTACTATCCCATAGTCACACTCCCTTCCCAGAGACTATTATCCACTGTTACTATAGACACCATCTCTCCCTACTATACCTGCTATCCCACAGTCACACTCCCTTCCCAGAGACTATTATCCCACTGTTACTATAGGCACCATCTCTCCCTACTATACCTGCTATCCCACAGTCACACTCCCTTCCCAGAGACTATTATCCACTGTTACTATAGGCACCATCTCTCCCTACTATACCTGCTATACCACAGTCACACCCCCTTCCCAGAGACTATTACCCACTGTTACTATAGGCACCATCTCTCCCTACTATACCTACTATCCCATAGTCACACTCCCTTCCCAGAGACTATTATCCACTGTTACTATAGACACCATCTCTCCCTACTATACCTGCTATCCCACAGTCACACTCCCTTCCCAGAGACTATTATCCCACTGTTACTATAGGCACCATCTCTCCCTACTATACCTGCTATCCCACAGTCACACTCCCTTCCCAGAGACTATTATCCACTGTTACTATAGGAACCATCTCTCCCTACTATACCTGCTATCCCACAGTCACACCCCCTTCCCAGAGACTATTACCCACTGTTACTATAGGCACCATCTCTCCCTACTATACCTACTATCCCATAGTCACACTCCCTTCCCAGAGACTATTATCCACTGTTACTATAGACACCATCTCTCCCTACTATACCTGCTATCCCACAGTCACACTCCCTTCCCAGAGACTATTATCCCACTGTTACTATAGGCACCATCTCTCCCTACTATACCTGCTATCCCACAGTCACACCCCCTTCCCAGAGACTATTATCCACTGTTACTATAGGCACCATCTCTCCCTACTATACCTGCTATCCCACAGTCACACTCCCTTCCCCGAGACTTTTATCCACTGTTACTATAGGCACCATCTCTCCCTACTATACCTGCTATCCCACAGTCACACTCCCTTCCCAGAGACTATTATCCACTGTTACTATAGGCACCATCTCTCCCTACTATACCTGCTATCCCACAGTCCCTTCTCAAGCTGCTGCGTCAAAAAAAGTATTGGATGCCCATTGACTTCAATGCATTTCATAAATCTTCCGCCGTTTAGCGAAACAAAACGGGACAAATTCATCCATCACTACATATAAAGTCATGGCCTGAAGAATTCTGTGTCTGTCAGATTTTCCAGCCTGCCATATTAATATATCACTGAACTCCAACTACATATTAGTCAGGGGGCTGCGCCAATATTGATAGGCCAATAACTGACTTAGTTGGCCATGAGTTGGCAAGCAGTATGTGCGCATATATTTATCAGCCCGTCCAATGGCAATTCCGTAATATCCAGTTTACAGGATTTTTGTGTAGAACATTGTGGCTCAATAAGTTAATGGTGTTAGTGTTTCAGAAATCTCACTTAGCTTCTATTAGTTCTGTCTCAGGTTGCATATTGTGCTAATTGAGCAATCAGATTAAGTTTAATTACTGCTCACATTTACACAATGGTGACTATCTCATAGTCATTTCATTGCTAAAATCAATTCAATTAAACATTTTTTGTGTGATCGGATCTGTGTGCAAGATGCTGTGGGTTCTTTTCTGTCTTGGACATTTGCATTTTATTGATGTTGAAAGTAAGACACAAACTGACAGCGAAGGGATGTTCTATTCACCCTTTTACATGATTATTGTACAAAAAGTATGTGGTTTCTTTTGCTCACAAATCACGATAATTTCCATTTTATCCTATTATTTAGAAACCATAGCACTCATGCAATGTTTACCGTTCTCTTGTTAAGTTGAACGTGCAACAGTTGTACCAGTTCCATGTTAAAAGACACCCTTGACTAGTGGCAAAATGTATATAGGAAACTGGCGGGGGTCGATTATACAGGTATAGGATCCGTTATCCAGAAATCTGTTATTTAGAAAGCTGTATTACAGGAAGGCCATCTCCCTTCACATTTTAAAAAACAATTACTTTTTTTTCTATAATAATAAAACATTTCCTTGTACAGGTATGGGATCCATTATACGGAAACCCGTTATCCAGATAGCTCCAAATTACGGCATGGATGTCTCCCATAGACTCCATTTTATATAAATAATCAAATTTTTAAAAATGATTTCCCTTTTCTCTGTAATGATAAAACTGTACCTTTTACTTGATCCCAACTAAGATATAATTAATCCTTATTGGAGGCAAAACCAGCCTATTGGGTTTATTTAATGTTTACATGACTTTCTAGTAGACTTAAGGTATGAAGATCCAAGCATTCTGGATAACAAGCCCCATACCTGTAACTGAAAAACCATATGTTTTAAAAATGAAGACCAAATGTCTATCTCATACTAAAAGTTAATTTTAAGGTGAACAACCCCTTTACTGTAGGAACTAAAAAATATAAATATAAATAATCAAATTTTTAAAAATGATTTCCCTTTTCTCTGTAATAATAAAACTGTACCTTTTACTTGATCCCAACTAAGATATAATTAATCCTTATTGGAGGCAAAACCAGCCTATTGGGTTTATTTAATGTTTACATGTTTTTCTAGTAGACTTATGATGATAAGATCCAAATTACAAAAAGATCCATTATGATTAAAACCCCAGGTTTTAAGCATTCTAGATAACAGGTCCCATACCTGTACTTGATCTTATAAAAAATACCATCCTTACTGGATGCAAGACAATCCTATTGGGTTTATTTAATATTTAAATAATATTTAAGTATACTTAGGGAATGAAGATCCAAATTATGAAAAAATCCTTTATCTGGAAAACGCAAGGTCCCAAGCATTCTGGATAACAGGTCCTAACATATTGCAAGAACAACTTTGATCCATGTGGTGCAGGTACTGAGGCTAATTTACAAGCCAGGGTGCAAAATATGTTCAAAAACTTATAAAGTGCCTACATAGCTGAGCCCCTATCAGAATCTCACTTTTTACAGTCCATACCCCCTATAATGTGCTGCAAAGCCATGCTGATGTATATGTCTTTGGAAGTTAAAAATATGGTTTCACCATGTTGCACTTAAGCTACTGTTTCTAATTTAATTCAGTAATCTAGCCATAAATAAATTAAGACAAATTATATTTAATCAGACATTCAGGGTGGCTTATGTGCTGCATTGTGTAACTGAACTTTGCTCTGCCATTAGAAACTGCTCTGCCTTTGCCCTTCTTAAATTAACTCATACCAAAGGAAGGGTCTCAATTAAGTTTAGCCTTTTGCTAAAATAATTCCAGCCTATCTATTGTATATAGATTTGGCAAACCAATCCCAGAATTTCTCCTGTAGCGCATCTTGTATTAGGATGGTGGTAATTGCAGTTCAGCAATTTAATATATACCATTTAGAATCATTTGAGGAACCTGTGGTAAAGATAATGCTCATCTCTAAAATGTACTTAAAATATATAACATAATCATCCAAAGTTAGTGACGGCATATCGACGATATATTTTTAGATTGACGATAGGATAGTTCTTCTGTCTTGCCACATGTTGTTTATGACTAGTTAAATGGCTTGTCAGATTTATGTTCAGCATACAGCCAGGCAAGGCAGGAAAGCGGAGTTAAGTGCTTCATAAATTTATTAGTCCTTAAAGCCAGAACATGAGATCCTCTGGCTTTGCACCATGGGTAATATTGCTGAAACCTTCCATAAAACAGGTTACAATCTGATTATTCCTTGGGGTATTGCTTCATACAGTTCAAACCCTCATTCCTACACATTAAGATGCTAAAGGATCCGGCCTGCTTTGGTTATTTGCGTATCCAGTCTCGAAGGGATGTGTGTGGGTCATAGTCTTCTCATTATCTTGAGGCTGCCTTGCAGGATAATCATCTTGCCTTTCTCTGTTATATAGTCAATTTAATTTTTTTGTTTAAGACTAAACAAATCTTTACGTGTTGCACAAAGAGTAATCAATGTACTTAAATTGAAATAGGAATGTTTTTTATCTACTGTTATAGTGTAAAACATGAATGTGTGTATTATAAGACCATGGCCATTTCTCTTCTGGCTTTTTGGCATTCTATAAACAATTCATTTCAAGTCCTGGTTCGTCATCTGGACACAATAGCTAATATATTTCTAATATTTGCTGATTGGCTGCCAGTTTCTTACTAAAGGTATATAAAGGAGAACTAAAGCTTAATTAAAGAAGTAGCTATAAACATTTTACATTTTATTTTGGGCTTCTGTACCAGTCCAAGGCAACCACAGCCCTTTAGCAGGGAAGATCTGTGTCTCCAAAGATGACCTAGTAGCTCCCCATCTTTTTTTCTGCTGATTCACTGCACATGCTCTGTGCTGCTGTCACTTACTGAGCTTAGGGACCCACTCACAATATACAGTACACATAGAATAGAAATGTCACAATATAAGGCTGATTAGTAATTAATACAGATAATTACTACATGGCAGCACAGAAACCAGTGCAATTAGCATCAGAATTTAATAATCAGCAAACCTGTAGCATCAGCTTATATTACAGGGGAAGCTCATTTTCTGCTGGATAATTAGTGACGAGCCCTAAGCATAGCTTCTCAACAGCCAATCAGAGCCCACTGAGCATGTGAGTGTCACAGACACTTTCCAAGATGGTGACCCCCTGTGACAAGTTTGAAGTCCTGGATCATTGCTGCTATTGACAAGCTGAAACTTTAGCCTCGTGCAATAAGTTCAGTATAGTAAATATGGCATTTTTAGGGCTTAGTTCTCCTTTAAACACCTCAGCCTATATTATTATATTGTCTAGTCTTCCGATGCAAACTGATTGGTGCATTGTTCTCTTTTTATTAATATCATCTAAAAACAACATAAGCCTTTGTGACACATTTGTCTCTGTACGGTATTAGTAAGAACCAGGACTCTTATATTGCTACTCCTTGGTAAGACTTTTGTAAGAATGTGGATTTATGTACCAGTTCCATACAATAACATGGATACTTATGCAGCAATTCTAAATAGGACATTAGTAAGAACACTTTTGATTGTTCACCCATTCCATCGTAATAAATGCCTTAGAACATGGATTTTCGTTAACCAGTTCCATAGTGGGACAATATATAGACCTTCTGTTCTTGCTTCTTGGTATGTTATTAGTAAGAAAATAGCGGTCTGTTTTCAGGACACTAGTAAAATCATAGTTATGGTGTCTTATAATAGTAATAATATTGATGGTTATGTTTGGTTCTTTGATGGACATTATCAAGAGCATGATATGAGATATATGCTTGTGATCCACTTACCAGGTAGAACATTAGGACACATACTGACCTATTACCCATTACTTGGAACATGAATTCTGGTCAGTTTTTGGTTGGACATTGGTAATAGCATGGACGATAGGCGTTGTTATACATGGAATTTTGTGTACCATTTCATTAGAAAGAGTGTAGATCCTTTTGTGCCAGTTTGCTCATAGGGTATTGTGGTTTCTCCATAACTCCATATTGACATAAAATAGTAACGTGAAAGGACTTTTTGGAAGCACGTGTACACTCCACGAAGCACAGCGATGGACAACTATGATGCTCTGTTGGGTGTTTGGGTTTTTGTTCATTAGATAATCGTATAAAGACTTGTTTTTGCTGTGTTGTCATCTCTAAGAAAGCAAAGACATGTAGAACTTGACATCGACTGTTCCCGCATTCCAAGCCATAAAATAGCCACCTTTTAAGCCAGGGTTCTCTTTACAGATTCACGTGTCATGCCCACCCCTGACAATGTGTGTATTTGCATCTTCATTCCAATAGCTTTCGTAACATAATGGGTTTGTACACAGTGGAGTACTTAACCTGATTTATATTGATCTCAATTGCTCTCGGTTGTGCATACTTAATTCTGAGAGGTAATCAAATTGATTTCTAAGACCTACTTTGAGAAATCATACCAACATACAAATCCACACGGCATTGCTAAATGAATTATACAAAGAGCCAATGCTCGAGGACCATTTGAAGCCCCCTCCAATGGTCTGTTCATTGTGTGTATTATTACAAATATGATTCTATTTTCTATATGTTTAGGTCAAATCAGACTGATTCCGCCCTCTCTCTCAGTCATAGAGATGGAGGGTTTTATGAAAGTAGAAAAAAAATAGTTCCTCCATCTAGTCTGCCCTTCCAAAGATTTGGGGCTGGTTAAATTAAAGGCAGCAGAAGAAACTTGGTTTCATTATTTGTATTACAATATGGTACATATTGCCCTGTCTGGTTTCTTTCAGTCATGTGATTCTGGCCATACATGAACCAAAAAACCTGCCGCATCAGCTTATTGACCTGTGTATGGGGTGCTCATCCTTACTGGCCAAAAATTGGCAAATGTTGATATGGGCAGGTTTGCAGGCTAGGGCCAATTTGCTCAATTGTTCTTGATGTTCTGAAGCATGTTTCATATGAAAAAATATATGTAATAGGATGCTAGTCTCCACAGGGCCCATGATTTTTGGGATAAGACCCCCAGTTCACAAGGGTATGATCATTTAAACCAGAAAAGATATCCCAAAACTCCATATTATATTAAAAAAATATAGTCTTTATTAAAAAAAATCATGTTAAAAAGATAGGTATACAGATAGGTATACAGACCATACAGACCACATGGCCTTACGCATTTCCTACCCCCTGGTACTTAATCAATGCCTATGATTAAGTACCAGGGGGTTTGAAACGCATAAGGCGGAATACCATGTGGTCTGTATACTTATCTTTTTAACATGATTTTTTGAAGACTATATTTTTTTAATATAATATGGAGCTTTGGGATAACTTTTTTGGGTTTGGATGTTCTGAAGCACCTTCTGGCCCCCCGCCACCATTACAATATATACTGATAGGTTGGCTAGCACTTGCTTATACTGAACTTTGTAACTGTTAGATTGTAAGCTCCTATGAACCCGAGGTTTGATGTAAATGATAACATGTTCCATGCAAACCAGTTTTCAGTATGAAAGCCCTGCTGAAGAGATCTTTGTAGGAATCTCTGCTATGCTTGTGCTGATTACACAGAACCGGACTAATGTAGGTATATGGAAAATGACTTTAATCTCTATCTGATATCTTCTGAAACGTCTTTCTGCAAGTCATCTGGAATCTCAGGGGGATCGGCTCCTGACAGAGAGTCAGAGGAGCATGATTCATTACCCCAAATAGATACCCAGAGATTTATGATTGATGGAGCTCTCCCACTTGCCTCTGTGGTTCCGAACAATGTGATCATTAATGGAAGGCTGCCCGAGAGAATCGCTTTGTTACTCATCAAGGTTACCCTGGACATCTAACGCTCATGAAATATGCCTTGCACTCTGCATTAGGTATCTAATGACTAGAACTTTATCTGAAACTGAAAATGTTACGTATCCTTTAGAGCAGGGATGTCAAACCTGAAGCCTTTTAGGTTTATATGAAAGTTCCCAGCATCCCCTGAAAGACTTTGATTAAGGAGATGCTGGGAAAGCAGAAAGTGAAGTGGAGTTGCAGTTCGTCTTCACTTACTCATCTGCCAGTGCATCACGTTGTACATAGAAATTTCCTGTAGTGCAGTCATTTGTGAGCCGGGGGGCACTGAGGTGGGGAACAGAAGGCTGTTATGACTAGTGGGTAGTGGAGAAGGGAGTGGACAGGAGCAAGAGGAACTTGCCTTGGGCACCAGTATACCTTGGCCTGGCTCTATGCCATGGACCCTACATGGGCAAGAATTTGGAATCAAAAACAAAACACAGTCAATCAAGTCAATGGGAAATTATCTTCAGAGGGTAGTGTTACACCCTTTAGACTCGCCCAGTTACCCCCTAATTACACTTCTGTCCTATTTTCAGAATTCTGTACAAGGCAGAATATCATTCAGGTTCATTAAAGTAGAAGGAAAGCTACGGAGGCATTTTGTTGCCAATAGATTAGCTGCAATAGTGCAAGCTAGAATGCTATATTTATTCTGTAGAATGTTTTACCAGAGTAAAAAGCTCTAGAAGCTCTCTGTTTGTTTAGGATTACAGCTGCCATATTAGCTTGGTGTGACATCACTTCCTGCCTGTCTCTCCCTGCTCATAGCTCTGGGCTCAGATTACAGCAGAGAAGGGGGGGAGGAGTAAACTGAGCATGCTCAAGCCCTGGAGGTTTAAGCTGAAGGCAGGAAGTCTGATACAGAAGCCCATGAGTACACAATAGAAGGAAAGAAATGTGGTGTTTCCTTTGACAGAGGACTTAGAGCAGCATTACTTTGAGGTTTACTGGTGTATTTATATAGACCTTTCTGATAAAGCTTACTTAGTTTTAACCTTTCCTTCTCCTTTAAGGGAAGACTAGTATTTCCATTAGTTAATAAAAAGCCTCGCCCACCCCCAAGTGTAATATCTAATCTTGACTTATCGGTCGTATATGTAAATGTACATGTTTCTATATAATATGTGAACATGTCCTGTAGGACACTATGCAAATTATTTCAAGCAACATACAAAATATCAGATTTTAATTCTATATTTTTTTTTCTTTTCATATTTTCATATGATGTTACTACGCAGCGCCAGAATTCTCCGCTATCTTGCAGTCCTGTAAGTGTTTAATCTTGTCATACCAGGTTCTTGTTGTGGGGTACACCTGGGGTGGGATGTGACTGACACCAATATCAAGGGGCAGATTTATAGATATGATATAGTCAATGTGTTAGTTACAAAGAGTTGGGCAGAATATTGTGCTGAAATGTATGTTAATAAAGGGTATCTGACTTGGGGAAACTTGTTACCTTGCATACAGGACACAGGACCCTCATAGTATGTAGTAATTGTGCTTAAAATAATTATACATCATTTCCATCAGTCGATGCCCCAGGGAAACTAGCAATAGTTCCCTATCACATTCACAAACACAGAAGGTTCAGTTTTATCAGGGGTCAATTAATTATGTTTTAGAGTGTGGGAAGAACCAGGGAACCTAGTTGATTGCCCAAAATTTATTCGGATTCGGCCAAATCCTTCTGCCCGGCCGAACCAAATCCTAATTTGCATATGCAAATTCGGATTCGGTTTAGTATTCGGCCAAATCTTTCACAAAGGATTCGGGGGTTCGGCCGAACCCAAAATAGTGGATTCGGTGCATCCCTAAAATAAATACAATAAGGCTGAAGGCAAGAAAGGCTAGTCCACTTAACACCTGTAGGTAAAAATAAGTGGATGTGGGTGTCTAAAAATCCTTCCAATACAACATGCTATCAATACAGTAAAAAGTATTCTAGTGACACCCCATTGTAAAGGATTACATAACTATTTCAAAAATGAAAGATAAATTCTGACCTTGGGTGGGTTGAAAAAATGCAAATATTTCTATTACTTACAATGAGGGAATAGCAAAATGGCTAGCATACCTTCAGAGAAGGTTGTTGATAGCCAAGAACATTAGGAATGGGGTAACAGGAGGCAATCAGCTGAGAATGTAACACAGATAAGAATAGAAATTATAGAAGCAGTATGAGAGACACAGTACTGTGGATGGAAGTAGCAAAATCACTGCCATATGCAAAAAAAGTTCTTGGTTCCTAGACACCTTGATCTCCATTTTGTTTCACCATAAAGCCCTGGGTCCCTTCCTACAGTTTCCAGAAAACAGAAAATGGTACTCTAGAAGCCCAACACCAAAAAGGAGGGTAGCTTCAAATGAAGTTGGGGGGCTAATTCAAAATTAGAGGGCTAAAAATGGAGCAGATCCAGTTGTTCAGCCCATTGGCCAACAACCATATGAAACAGTGAACCTGTGCAGCCCACAAACCAAACTCACAACTAGGGATGCACCGAATCCACTATTTTGGATTCGGCCGAACCCCTGAATCCTTTGTGAAAGATTCGGCCGAATACCGAACCGAATCCGAACCCTAATTTGCATATGCAAATTAGGGGTGGGAAGTGAAAAATAATGTAACTTCCTTGTTTTGTGACAAAAAGTCATGCAATTTCCCTCCCCATCCCTAATTTGCATATGCAAATTAGGATTCGGATTCGGTTCGGCCGGGCAGAAGGATTCGGCCGAATCCGAATCCTGCTGAAAAAGGCCGAATCCTGGCCGAATCCCGAACCGAATCCTGGATTCGGTGCATCCCTACTCACAACCCTCATAATGTCCTTAGGTAGCTCAATCAGATTTCAGTTGGGAAAGAAATGCTGTTGTCCTATGTTGGCCTGGTCAAGAAGTGTTGGCACATATATATGGGCACCTAAAGATGTAGACAGCTGGACATGGACAGTTGCGAGTCATCAATTAGCATGTTCAAGTTCATTTTTTAGAGGATTATTTTCCATTGGCGGCACAAATTGACAATAAGGAATACATGCTGCCTTGGTATTTATTTTTAATACTTTTTTTCATAGGGCCCCTCTGGGTCCCCAATGGTTTTGCACTGCCCTAAAACCGATCCTGCATCCACGTTTCCCCCGTTTTCTATAAGATCAAGGCTTAGATTTTGGGCAGGGCACAGCAATCACGTTAACCCATCTGTTTAACCCAGAGCCAAACTGTGCAGTAGAGAGAGAAAGAGAGAGAGATCTCTTATATGGCATAGCTATTATTATCATATATTTATAGGCGCCAAGATATTCCATTAGGGCTGAGCAAATGGGAGAAGACACAACCTTACTCAAATGCCAACAAATACAAATGGCTTTTGCTTGTTATAGCTTGTAAGTTGCATTCGCACAAATAGCTAAAGAGAACTTTAAAAATGTGCTGGCATAGCATGGCTATAAATTCACTGCCAAGATGATCTCTGGATACAGTCATGTATAAAGGCCTTGTTGTTTATCTATGTTGAAGCTGCATTGAGCTTGTGTTTTTCTGTAGAGTAACTTGTCTGGGTGCTACGGAGGCTGAACTTGATGAGCATGTATCTGCTTAATCCTCAGCTTCAATGTTACTGTGTGTGTGTACATACTGTAGTTATACATATGTTTACAGGATGTTTGTGGAAAAATGGTTCTTAAAAATAAGGGTCTACAACTTTGTTTGAAACATTGATTGAGGTCATGTTCTTTGGCTTCTAGGACAAGCCTTCTTCAATTGTGTTATTGCAGAAATAAAACAAAATAGAAGCACAGTAGGAGGGATAAGGAGCTTCTGGCCAGCCTTCCAATGAGACAATGGCTGCTTAGACAAACATACAACTTCCTTCAATGAGCTCAACTAATCCCATGACAGTAGGGTAATAATGATCCAGTCCTAATTTAACTGAAAAAAATAGATTTTGCAGTAGCTATTTCTGGAATCTTGACTCCTAATCCCAGATTGTGCATTTGTACAGACAAACCTGGATTTTACAGGGGTCTGGGGGAAGTAAAATCTGAGGACAAGTAAAAATGGGGGTAGGTAAAATCAGTGTTTTCCGTAAAATGATATACAATTTTTTTTTTAAAAAAAACTGAAAATGTGGGAAAAGTAACAGGACAAATAGGAGTTTTTAAGGAAAATGGGCAAAAATGATCACATAAAATGAGGAAAAAAAGTTAGCCAAGCCTATGGGGACCTTCCCCATAGGCTAACATTGTCTTCGGTAGCTTTTAGATGGCGAACTAGGGGGTCGAAGTATTTTTTAAAGAGACAGTACTTCGACTATCGAATGGTCGAATAGTCGAATGATTTTTAGTTTGCATCCTTCGATTCGAAGTCGTAGTCGAAGGTCGAAGTAGCCCATTCGATGGTCGAAGTAGCCCAAAAAAAACTTCGAAATTCGAAGTTTTTTAACTTCGAATTCTTCACTCGAAGTTAGTGAATCGGCCCCTTAATATCTGGGAAATGCTCCCATTAAAATGCACTAGAACATTAAGGAGCATTTGAAAAAAAATAAAATAAGAACACCTGGACATAAAATCCAGGAAACAATATAACAAGGGATGATAAAGTTGGGGCTTGACTGTACAACTTTTGTTTGGCATAAATTGGGTGATTATTTTGTGAAAATACCAAAATGACAACCAACTAAATGAACCAATTAAAAGAAATAGGCCCATGTCCTCTCTGTTAGGAAAGAAAGAAGTCAACTTGCCATTTTTTCGTTGTGTTGTTTTTATTGGTTAATATAACTTTATTGATAAAACATTATTTTAATCACCTTTTTTTTTTGTCTGTCTTTATCAAAGCATGCAAACGCAAGGAACAGGAACCGAACAAAGACCGAAATAACTCCCAAAAGAAGTCCCGTCTAGTTTTCACAGATCTCCAACGCAGAACGTTATTTGCCATCTTTAAAGAGAACAAGCGCCCGTCCAAAGAAATGCAGATCACCATCTCCCAGCAGTTGGGCTTGGAACTCACCACAGTCAGCAACTTCTTCATGAACGCCAGGAGGCGCAGTCTAGAGAAATGGCAGGACGATCTAAGTACAGGGGGAAGCTCTTCAAACTCCAGCACTTGTACCAAAGCATGAGGGGTAAAGGCTTCGAAATGGGGCACAACTCAACTGTAACCAAAAAGAGAAGACCGTATTTATATAACGTGGTGGTTGCGGGGCTATTCACTGGTGAAATTTATAATGCATCCTTAATCCGGCTTTTGCTTACTCTGTCTGCTGCTTAGAGCCACATTAGTTGTGAGGCACCTGTAGCACAACAGCAATATCTATGCCTCTGTGTAAGAGGGTCAGTATAAGGTCTTTGCAACACCCAAGACCTCCTTTGGCTGTCCCACCACTAAGAGGCATCTTCCACGCAAACAAGTTAAGGAAGGGTATCTGCCTCATGAAACTATATCTACAGTCCATAGCACAAGAAACCAAAGATTTAATCAACCACAACCTCAAAACACAGTGGTTTCCCCACCCCAGCACAAATCCTTAACCCTGGTGATTCCAAAGAACATTCTCTATTTTTGTTGCTTCCAAAAGGTTTCATCTAGTTTCACAATATATTTTACAGGCTTTATATTATTTTTTACCAAATGACTACACTTAGATGCCTCTCAGATACACTTTTGTGATGTAAAAGTACAGGTTGAAGCACAAAATATAATATATGAAGATACAAATAGATATATTGGACAGCTTGAATCCAGTCACATTCCATACAATTGTACATAATGTAGACATGCTCTCAGGAGGTCCTTCTATATGGCTATCACAAACAAATAGGGTAGTTTCATGTTTTGTCAGATAACTTGGAGGTTATTGTATCATTCACTTGACCATGAAAAGGTGTTGAATCTGGCAAATGACCAAAGGATCGACTTACTAATCTTGGGGAACATGTTGTCCAAATATTAGTAAATCGAAGCTGCAACTTTTCATTTTCAATACACCGATGTTTGCCTACACTGGGAACATCACTGTCTGAGGATAAGTCTTGTTCCCAAACCTTACAGCACACCAAAGAACAAAAATATAACCAAAGAATGTAGAACGGCATGTTTTACAACCCAAATACATAGTGTGTTTGCTTCACCATTGAGAAGTCTGGATAGTTTACTATCATCTATAAATATATATATATGTGTGTGTGTGTGTGTGAAGACTATTTAAGATATATCATTTTTGCCAGTATTCATGTTCATTTCCCACTGCCGTAGAATTGGCACAGCTATTCAACATGGCTGTTGTTCTTCCAGATAAAAATAGTTTGTGGTCAGTTTCTGTTTTGTTCACCAGTGAATTGCCCCTCATAGTATACCTGGGTCTGTGTTCCACGCCAAAGGCTGTAATAACTCGTTAAAGACATTCAAGACTTTTTTTTATCTACTACTTAATTGAAACCAAAGAAACGTTTTTTTTGCACCTACTTCTTCTGCAACAAACTGTTCCATTTAGAAAAGGAAGCACGTCAGGAAAACTACTAACACACTGTGTTTGGACAAACATCTACAGAAGCAGATCTTGAAGAAAAAGGGTTGGTAAGGGTGAAAAGGCAAAGCGAATACTGAGGGATGCTGTTGCTGCTTCATCTGACAACTCACTTAGTTCTCTTAAAGTTGGAAGATTGTCTTTAATTTGTGCCTATGCAGTTATTTTTTTTCAAAGAAAACAAAGGGACAGAGCAACCAAAACCTCACTAGCTACAGTACCAAAGAAGAGGATTCTCAATAGCTTTCTTTTTCAGATCATATTTTCTTCTTGCACGGCTAAACACATACCAAATGACCATCAGGTTTTCCTTTTTTTTATGATAATTGTTAATTGTTAATTTCTTTTTCACACAATGCAATGCATGACGAGGTTATAACTGGCTCCAAACACAAGGTGTTGGGATACTTAAAAATATTTGTGTGCTGAATGTCTTGTTTTTTAAATAACTGGGTGTTTTGGATTTGGGTCGATGCACAGAAGAATAATTTACAATAAGAATAAGTAAAAGGGGAAAGTTTGAGTGGAACTTATTGTTAAGCATATTTTATTTCTTTTTAAAAGGCATTTGTTATTTTCAAAAGAATAGGTAAAAATTGCTGTGGATTTTTTTTCTACTCGCTTTTGACCATAATCAACTTTTATACCTAAAACTTTTAAAATGCTTGCCAAGAACTAGTCCCACTAAAGTTTTTTTTTACCCAAAGCTTAAAAACCGTACAAAAAATAATTACTTCGCAATATTTTATTGCTGCAATTTTCTAATTTTGCAAATATTTTATGTCTAAAGCAAATTTAAGGATTTTCTGATTCAAGTTTTTTTCTAAACATCATGCAGAAATGACAGGTTGCTTTTGCCATTTTGATTTTTTTTTCACAGTATAGTTCCCAAAAACATTTAATTAGAAAAACTTTTACAAATCATTTACAATAAAATTTAAAAACCCGCAAAATTTAAAATAGCTGTACTTAAAATCTACAGAAATCTGTCCGATTTTAATTGCTGCATTTTATGATTTGAAAATTGAAGATTATTTTGGTGCATAATTCGAATTTGAAACTATAGACTCTGAGACACCATCCTTTGAAAAATACACACAAGCAAGTTCATAGCATCATTGTAGCACTGAGGTTTTTGATTCTAGATTAATTTACCAGGAAGCATTTCTGAGAAGCACAAGAAGCACTATAAGAGTTATAGTGAGCTCCCTTCCCCAGCTGCAGAAACTTCCAAAGTGAAATTCATGGAAAAGCCCCATCTAACCTTTTCTGGAAGGTTGAACAGCTACAAGCTGAAGAGCAGGCACATACTGTATAGCATGACCAGTTCTTCATATCAAGCTGTGGGATTGGGAAGTGGTTCCAAATGCTGCTTTTAGAGCATTACTAAGTATCCCAACATCTTCTATTTTCATGGGGAGTCCAGATCATGGGCACATCCTAGATAAATTCAACTTTTAAGAAACTATGTATATTATTCAGCCCCTTGAGTACCAAAAAGTTCCTCTAAGTCATTGAGACCTTTCTGGCATCCGAGAGGCTGATCATCAGTGGAAGAACAAAGAATGTGTTAATTTTTATGGTTAAATAGCTTTATTCTCAATCTATTTTTACCTAAAGCTCAATCCAAAGAGAAAGACAAAACCAACACAAGCAAAGCAAGCTCCTGCATATGTAATTGTCACCTCCTTCTATCAAAAGGAACTAGGCTGGGGTGACCACTATGGCAAAAAAAAAAAATTGCTATTTGCTTGTTATACGTTTTTGTTAACATTGTTATTCATGTTTTATTGGCTGTATTGGCTAATATGTATTTATTCATTAACAGAATCTAATATAATAATAATTTAATTTAAAACTGCTGAATATTTTTTAATGATTTACCTCCTCCCCCTTTTGCCCAATATCATTTGGTTTGAATCCAAAGTATAATTAACTTATTATAATTAGAGTACTACTCACTTGCTTTTTTTTTCAATTATTTAATGTAAATTTTGCTTAAATTTGTTATTGATTACTTATTTATCAAGGTTGAAGGATTACGGCATCAGAGATGCTCTTTTGTTAGACTCTGTATCTTTGCTTTACAAAGCAGCCAAATTCTGTTACATATGTGAGAAAAATGCAGGTTACGGGGAAAAAAAACACTTTCAAAAATGTATTTAATTTTATGATGGTACTTTTTGTATGATCTGTAATTAAAATATTTAAGTTTATTCCTGTTTGTGAGAAAAAAAACGGAGGCGAGAAACATCGGATAATTTTGGCATTTTATGTCACAGTGCGACTTATTTATTTAATTTATTGGGCATCCACTGGAACGGTGCGCTTGTATAGCTTATATTTTTATTTAAATCAACCAGAGCACTACGATTTCTTTTTTTGTTTTTATGTTTCTTTTTTTTTTTGGCTGATCAGAACAACAGAGCGAAGTTTGTGGGCAAGCATTTATCTTGACTCTGGGGTTGAAGATTTGGAATACAAATTTACACTACTGTTATTGCTTACCAAAGATCTTGCTGGAAACTTTTGTGGCTTTTAATATGAGCTTGAAAAATATGAAAAGGAAAAAAAAAAAACATTCCAAACCAAAAAGAAAGAAAAAAAAACCCTTAAAACTAGCTGCTTCCAAGAATGAACTACGTGTGTAATAAAAAAAAAGGACGAAAATGGAAAAACAATTTCTATTCCTAGTGAGAACCAAAAATAGGCTACCTCACTGACTTTTTTTCCTTTTGTAATTTTAATTGTGTTGATGATACCAAAGATACCAAAGATTTGTTTCAATGTGCGGTCTGCTGTTTGCTTTTGCATCTGCCTCTTTCCTGGAACCTTCACTCCTTTGGTTAAAGAGAGGACTAACATGCATGGCAGTGGATTGTGTTTCTGTTCTCTCTTGGACAAAAGGAGCTCATCTTTCTTTATATATATATATATATATACAGCTGAAGCTCAAGATAGCCCAAAGAAACGTCTGTGTGGAATTAGCTTATTGACTCAAGACTGTTTTTTTGTGTATGTGTCAAGTTCACAAGGGAGCAAAGCAAGGGGTTGCAGGTCCTAAGGAGTCCTCAATAGATGCATCTGGATTCACAAATAGGTGATTTATCTGTGCTAGAATATTTGATCAACTATTTCAAAATAATATATCCCAATTTTATATCACTGCCTGGTAGAAGGGTCTATAAGACACAGAGGTGATCTTCTGTCTCCCAACAGTGTCGCACCATGTTTTACTTGATTAAATGTTACCTTAATTCATAGACAATGCACTTTTTCTATCCTTGCTCTAGAAAAACAACCAAGAATTTTTGCAAATCGCCGCCCATTCTAGATACTGGGAATCGAGAAACTTAAGGGCCAATGGGTATAATTATCTGGAAACGGACACAGCTACGTTTTGAGTAGAATTGCATCAATGTGCAATAAACAGCTGTCTTCCCTTCCCTAGAATAGGAAGGAATTTGCAGAACTGCTTGGCGTTGCGTGATGTGATAGTCAAGCATTGCAGATCCAGAGCTTCAGAGTCCAAAGTAGTTAATAATAGTGAATCTGGGGATACATTGTTTACAATATTTTAAGAACTTAGCCAGTATGACATGGAAGACCCTACTGTCACAGGGCATAACCGGGAGCTAACCCTTGGACTTGAAACACATTGCTTTGACTAGTCTTTCTGATCTGTTGGATATTGTGAACTTTGAGCTGCCTAGAACTGGGACAATACGCCATGTTTATAAGTAGGGCTTATTTCCATCTATTTATATAGGCAGTAGCGTATGAGGGCATTAAATATGCAAGAAGATTTAAATGTTTTCATTTATACATATGAGTAGGATGTGCAGTACAGCTTGCCTTGGCTATAGATGCCCATATATATAGGAAGTCATTGGCTAGCATCTAACAACTGAATCAGCAGCCTCTTATCTTATGTGTGGGCTCAGTAGAACCCTTACTCCACTGATGTTTAATTAGTCACAAATTGACATGGCCAGTGGACTATCCCATTGTCCATGAATTGTATTAGAAGGTAGATGATGGATAGACAAAGAGTATAACCTGGCCAAACAAACACCTTTTGTCTTTGGCCAAGTCAAGGCAATCTTCATAGTCATTAACAGCAAGAGCACCTTTGTTTATGACCAGATGGAAGATGCTGTTGGTTCAGTGTCTACAGAGAGGGGTTAATTGATGCAAAACAGTATGGCCTTTCCCATGTATAAATGCAAACATTTGAATAACATTTTTGTTGGAAAATAGATAAACATAATCCTTACTTATAAACAATACTTATTGTCTCTTGAAGGGTCAGGGGACACTAACGACCTTGTTAACAGCTCTTGGCCTTGCCTGTTCCTCACAGAGTATTCCATAACCATGGGACCAGTGCCTTGCTTAAACCAAAGCAGCAATTTAGTCAGTCCAGAAGTAGCCAAGCTCTGTCTTGTCCCCAATCCCTTGTTGTGAATACCTCCGCATTGACTGATGCTTTGGTATGTCCGCTCTTTGTAACTGTGGTGCTTTGCTACACACTCTTGCACAGAACAACATTTCTTTAAGTAGAAATACCAAAGGTCCCCTTACCTTAATCCCTTTTTTCCCAGGGCCGGAGGGGCCCCTCTTTGTAGGGGGAAAAATTTACATTGTCAGTAATGTCCAACCTGCAGCCATTCCAGTAGATGTTAGAGGGTCTCATCATCCTTGATGAACATACTAAATATATAAGTGTATTGAAAAACAATAAGTCTTCTGCAGTGTCGGACTAGGATGCCAGGGGCCCACCAGAAAACCTCAGACCGTGGGCCCACCAGAAAAGTTTAGACCATGGGCTCACCAGAAAACCTTAGACAATGGGACCACTTTCCAAACTATTATTTCTCCTCTCCTCACATAACCTCTTTATTCTCCTAGTCTTTTATATCTACTTACTATACTCTATTACTCCATTATTAAGCCAAAGAAAGAGGGAATGACCATGAAATAGGCCAAATGGTTAGAAGCAAGAGGTCAAATGACACCTGGGCCCACCTGGAGTTTTCCTGGTATCCCGGTGGGACATGTCCGACACTGGTCTTCTGTTATTTTATCTTCTGTTATAGGCCCAGGTTGAATACCCCCAACTCCAGCACCCTAAAACCGGCCCTGCACTTTCATGTTTGGCTTCCGTGTAAATATATGGGTTTTCTGGATTTTTCTTTTACTATTGTTTTTTTTTTTTTGTACGTTAATGGTTTGAAAGCTTTAATCTGAAATAGGCAGCAAGGCGCGGCAGACCGCACAATTCCTTACCGAATTTTCTCAGATATACCTCATAGATACTAGTGGTTAGAGTAATGTTATTATAGCGTATGTAATATATTGTTCACTGCTTCTTTTAGTAACTGTGATTTAAGAGATAAAAGGAAAGCTTTATACGTTCTAGGTTGTGCTTTTGTATTAGTGCAGAAGGTGCGCTCATCAATTGAAATGACATGCGTCGTTCTGTTTGGGGGAATTTGATTCTTTTATTAATCTTATTTATTTAGGATGCAGAATGAGGCTAAAGTTTACAGTTAAATTTTTTTTTAAATTGCTGTATTAACGTCTTTTAGTGCCAGAGGTGGGGGTGGCGTTGCTGAGCAGGGCACCCCATTTGCGCTCTGGCCTAAAAAAGGCTAATTTGCTTTGTGGAGAAAATTATTTTTTAACTTGTTTTATGATTTGGAAGTTGTTCTGTGTTGCTGCTTTGTATTATAGTTGGGATTCAAGAAACAGTGCTCTGATTTGGGGTAGGACTCCACGAGCGTTTTTGTCGCGATCCGATGCGCTGCGACAAAACGCATGCAACAGAAATAAGGTATGTAATAGAATTGCCGCATGGTTTGATCCGACGCAACACGACTTCTGCATCCGACAGTCGTGTCGCGTCGGATCAACGCCGCAACTCCATGCGGCAATTCTGTTACATACCTTATTTTTGTTGCATGTGTTTTGTCGCAGCACGTTGGATCAGAACAGAAACGCTCATGGAGTCCTACCCTTAGGGGCAGATTTATCAAAGATCGAATTTCAAAGTTATGTGAATTTTTTTTAAAACTCTAATAAATTCGAATGTACTGACAACTCGAATGGGAGGTTATTTATGAAAAAACTCGAACGTCTCATATTCGATGGAATAGGAACGACCCGAACATTTAAATCGAATTCAAATTGATTTTTCCCCCGAAAAGAAAAACGAAAGTCAGGAAGGCAATTACCATCTTCAAATGGTTCAACAGACCTCTGCCATTGACTTCTACATTAACTCATTTTAACAACCCTAATAATTGGGGTAATCCGAGGTCAGTCAAAGGACCAAAGTTAACGGGAAATTTGTCGGTTCCCAAGGCACACTTCACAAGTATTTAAAAAAAATCCTGTGACTCAAAATTCTAAATTATAAAAATTCCAATTTATTCAAACATGTATATTAAAAACATTTCAGCATACTGACCCCATGCTTCTCCACCTTACACATTTCATACCCTCTGACAATTTCTCACCTATGAGTAAGTGCCGGAAGGTACAAAATACATAAGGTGGAGAAGCATGGAGTCAGTATGCTGAAATGTTTTTAATGTACATTTTTGAATAAATTGGAATTTTTATCATTTAGAATTTTGAGTTGCGGGATTTTTTTAAAATATTTTAGGTGGCAAATATTCAAATTAGTTTCCAGGGTCATGGAGTGATAAATTTCACATTCAAATTCAAATTCGAGTTGGTGATTTAAAATTCGACCAAAAAAAAAAATTTGAATTCAAATTTACCATTCGAACCTTAATAAATCTGCCCCCTAATGTCAGTATTGGTAACTTTCCTGCCTCCAGATGTTTTTGAAATACTAAGCTCAATATCACCCCAATAATAGCTGGTTGGTGCTGAGAGTTGCAGTTCATCAGCATTTGGACACCAGCAGGTTGTCCATCAATATTTTATTGCATGGGGAAGACATAATATAAGCATAATTCATTGTGAGACCAATCGGCAACATTTTTAATAAAATCCTATTCTTTTCTTCCGGGTAAACTTATTTCAACTTTGGAACCTGTTATAACATTCTTTGTTTTTTGAATCAAAGTAGCTGTCTGGTTGCTAAGGCTTAATTACCCTGACAACCGTTTATTAATTCAGAATGGATTCATAGAAACAAAAATATAAGCAATAAAAATGAATCTGAAGCCTCATGATCTATCTGGGGTTTGTTTGGTTGCTGGGGTCAGTGACCCTAACAACCGGATAGAATTTTCAGAAAATTAGTAATTCAAAAAACAATTAACATTATGTTGAGTTGAGATTCAAGATATCTCAGCATTCCAATGTATCTGTCCAAATTTATATCTAATTCCAAGATCCTGTAGATCCGTTATCATGTAATGGTGCTTTTGTCATCAGTTATAATCAGTAGTGATGTCATTCTTATCAGATGACTCAATAATGGAGGCATTGATGTAAAATGGAAGAATAATGGAAGTCACTGAGGAATTGCCGGACCTGTATAAAAGCATAAGGGCTTATACAGTCAATGACATCACTAAGAGCTGATTTTAACTGATGACATCACTTTGTACCATTTATAAGGATTTCTTTTACAGGATATTCACAGCTATCGAGTATTATATACAGTTAATTATCAGGTTCCAAAGCTGATAGGAGTCTACTAGAGGCTGTTGATACAAGACCAGGCTCACCAGGCTATTCTCTCCTTCTCCTTCTGATTTCTCTACTTTCCTTACAAATCATTGGCAGTCCTACAGCCACTTTGTATGTATGTTGAATCATATTTTTTTTTTTAAGTAATTAATAGGGAAACTGCACCCTATGGTTCAGTCAAATCAACAGCTAACAATACCAAAGTTATGCGCAGGGTAAGAAGTTTTTTGCCCTATGCAGCTGTATGTCAGCCCAACACTGTTACCGTTACAGCATAAGGGGCGTGTAATCAGCAGCTAAAGGTCTTGTAACCCATAGCAACCAATCAGCTATTGTGGGGAACCAACATCTGCTTGATTTTTTTAATGGGTGCATTGAACTGGAGCTGCAATTATTTCATCCACTGTATTTGCAATTTTCTATGTAATTTACATTTTTTCTGAGGCTTAAATATAGTTTATATAAAAAATCTACTGCCATTAGCAGCCATTAGTGTGCCCTATTTAAACCTAATTGGCTGCCTCCGTGGCTACACCACAGCCTATTTCTAACCTAACCCTAATTTTAAGCAACTTTTCAATTGGACTTCACTTTCACATGGGGCTCACTGACCCCATCTAAAAAAAACCAAATGCATTTATTGTTATTGCTACTTGTTATAACTCATCTTTCTATTCAGGCCTCTCCTATTCATATTCCAGTCTCGTATTCAAATCAATGTATGGTTGCTAGGGGAATTTAAATCCTAGCAACCTGATTGCTAAAATTGCAAACTGAAGAGCTGCTGAGTAAAAAGCTAAATAACTCAAAAACCATAAAAACTAAAAAATTAAACCCAACTGCAAATTGTCTCAGAATATCACTCTCTATATCATACTAAGGGGGTTATTTATCAAGGTTCGTATTTATCTCAATATTTTCTGCTACAAACTCTGATCAAATTTGCACGTGTTTTTTCTGATTATTTAAATTTTCCCAAAAAATTGTTTTGCATGAGAAATCTGATTTTCAAAATTTTTTGGGATTTTTCCTCAAATTTTCACAATTGTTTTGGATTTTTCAAACAAAAGCTCAGATTTCTTATGCTTTTTGCACGAAAACTCAGGGTATTGCACGATACCCAGTGCACATCGACTTCTCCCATTGACTTATATGTAACCTCGACAGGTCTGAGATGCCTGATTTTCAGATTCAGACTTTTCCATCATCGGGGTATAATAAATTCCCAAAAAATTTGTGATTTTTTAAAAGTCCAATAAAAAAAAATCAAGAATTTTTCGTGATTTTTGCATTCGGAGTTTAGTGAATAACCCCCTAAATGTTAATTTAAAGATGAACAACCCCTTAAAGCCTATGAATAAAAAGCAAGATAAAAGATAAAAACAAAAATCACAATTTTTTCAGAATTTATTAAACTCTGAAAAGTCTGGATCTGAAAATCCCAATCAAGTCCCAATTATTTTTTGGTGTGCGCTGGGTTTCATGCAATACTCCGAAGTTTTCAGAGTTTTCGGCCAAAAAGCATAAGAAATCAGAGTTTTCGGGTGAAAAATCCAAATTAAGGAAAAATACAGAAAAATCACGAAAATCTGATTTTTTTCCCGCAAAGCAATTTTTCGCCAAAATGTAATAATAAATAAGCTAAAAAAGAGCAGATTTGATCGGAGTTTGTAGCAGAAAATATTGACATAAATTCGGACTTTGATAAATAACCCCTTTAGTATCTTATAGAAGGCCCAATTCTAAGCACCTCTTCAATTGCTCTACATTATTTGTTATTATTTAAGGGATCTTTCCATAATTTGGATCTTCATACCTAAAGACTACTATAAAATCATGTAAACATTAAATAAAGCCAATAGGCTGGTTTTGCTTCCAATAAGGATTAATTACATCTTAGTTGGGATCAAGTACAAGCGACTGTTTTATTATTACACAGAAAAAGGAAATCGATTTTAAAAATTCAGATTATTTGGATATAATGAAGTCTATGGGAGACGGCCTTTACATAATTCAGCTCTTTCTGGATAATGGGTTTCCTGATAACGGATCCCATACCTGTACAACATATACTTGTGAGTGAAAGCCAATAATGCAGTTTGCCAAAGAACATTGTGTTGGTAGAACGACTTGTCAGTAGCGTTTGTAATAAAAACATTGGAAGGGGGAAGGGGAATTATTTTGTAAAATAATAAAAACAACCATTGATTTCTAGAATTTTAACCCATCAAACCAATAGCCCAGTATTCCAACAAGATGGGAAGTCAGTCTTTTGTTTTTTTTGTATGTTCAATTTCTTTGCCAAAGAACCAGTTTTCCTTATTTTGCCAAATAAATCGTAATTTGTCACTCACAGAATATTTATATCTTTTTATTTGCCTGGGACTGTCGGGTTTTTTTTCTGTGTTTATTGTCTTTTAAAACTGCAACTGTTTTTAATGAATATTTTTGCCAAATTTCTTTCTGGTATATTTATTTATATACTTATTGCCTTCTGTTCTCAAACAAAAGGGAATGTCATGACTTTTTTTTTGTAAAACTTTTTTTTTGTTTTGTTACATTTCGCCTTTTATGTGTATTGCTAGGGAAATAAATACGAACAAACAAATGAAAAAATTGTGGGTTTTTTTATCCTGTATTGTATTAACTCTGTGGGTCATCCTGTATATGGAAGTCAGATGTGTGATGAGAAAATCATATTACTCTGATTAAATAGAATGACACTTCTTGCAAAAAGTGGTATTTCTTCCATTTATTACATCTTTATTATGATAAAAGCTGATGAAATTGCCAATTGGGTGCACAGAATCTTTTCAATTAGAGTGTTGGCATTTATATATAGTGGAACTGGCTACAATTGTCCGTGCATCAGATACAGAGATTTCCATTGTAAGCAGCAGTCCTGTCCTGCTTTATGGCAGCTGAGATTCTAGCTATCTGTATAACAGAGCATTCTGTCCCAGTGGCTGCACAGATCCTATCTGATCCCCATTGTAAGCAGCAGTCCTGTCCTGCTTTATGGCAGCTGAGATTCTAGCTATCTGTATAACAGAGCATTCTGTCCCAGAGGCTGCACAGATCCTATCTGACCCCTATTGTTTGCAGCAGTTCTGCCCTGCTTTATGGCAGCATAGAGCATTCTGTCCCGGTGGCTGCTCATATATACTATATATACTATTTCATGGATGTATTTGGTAACAGAACAATATTGCAGTTCCCAATCACATGTATAAATGCCAGAAAAAAATCTTCTGTGCATTCAATAGGCCTCCTCATACACACAGAGGTCATGTTTCACACACCTATACACTGAAGACATCCATAAATCTGCTCTATTTGCCCCTATTTGCCTATATTTTGTTGTATTTCTATTCTGTAACATCTCTGCACTGTATCTTGTTGTCTTCTGACTATTCCAGCCCTGATAATCTACTCCTCCAAATGCTCCGAGTTTAGTCCTTGAGCTCAGCCCATAATTGTAATATAATTCATACAATATTGACTACACAGGTTTTCCCTATATGCTCCTTTCTGTTTACTAAAAACCCAGTCACTGTCGGGCCACTCTGGATCCACTTGTTACAAACCTGGGACCTCTCTGTTGTCTGACGAACAGCTTGAAGAACGATTCCTTGGTACGTGACGCTACGTCAGGGCACTTTAACCCAACATTCTTAGTCTTCTCCATGAATCCATGCGTCCAAAGAAATATGTTGTATTTCTTGTCCTTTCACCTCTGTTTTTGTTTTTTATTTATGGCATCTTTAGTAAACATCAATGTATTGTCTGCAATGTTGCTTAATCTGGATTTATTTTTTTATTTTGTTTCTATTAGTGCTGTAAATTCTGCAATTAATGTCAAATAAACAGCTTTAATTCACTCCTGAATTTCAAAAACACATTTATTTACAGCTTTCTTGTCTTGTACTGTATTACTATGGGTCCTAGGGAAATATCTCCAGTAGCTGAGGAGTAAACCCCTTTCATTATGGTGGTGTATGTCAGTTCCCAAGTCCCTCGCTGGGCACCTTAAACATAAGAATACTTAATAACAGTGTAGTGATTCCTTAATACATTATTAGTGTCTATAAGTCAATAGTAAAATGAGCGGTGCTGTTGCTCCAACTTGTAGCTTTACCCCTATATGTGCTCCAGATAAGACAACAAAGCTCAGGGAGTAAGCCTTCACAATGGTATGGAGGCAGGGTATAACCCACTGTGTTCAATGGTATTAATGAAGAGTGGGTGCCAGTGGTTGTTGCAACAATAACTGATATATTAATGCAGGTCCATGAATGAGAATAAACAATAGGTATTTAACAGTCGTCAGTGTATACTCACAATAGTAACCAATAGCAGAGGCTTCTCTCTAGCAATTCTTGAGAGGGGAATATCAGTCTACCCAGAATTTTTCCTGTTTCCTCTTATGCGGAACCCAGGACCTGTCTCTGGTTCCCTGACTAAATAACTACACTCCTCGGTGGAGCCCAAAGCTGCTCGATATAGGTAGCCCTGATCTGGCTTTCTCTTCAAGAGAGACTATTACAGGATCTAGCTAGCCCTTACTAGGCCTGACTAATGACAGATCCACTGGAGACTCAGATCCATTTAGGGGCATTCAGGCAAACAGTATGGTAAAAGCCTCTGGCAGAATCCCGTGAGCCCACATGGCTGTTATCTATTATCTATTATGAGACTGCACTGCCTAGTGCCCAAGCTATTGATAGCTAGGGGTCAAGCTATGACCAGGAAATGGGGAATTACTCCCTTCCTTAGACGAAGGGTCCCCTTTGAGAGCAATCTTTAGGGAAATGCAAAGAAACTGAGAATAAATTCATCAGACCCCTACATATGCATCAAGGGTTTTAAGGACACAGGACATAAAAGAAGCCAGAAATATGCAGCAAGCTCCTCTTCTTTGGTGAAGACTCAATCAGATCTTTGCCCTATTTAGCGGGGACAAAATCAGAATGCAGGAATAGTTTTGGTCCTCTGGTCAAACATTGGATCATTATGGAGGTCTATGCAGACCCACCAGTCAACAAGCTTATGCACTACTAAAGCAACTACATTTTATATCCTGCCTGATGGTCACATGGTCAGTTTTTGGACAGATACCAACAAGGTAGGCCCCTGACACAGACCAGTTACCTGAGTAATAAATGTTGCTTCAGCTGAAACTAAAGGATTTGGATGGATCTGAATCTCGTACCCACCACCCATGGGCTGTGAGGCACCAGTCATAACCATATAGCCTACATTTGTGAGCATGTGTCACCTTTTCTAACTACGTCTCTTTCAGCCTGTTAATCACTGAATTCTCATCAAATGCATCTCTGGCAGCACTTATGGGGTTATGTTATAAAAGGCCAGGAACAATAACCCATAGCAAACAATCAGTTGGTAGAATTTACCGTTCATCTGTTTTAACCTATCAACATCTTATTGGTTGCTATGGGTTACTGCTGCTGGGCAAACTTTGTGCCGTTTATTACATATGGGAGTTAGTGCCTTCCCTGTAGCCCATTGTTACCAGAGGTTACCCTGTCATGAAGCTGCCGTCATATGGAGAAAGCCTGATGGCCAACAAGTCCTGGATATTCCTATAACCATAGCTTGTGTAACACCTATTTGGGCTGCACAGCACACAAATAGTTAAACTGTCCAGCTAGCAGTAGAAACATGGGTTACATGCGACTTCACACAACAGGGTCAGGGCCTTCGCCAAGTGGAAGTGTTCCCTCTATGGTGTAGTGCAACTACATCCCCCAGGCTACTGTGCATACAACAAACAAATTGGGCGCCAGGAGGTTCTTGCAGTAAAACAGAAACGGTTTATTAACTATGCACGAGGCAAGTGACCACAGGTTTCGTACTCACGCAGGAGCTTGAGGAAAACAGCACATTTCGAGAGTTCACACAGAACAAGGCATTAGGCATTTCTCACAGAGGAAAGATCTCCATTAGGCATTTGCAGTATTACACACATTCCCTCCTGGAAGTTGTCAGGCAAGCAGCTTGTACCCTACAGTCCCTCTTCACTGAGGTCCCTGACTGGAGGCAACACACAAAGCCTCTGGGAAGCTACTCCCTTACTGCAAATCCTCGTTGGAGCTTCAGCTGCTCTTTCTCTCTCACCTCTCTGCCTTTCTCTCCTAGAGAGACTATGACAAGTCTGCCCTAGTGTCACTATTCCTCATTCACGGGGTTTCCTGGTCCCCGACTTCTTCTTCAAAGCACATGGGCCTTTCTGGGCCTAGCTGTGCTCAGAGCCCTGAGCACACCCAGCTGGATCACCATCCACAAGCCAAAGAGGAAGTGGCCACTCCCTACACACACTATATAGCAGTGTAGCAGGGGAGTGTCATTCTCTCCTGGCAGATCACTCCAAGAAAAAAAGGTGGGGGCCTTAAAGCTGCAGGGCAGATTAACCCATACCCATAGGGGCCCCTACACTTGGTAAGTGTTAAAGGGCATGTAAAGGCAAAAAAATAAAAGCACATTTTTACTTTTACTGTTTTTATAAGAAACCTGACTGTATGCAGTGAAATTCTCCCTTAATTCACTGCTGTGGATAGGAATTGTCAGACGGTCCCTAACTGCTAAGCAGGGAAACAATCCCCGATTACTTCCCAGCCATGCAGAACTCAAGCAGCTTTGTTTATGACAATCCCTAAGCAGCCCAGACCACACTGAGCATGTGCACAGTCTTGGTCTTGCAAAGATGTTTAACAAAGTTACAAGATAGTGACCCCCTTTGGCCAACTTTGAAAGCATAAATTATTTGTTTGATTAGGCTTGTGGTGCAGTAAGTTCATGTTTATATTTAGTATACAAAATACAGAATTTCTAGCCTTATTCTATTTTAGACTTTACATGCTTTTTAAGACCATATTGTTATATATTTGTAACCCTGTTAGAAGCTACTGTCAGAATCGAGCAAATTTTGGGTAAATAGGAGGCTTAAACCCTAATGGGGGAATGTAATAAAAGTTTCAAAGAGCACAACAATTTGCACAAATTTGCACAAATAAGAATAAAAATGTGCATTTCGCAATGTAATACTCTTCCCTAAACTGTTACTGCTTTGCGAATTTTCATTGTGCATTGGCCACTTTTAAGAAGTGCTCGAAGGTGTCGTAATCTTTTGGAGTAAACACAACAACTTTTTCATTAAGAAGTTTTATTACATTCACTGTGCACTGGCGCAAACTCTAAAATTCACAAAACATTCTACCACTGTCGGAAGTGGCTGCTAAACAGCTTCCGGGTTCGCATAAGATATATTAAATTCGTGCAAAGCAAAATTTGTTCACAGAGGCACAACTTTTCACATTGCGGATATTTTTTCCGTTACCAACTTTCATTACATTCCCCCATAAATGTCTTAACTAACAAATATATGGTAAATCAGCAATCACTGCTTTAACCACTGAATATGGTAAAATGTCACCTAAGAACATTTCTTCAACTGATTTTTTTTCTTGACCACTTTGCTTATTTAATGGCTCACATCTTCTGACACCCCTGTTCTTTTATTGACCTCCGCTCCACAATCCTGTACTACATTTCAGTCTGAATTTCTAATGTTTCATTCTGTCTCTCTCTCTCTCTTTCTCTCACTTTCTGTTGGTGTAACCGAAGGCACAGTTCTGTGGGTTATTTTCAATCTACACATCCCCCTTTGGTAAATGAATAACCTCTGGGGGGTTTGAGTATCACGTCTGTGCTGAGGATGCACAAGTCTTTTTTTCTCCTATTTTCACATCTGCACAATCTTGTTTCAGCTTATGGTTCTGTGCTGGGTCTGCAGGTCCTAGTTATAGTCAACACATCAACAAAGGACCAATTTCTACTCTGTAACTGCTTCCTTCATGTTCTTCCTAAAGATCATCTCTATGCCAACATTCTGCCCGCTATTTTGGCAGATGAATTGACAGTCAATAAATACACGGTTAGGCATGTATGAGGTTTAAACTTATATGTTGGCTACCTTTACACCATAAATGTAAAAAGAAAGGGAATGCTAAATGGAGAAGGGCCTAAGGGTATTTGTGGTTATCAAACTTACCTGTACAGGTCAATGTCATATAACATTAACAAAGGCCAGCTGTTGTTCTCATGAATACCTCTGGAAATTTAGCAGGGTGACTGTTACCCCAACATTTCTATCTATCAGCTCTGCGCAGTATGTTGGCCGCTAAAAATACTTGATAATGATAATAATAATAGCTGTAACCTTGTTTTGAGCTAAAGAGGACCAGCCTGAAGGCCAGTTAGGGGGATATTTAGGGTGAGTAATTATTTGTGCCCTGGGTACCCCTGGAACTATAGCAGGGTGATTGTTACCCCAATGTTTCTATACTGTATATCTGTAACCTTGTTATGAGCTAAGGGGGCCCAGCCTGAAGGTCAGTTAGGGGGAGATTTAGGGTGAGTAATTATCTGTGCCCTGGGTACCCCTGGAACAATAGCAGGGTGACTGTTACCCCAATATTTCTATCTATCAACTCTGCAAAGTATGTTGGCCGCTAAAAATACTTGATAATAATAATAACAATATCTGTAACCTTGTTATGAGCTAAGGGGGCCCAGCCTGAAGGCCAGTTAGGGGGAGATTTGGGGTGAGTGCTTATTTGTGCCCTGGGTACCCCTGGAACTATAGCAGGGTGACTGTTACCCCAATGTTTCTATATATCTGTAACCTTGTTATGAGCTAAGGGGCCCAGTCTGAAGGTCAGTTAGGGGGAGATTTGGGGTGAGTGCTTATTTGTGCCCTGGGTACCCCTGGAACTATAGCAGGGTGACTGTTACCCCAATGTTTCTATATATCTGTAACCTTGTTATGAGCTAAGGGGGCCCACTCTGAAGGTCAGTTAGGAGGAGATTTGGGCTGAGTGCTTATTTGTGCCCTGGGTACCCCTGGTACTATAGCAGGGTGACTGTTACCCCAATGTTTCTATATATCTGTAACCTTGTTATGAGCTAAGGGGTCCCAGTCTGAAGGTCAGTTAGGGGGAGATTTGGGGTGAGTGCTTATTTGTGCCCTGGGTACCCCTGGAACTATAGCAGGGTGACTGTTACCCCAATGTTTTTATATATCTGTTACATTGTTATGAACTAAAGGAGCTCACCCTGAAGGCCAATTAGGGTGAGATTTGGGGTGAGTGAACATTTGCTTCCCTGGGTACCCCTAGTGTTAGTGGTTATTCATGCCCTTAGTACCCCTTGAACTATAGTAGGATGACTGTTCCACCAACAATTCTATACATGTGTGTAATAAATTCACAGCATATATTCTGCAGGGTTTCAATTTTTACTAGATGGCCAAAGGGCAGGCATGATCATTTTTGGCCTTTAATAGAGGTGGAAACAGAGACCTTTAGACTGTTTTTCGTGTTAAGTCTATGAAAAGCCACACACTAAGCAAGAATACAGCACAGTGTCATTATAATGAATGGGCTTGTGGGTTTTACAGTTCCATAGCTGGTGATCTGGGAAGTGCCGGTAACAGAAAGGATATCAATGAAACCCCACATCCAGCAGTAACACTGTCCCACCATTACCAACCACTCCAGCTAAATAATGTACATTATCAACAGGCCCTTGAGGTTTGTAAAGCTCTACGGGCTGCACTTTTCCTGATGAACTAAGCCCCCACCATCTTCCTGGATGGGGAAGGATCTGCCAGGCAGAGACAATGTCATAAGCAGAAACAGCACACGTCAACACAGTCAGCCCATCAATTTAAACACATCTCAGCATCCTACTAGGGTGCAATGTGCTTTAGGGACATGTATTTCTATTACTGGGATGGTAACATTGATAATATATTGGCTGTAAAAAGCCAACACAGCACAACAGGAATCTCTTTGGGGCTTGGCTAAAAGAACAAAGAAAGAAGATCAAATCCTTGAATCTATGCAGTAATTTTGCTTAGGGTTTCAAGTTCTGTTCCACCTTTTCTCTAGACAGAACACTACATACATAGAAACAATGGCAGCTGGAGTTGGGTTTTATATTTCTGATTTTTATACTTTTATTCATCAAAAATGTAATGCATAATATGTCACTTGTCTCGGGCTAATTCTGCCCCAGTAGGAAGTTCAATTTGTGTTGCAGAACTCCATTACAGTCGCCATTTACAACCCTGTGTATCCTTTGGTTTTAATGGACCTCAGAGCTCCATTCTGAGAATGTTTTTGAGAAATCTTGACCATTAATAAATGGGTCCCTTGGTGCCGATGCAAAAAATACTCAGCTGAAGTTTCAGCCAGAAAAACAATAAGGAAAACTTAACTTGAACACTCCAATCCCTTGTGGCTGCCAGTTCATTACTACAATGTCGAATTATCCTGCACGTTCAAACTTAATCAGTTCTAACACGTATTCCAAACCACATTAGGGCATTGGTTCCATTTGGGGAAATCTATCTCTCTCAGTATGTCTCGCTATGATTAGAAGCAGGCTTGTCTCTTTCAGTGAGGCTTTAAAACTGTTTGTCCCTATTGATTTTAGTCTTTAAAAGTTTTCTCACTGGTGCTAATTATCTTTAACCGGAGCTGTACAAGTCTTCCCTGGTCTCTGTTTTGTATTTTATGCTGTAAATGAGTTAATGGCAGGCGCACATCTTCTCTCATTGATTGGCTCCAACTAATAGATGTGGCTGCTTAAGGCGAGCAGACCGAGAAGGGACCATGGTTTGTCTCCATACTCTCAGCAGTAGGAGCTGAACTATAATGATGCCTGAAGGCTGAGGGCTCTGTTTACTAAACACTGGGTACTCATGTTGCAAGGCCGTTCGGAATCTATTTTGGATGTCACCTCAGTTAAACGGGTGATCCGGGCACTGTGGTTTCTCAGTGTTCAGTTTAAAAAGGATGATGTAGCCATCTTACCTTAGATTAAACAGATGAAACCGTATTCTGCAGGCAGTGTAAGGTTCCAAATCATACCCTTACTGCCAAACACCTAGAAGTCTCCCTACAGAGTTTATAAAACTTTCTTCAAAAGGCACAAAGAAGAGGATTATCCACTGGACTAATAACCCAATGGAGAAAACCAGTCTGTACCTAGGAAACTGCCAATCAGTATACTGTAGCGATGTGCAGGTTGACCTAAAACTCACAGTGATCCATGGGGTTGACCACCGGTTGGGCCAGTTTAGGTTGATATTTGGCCAACCATTTCGGGATAGGGTTGGTTGGGGGTCAGACAGGGGAACTACACTCTTCAACTGCTCCAAAATATTATGTGCTTTGGAACCAGAGGTGTATACAAAAATACTGATGTGTTTTTTCAAAAACACATCAGTTAATAGGGCTGCTCCAGCAGAATTCTGTACTGAAATCCATTTCACAAAAGAGCAAACAGATTTTTTTTATATTTAATTTTGAAATCTGACATGGGGCTAGACATATTGTCAGTTTCCCAGCTGCCCCCAGTCATGTGACTTGTGCCTGCACTTTAGGAGAGAAATGCTTTCTGGCAGGCTGTTGTTTCTCCTGAATGTGTCTCAGTAGGACCTGGCTTTTACTATTGAGTGTTGTTCTTAGATCTACCAGGCAGCTGTTATTTTGTGTTAGGGAGCTACTATCTGGTTACCTTCCCATTGTTCTGTTGTTAGGCTGCTGCGGGGGGGGGGGGTGATATCACTCCAACTTGCAGTACAGCAGTAAAGAGCGATTGAAGTTTATCAGAGCACAAGTCACATGACTTGGGGCAGCTGGGAAACTGACAATATGTCTAGCCCCATGTCAGATTTCAAAATTGAATATAACAAGATCTGTTTGCTCTTTTGAAAAATAGATTTCAGTGCAGAATTCTGCTGGAGCAGCACTATTAACTGATGCATTTTGAATAAACTTGTTTTCCCACGACAGTATCCCTTTAAGCACACGGCTGTAATTTCGCAGAAATAACGTTGCAAGGTTTCCCCCCTGTTTATCAAGCGGTGTAACCTCTGTAAATGGGCACAATTAATAGCAGATAGGAAGGCAGCAAGAACATAATTATGCACGGTGCATTGATTAGATTCCCCAACACTACGAGAAGGAAATAAAAGAGTCCTGAAGGCGCCGCGTTTTGTCCCATGTACAATTCAACGTGATTAAAACCAACGTATTGATCCCAATGTGTAAGACACCGCCCTACATCACTCCAATTATATACTCTCTTGGTAAAGCAATAATAAGCGCAATATAAATTAATACAGTCAAATGAAACAAACAAGAGCATCTTAGATCATCGAATTACATATCACTTTCATACAAGGCTTGGAAACAAAAAAAGGCAACTAAGGAAGTAAAAGGGAATCGTTGACCATAATGGCCTAATGATGTTGCAGTAAAAGCGCTTCTGGGAGTTTGGTGCTACCGGCTCAGCAGCGCTCAGGATACACAGCGATCCACAGGCCGTCTCTCCAGGGCATTGCCGCTTAAGTGCTCGATTAAGACTTCCTCCAAAAAATGCACCGTGATCACTGGAGGAACATAAGAAAGGCTGAACAGCGGCTGATATTCACACATTATGCATCATACTTAAAATGACAAGGGGAGAATATTGTCGAGCACAGCAGAGTGCATTTCCACATGGAGCGGGCAAGAAGGAGAATTCATGAATGATGGGCACATGGATGGAACGACCCACACCTAATATCACTGCGGTGTCTTTGTGCAATGTGGGTGTTGGCAGCAAGGGCTCTATATGTATAAATATATATATATAGTTTCTGTAAATATGTTATTGCCCATGCTTGCATATTCTGCCTTGCACTAAAGTGCCATTGTCTCTTTTCCCCACACCTCTCCAGATCTCCACTGATCTGATAATCTTCCAAAAAAGCAGTCAGAGGTTTAGTCTGGGCCGGCAGGACTCTGGAAAAAACCCAATGGGCCCCTGGCTTTTGTAGGCTCCGCCAGCCCAGACCTGCTCCCAGTCTCACTTCTTCAGGCCGGTCGCTGCAAAAACACAGTGTGTGGGTTCATGCATGCACGGCGCAGCAGGGAGGGGCGGAGAAGGGCCCTGAGACAGCAGCCCCAGTGGGGCCCCCAATCCTACCCTGGGTATGGTCAGCTTGAACTGGGGTGTGCTGGTCCCACTGGGGCTGCAAAGTCTAGGGCCCCCCTCCAAGCTTCCACCTCCCCATTGAGGGAGTGTCCACTGCATCCACAAGGAGCAGATCTAGGTTGGTGAGGGGTCAGTATCTGCCAGCCATTCAAGCACAGGATACACAGTAGATAACAGATAAGTACTACTATAGTTTATATAAACAAGCTGCTGTGTAGCCATGGGGGCAGCCATTCAAGCACAGGATACACAGTAGATAACAGATAAGTACTACTATAGTTTATATAAACAAGCTGCTGTGTAGCCATGGGGGCAGCCATTCAAGCACAGGATACACAGTAGATAACAGATAAGTACTACTATAGTTTATATAAACAAGCTGCTGTGTAGCCATGGGGGTAGCCATTCAAGCACAGGATACACAGTAGATAACAGATAAGTACTACTATAGTTTATATAAACAAGCTGCTGTGTAGCCATGGGGGCAGCCATTCAAGCACAGGATACACAGTAGATAACAGATAAGTACTACTATAGTTTATATGAACAAGCTGCTGTATAGCCATGGGGGCAGCCATTCAAGCACAGGATACACAGTAGATAACAGATAAGTACTACTATAGTTTATATAAACAAGCTGCTGTGTAGCCATGGGGACAGCTATTCAAGCACAGGATACACAGTAGATAACAGATAAGTACTACTATAGTTTATATAAACAAGCTGCTGTGTAGCCATGGGGGCAGCCATTCAAGCACAGGATACACAGTAGATAACAGATAAGTACTACTATAGTTTATATAAACAAGCTGCTTTGTAGCCATGGGGGCAGCCATTCAAGCACAGGATACACAGTAGATAACAGATAAGTACTACTATAGTTTATATAAACAAGCTGCTGTGTAACCATGGGGGCAGCCATTCAAGCACAGGATACACAGTAGATAACAGATAAGTACTACTATAGTTTATATAAACAAGCTGCTTTGTAGCCATGGGGGCAGCCATTCAAGCACAGGATACACAGTAGATAACAGATAAGTACTACTATAGTTTATATAAACAAGCTGCTGTGTAACCATGGGGGCAGCCATTCAAGCACAGGATACACAGTAGATAACAGATAAGTACTACTATAGCTTATATAAACAAGCTGCTGTGTAACCATGGGTGTCCGCAGAAAATTTTCCGGGGGGAGGGGGGCAAGGAGGTAAGGGAATTACACAAATTTCAGAATCTACAAAGCTTTTCTATAATATATAAAGTAGTTCAAATTGCATACATACAGCATTCTCATTATGTTACTGACACTTTACTGTCAATTGAATCATTCCAATTGGGCCCAGCATGTGGGTGGCCTCATCAGGCTTAGATATGCTCATTTAGTGACCTCTCAAAGAGAGAGGATATTGCAGTATATGGCCATCTTAAAGGGGTTGTTCACCTTTAAATTAGCTTTAAGTATGATGTAGAGAGTGATATTTTGAGACAATTTACAAATGCTCTGTGAGGCTACAAATGTGTTGTTATTGCTACTTTTTATTACTCATCTTTCTATTCAGGCCTCCCCTATTCATATTCCAGTCTCTTATTCAAATCAATGCATGGTTGCTAGGGGAATTTTGACCCTAGCAACCAGATTGCTAACCAGAGAGCTTCTGAATAAAAAGCAAAATAACTCAAATACCATAAATAATAAAAAATGAAAACCAATTGCAAATTGTCTCAGAATGTCACTCTCTACATCATACTAACAGTTAATTTAAAGGAGAACAACCTCTTTGAAAAAGCCTCCTTTGTAAGATGTGCATGTACATTTGCTAGGGCTGGAGTGGACTCCTACAGGGTAAATTTTTCAGAACCTAGAAGTTTTCTTTTTTGGAGGAAAACAGAGCCCCAGCTCTACATAGATATGATATTGCACCGCTCAGAACTGAACCCACATCCCCAGTGCTGAAATGCTTTACACTGCGCTACTCACCTGTGTCTATCACATGATTATTCAGATAAGGGGTAAGAACTGCAAGATCAACTCTAGATACAAACTGGGGACTGTTTCCCTTTAAGGAAATGTCAAGTAGCTACTGTACCTAGTGTATTTCAGCATTCAAGGGGTTAAATGAAGATTTCTATTTGTTTTAGCAGAGGAGCTGGATCCCACCAACCACCCACTATACAGACTAATCAATTGATATGAATTCTCTTTATTACCCTCTGCACACTCTAAATCACTGGCATTATTCTGCACTCTCTTATAAACCAGAATGAAATGCTTTTTTTTTTTTTACTGTTCATTCTTATTATTTTCTGCCTATATCTATAAGGTTATTGTGTGTGTGTGTGTGTTAGCCATGTGTGTTTTTATGTGTGTGTGAGTGTGCGTGTTTTATGTGTGTTTGTATATGTGTGTGTATGTTAGCCATGTGTGTGTTTATGTGTTTGTATGTTAGCCGTGTGTGTATTACCCCTGTGTGTGTGTGTGTCTATGTTAGCCGTGTGTGTGTGTCTATGTTAGCCGTGTGTATGTTAGCTGTGCAAGTAATTATTGTCTTTACTGCTCAGAGTAAACACACCAATAAATCATAATGGCTTTCAATCATCTGCAAACGATTATTTAATGCCGCAATCAACAGTCGTCCCTGTTCCTTCTGTGATTTATATCTTTATTATTCGTGTTTGTCAATTTCTTTGAAAATTTGGTGCTAACGCTTCCAAGAATATGTCAGTTGGAATCATTATTGCACCACCATATCCCACCTACCCATATCTGCATTCTCCTCTCTCCCGTATACACATGAATATACTTACCTGGCTGCCTGTGCCCCCTGCACATATGTGCCCACTGGCTTATACCACCCTCCTTCTGCAACAGGATTTACATTCATTCTGTATCCAATTCATATGATCATACGTTATAAAGAAAAGAAACACAGTGTGGATACATAACATAATTCAAGAGGTCCATTTAGTATTTGTAAATGGGGGGTGCATTGTATTTCTATTTGTGTAATAATACATTGAAAATTCCAATTATGCCTCTTTGTCCAGAATTCAAACCACTTGTGATATACAAAGCATGGCTTGTTTTTTTTATTTTACCTTTTCTATTACATGTGTGGGACCTGTTATACAGAATGCTCGGGACCTGGGGGTTTTCCGGATAATGGATCTTTTGAAAATTTGGATTTTCATGCCTTAAGTCTACTAGAAAATCATGTAAACATGAAATAAACCCAATAGGCTGATTTTGCTTCCAATAAGGATTAATTATATCTTAGTTGGGATCAAGTACAAGCTACTGTTTTATTATTACAGAGAAAAAGACAATTATTTTTTAAAATTTGGATTATTTGAATGAAATGGAATCTATGGGAGACAGACTTTCCATAATTCGGAGCTTTCTGGATTATTGGTTTCCAGTAGGGATGCACCGAATCCAGAATTCAGTTCGGGTTTGTCCTATTTCAGTAGACTTCAGTTTCAGTTATCCTTCTGCCAGGACAAACCGAATACAAATCATAATTTGCATATGCAAATTAGGGTCCGGGAGGGAAATCGCAGGACTATATGTCACAAAACAAGGAAGTAAAAAATGTCTCCCCTTCCCACCCCTATTTTGCATATGCAATTTAGGATTCAGGTTTGGTTCGGTATTCGGCCGAATCTTTCGTCAAGGATTCGGGCTTTCGGCTGAATCCAAAATAGTGGATTCGGTGCACCCCTGGTTTCCAGATATCAGATCCCATACCTGTACTTCTACTGCTAATAATAATTATTGTTGTTGTTATTTATACAGGTATTTTTTTTTTAATCAAATACAATTTCATATTCACTTCAGGAAATCCTTTTTCTTGCATGAATAACTAATCTAGCCCTAAAAGTAAACATTTGGAGTTTTTATTAATTTCGTTGCAAATGAAAAAGGCAGTTTGCAGATTTTCCAGTCTTCTAAATGTCACTTTGCATTTAAATTAATTTTAATATGATGTAGACAGTGATATTCTGAGACAATTTACCATTGGTCTTTATTTTGTATGTGCTACTAGTTAAAGTTAGACTTAAGGATTAAGGACTATGTAAAGTTAGACTTAAGGTAAGGTCACACTTGGAGATTCGGGGGGTTGCCGTGAAGTGCCGCGAGTGCCATGCCGCAGGCGTTTTTGTTCATTCTAGCAAGGGGAAGCAGTTTGGGGAGATTAGTTGCCCCAAAGAAGCGATTAGTGCCGGGAGACTAAATCTCCCCGAATCTCACATTACCCATAAGGATTCCTGTACTTAACACCAGCCCTGGACTAGCTGTTTAAACCAGGGTTCCATTATCAGACTGCACCGATGGAATAGTTCTTAGAGCAACACATCAAAACTATTGGCGTTAAATGGGATTCCAACTTGGGGTGGTGCATTGGGTTATGACTGTTTAATTACAAATCAAGCTCAACCCATGGAAACTCATGGAAGAACAAGAGCATGGAAATGGAAGATAAGAGAATGACCACAGATAAAGATAAACTCGCCAACCAAGAGCATCTCTGCCCACCCACTGGGGCAAATCAGGCTGATTTTATTTGGCTCAAGGGCCAGTGATTGGATCATACTGGGGGGCTACAGAGAGTCGTCAGACAGCTTTGCTAAACAAGTGGATCTCATGGTGGGCAGCACAGTGGCTCAGTGGGTAGCACCTCTGCCTTGCAATTCTGGAGTTGGATTACTGCATGGAATGTGTATCTGTGTCTCCAACTACTCCTCTTTCCTCCCTTGCTCCCAAAACATTCAGGCAGGGTAACTGGCTCCTGATAAAATTGACCCTATTGTGAGTGAATGGGAGAGGAACCTTAGATTGTAAGCTCTACTGGTGCTGTGTAGATGTGTTGGCACTTTATAAATATCTGGAAATAAAAAAATAAAAAAGGGTGTATCCCCAGCTGCTTATTGCTCTTGATTCCTCTTGATTCCAATCATAATTTAGTATATTTTAGAAAAACAGAAAGACCTAGCTTATTATGTACGCATAACATTGTTGCATATCTGTACTTGGGAATATGTGCTGGAACTGACATATAGATTCTCTCTGTCTTTAATAGAAAAGAACTGCAAAAATGTTCTGGTACTTCATTTACAAAGAGCAGGGCACAGGCAAAAAATGGAGCACGGTTTTTGCTCCCTATGGAGCTGAAAGATCTGCATTTCCCATAGATACAGTGACAGAAATATTAGTGAGAGTGGAACTCGGCAATATATAAACATTAAGTATGGGACTTTAAGGAACATAGAGGTCAGGGTATATGTTCAAAATCAGTCGGAACACAAACCAACCAGAGGAGGGCACTTAATAAATAAAGGGTAATCACAGGTACAAAACAGATAAAGGGTAACCTTGGTGCCTTATATGGGACGTGCAATTAAATCAGTGTGTGACTTATCCTCCTTCCCCATGACAGGAGCCGGGATTTCACTCTCAGACGGATTTATTATACAGGAGATGAGCAAGAGGATTGTGACGTCATCACTATGGAACATGGGTTTAAAGGGTTTCTTCCATCAAAATGATATCTCCAACCATTTCCTCAATCCTCTTATGGATTCTTAGGCATCGGGGGCAGTGAGGTAAGTATAGAGGAAGCAGACCCCACAGTCGCAGGTGGGCCTGGGCAACAGGAGGGCCTGGACTGTGGGGTCTGCTTCCTCTATAGCTAATAAAAAAAACACTCTCTTTTACCAGCGAGGAAGTGGGAAGCAAGTCAGACGGGAGTGGGCGGAGTTGGGGAAGGATGTGGGTGGTCGGAGGCGGGATGTGCGTGGGGTGGAGCTGAGGCAGGTAGGTGAAGATTTTTTTGCAGGGGGGCCTGGCTTACTCTAGTTATGCCACTGAAAGGGGGGAAATAACACGCAGCCAAAATCTGCCCCTGAAACTGGACATGGCTGCTAATGGGCCCAAACCCACTACCAAACAAAACCAGCTGTGGTGAGGTCGATAACAAAAAAGACACCTGCCCCCACTCTGTAGGAAATAAAGGCCACAACATACCTCCCAACTGTCCCGTTTTTAGAGGGACAGTCCTTCTTTTGAAGGTCCCTGGAAAGGTTTGTACTGGAAAGTCCCGTTTTTCTCTGCACCGAACTGCCAGAAAAAGAAACAATGTTTCTAACTTAATTGACTTTTGGCAGAGAGCCCAGAACAGCCACAGCTGCTTATAAGATACTTTTGTAACAATTTCCAGATAAGCAAATAAGTAATTGTAACAATATAAGATAACAGGTCCCTTTGGAAAAGTTAGACTCACAGCTTAAAGGGCAATTCACCTTCATTATAAATACAAATAAATTCATTCATTACAAATAAATGAAAAAAAAAAACAGAAATATGTTCAAAAGTTCATAACTTGCCAAATTTTGTAAAATGAACATGGTAATAACAGGGTGTGGCCACAAAAATGGGCGTGGTCAAAAATGCTGCCGCTCTAGGAGCAGAAACTTTTTTGTCCTTCTTTTTATTCAAAATGTTGGGAGATATGGCCACAGCTTTATTAATTATTAACATTATCAGTAACGTAACTACCCCCCGATGGGCCTGGGTGTGCAAGGCCCGATCCCCATCCAAAGGCAATTTTTACTGAGGATTCTCTCTCACGTGAACTGCCGGCAGGCACAGAGGGGGTTCGTTCCCTGGTGCAGTCGCTCCTCTGCACCCCTGGTAATTCCGCCAATAAACATTATGACAAAACATACATTACATTATTGCAGGTGCTGAATGAAATCAGCAGGCACAAAGTGACACCACCATAAACCGGAGTCTCCTGCTGCAAACAGGGGGTAAGCCGTAAGGCTGCTTGGCAGTGCAAAGCCCCGAAAGCTGTGACACAAGAGATGAATAGTAAAACACAATAACAATTTAGAACAGTGCATGTGTTAAACATAAGTAAACATGAGGAACATCCTTCAGCTATAGAGTTGGTGGCATTGAAGCTTTCTTTACTAGACTCTTCCGTGCCCAAATTACTTTTGTGGGTGTAGTGAAAAGGGGAGTTACTGGCTGCCCGTTAAAAGTCAAACAATAGGGTTAGCCCATGTATAAGAAAAGGCCCCCATCGGTCATGGCCCACCCCCATCCACTTTGTTATGAGTGTCAGGCAAGCTTTCCTACAATAAATGAGATTGTGTCTGATCAAGCGGCCGGGACACAATAGTTACAAATACTGTATAATGATTTAAAAAATTATTGTTATTATTATTATTATTATTATTAATTAGTACAGGTTCAGGCAGCGTTAGTTACAAAAAGGGGGGGGTGCATTTTAACCTAATGAGAGAAAATGTAATATGTATGTATTTATTGCATATTTTCTGTGGTTTTAAAGTTATTTGTACTTCGTTTGTCACCGACTATTCCCTGCACTGGTGGTTCTGATTACTGAAAAAAAATATAGGACAAGCCAGCTGGGTTTCTTTCTTTTTCTGTATCTATCAATTTTTATTTCAACATGACTATACAGAGAAAGGATTTAGCTGTATGCCGTTTTCTTGCACCAGTGTATAATGCAAGGGAAAATGTATACTCAGCATTACTGTACAGAGCAGGCTGCCCTCCCCCTTAATGACTGAACTGGCGGTGGTGCTTTAACCCCACATAACCCCTCACTGTACTCCACATCAACAGTGCATTTTCCAAAGACCAGCATGAGGGTTTCTTTTATTGTGCATGGCATAGCCAATAATGCAAGGGGTTTCAGCTCAAACCCCCCTTTTGTGCAATATTGAGTCAGGACCCCACTTATATATTCTATGCTGTTTCTGGAGATTCCACCTCAGTCCCTGCCCCAGCGGAGCTTACAATCTAAGGTTCCCATCACAGTCATATAATCAGGAGCCAGTTAACCTGCCTGTATGCATTTGGGGTTTGAGAGGAAAACAGGGTACCCGGAGGAAACCCACATGAGCATGGAGAGAAGATAAACGCACCTTGCAGATATTGCCCTGGCTGGCATTGAACCCAGGACCCCAGTGCTGCAAACCAGCCATGATAACCAAGGAGTCCCTTAGTTCTTGTCAAGGTTATAGATATATGAAAGTATTGATATTTTTTTTGAATCTCGAGCAAAGTGCTTCAAGTGTCACTCAGCAAAAAGTGCAAAAAACACAAAGTGCATGGTCAACCAATGGACCAGCCTTAAAGGAGAACTAAAGCTTAACTGAAGTAGGAGCGAGAAATGTTGTACATGATGTTTTGTGCTTCTGTACCAGCCCAAGGCAACCACAGCCCTTTAGCAGTAAAGATCTGTGTCTCCAAAGATGCCCCAGTAGCTCCCCATCTTCTTTTCTGCTGCACATGCTCTGTGCTGCTGTCACTTACTGAGCTTACTCACAATATACAGTACACATAGAATATAAATGTCACAATATAAGGCTGATTAGTAATTTATACACATAATTACTACATGGCAGCACAGAAACCAGTGCAATTAGCATCAGAATTTAATTATCAGCAAACCTGTAGCATCAGCTTATATTACAGGGGAAGCTCATTTTCTGCTGGATAATTAGTGACGAGCCCTAAGCTTAGCTTCTCAACAGCCAATCAGAGCCCACTGAGCATGTGAGTGTCACAGACACTTTCCAAGATGGTGACCCCCTGTGACAAGTTTGAAGTCCTGGATCATTGCTGCTATTGACAAGCTGAAACTTTAGCCTCGTGCAATAACTTCACTATATAAAATATGGTATTTTTTAGCAATATTTATTTTTTTGTGTTTAATTGTCCTTTAAAAAAAGATGGCCCCATCTTCAAAAAAGGTGCAGCAGTTAAAAAGTATCTTTTGACTCCCCTTCGCTGAAGCTAGGGAGAGCCCCTTTATCCCCGACCCCCTGGCACAAAAGGGAGCAAGGGTCTTCAAACCCCTTCGCCGCAAGGCTAGGGGGGTCCCTTTTTCCAATCCCCTACACCCCCATGGCTTTTAAGGGGAAAGTACACCAATGACCTCCGAAAAGGTCCAAAGTCTTTGCACCCACTCTGGGCCAGGGTTCAGGGGGAGAAGGAGCCTAATGGCCACACATCTCCCCCCTAGATTTGTGCAGAGGTCCCGAAGGGTATTGCACCTAATCCAAGGAGAAATAAAAACACAGGAAAAAGTGCACAGCGACAGACGTGGAGCATTGATATACTAAGTAGCTCATTTTGCCAGAATAAGAACTCCAAATACCCCAAATGCCAGGCTAACTGAGCTTCCAGGCGCATTGAGGAGAGAGGACACATCTCATTATAATTACCCCCAATATTCTTCCTTCCTTTGGCCTCCCCCAATCAGGGCCAGTAGTGCTGATTTCATTTAAAGAAACACTGATGTAAGATGAGCAGAAGTGAAAAGCCCAAAGAAAGAGAGAAGCAGAAGGAGAGTCCCTCCCCCCGGGTGACAGATGTTCGGCTTCTGATATCTCAGCAATCTCTTTCCTCTCCGTTCCCAGTGCAGCTCAGGCATCAGATTTGCTCACAAATGTCCAAAAAAAAATCTTTAGATTTGGATGTCAAGGCTTGGGGGGGGGGGTCAGTGTTAAAGGGCAAATGTGCACAACTCTTCTAGCACCCAGGACCCACATATTTATACATTTTCTCTTATCATTTCAATAAAGAAATAAACATACATATACTCTAAGTAATTAAGTGTCATGTGCCAAATGGCACTGAGGCAAAAGACTGTAACTATGGGGTATTGTTCACAGCAAAGCAACATAGAGTCAGGGGATTGTGCTTATAATAAGGGGAGGGAATACTAGGTGCAAGCACAGGGTGGAACTGGATGTTAGGACTTCAGCTGTTGTTGAACTATGATGAGCATCTATTGACACTGGTGCTGTAATCAGGGGGGAGCAGGGGGTGATGTTGGACCAGGGCCCGCACCCCACTAGTGACTTGCTGTAGTTAACAAGGTAAAATAAATAAATGTTCTTCCATAAAGCCCAGAATGTTGCCTTGAGTCCACCATAACAGCAATCTGCAGATTAATGCAAGTGACCTGTTTTCCTACTCACTGTAGGAATAAGGGACAGCCTTCCAAAATGAGAGTTGTCAGGGGTCATGTGGACCATATGAGTAAAGGACTATGAAGCCATTGTATGGCTGTTTAAAGCCGCACCAAGTAGTGTTAGTGTCATCATCCAACCTCCCCACTACCACCCCCATCAAGCTTGCCACCATACCCAGCCCAAAGTTCACCTGCTCACTGGTCCCCCACAGCCTACCGGGAAAAAACCTGGTGGGGGACCTTAGTGTAGCAGCCCCAGTTGACCTCCCTCGCCTCAGTCCGACACTGTCCACCACCACTTCTGGATGCACATGGCTGCAGTTAAGGTGGCAATACATGAACAGATCTGCCAAGGGCCAAATGATTGGATCACGCAGGACAAGCAGGCCATTGGGGTGAAGATCCATCAATGAAATGTTGTGTTCCCAATTCCAAAGGGAATTTTAAACCTGTCAGATTGACATCTGGCCTATGTCCAGCCACATATCAGTTGGGAAGGCCCCACAAAGTAGAGTCATGCTTGGAACCAATTTTTGAGACATGAACCCGACCCGGACCCTGACCCTAACTTGCAACCCACAGCCCAAGACCCGAACTGCAACCCATATATTTACCTACTTAGATCCGCTACCCAACCCCGGTCAGCAACTGCCTTATCCACAACCCAATCTGCAACCCACCATTAAACAGAAAGTGCTGTTGCTGGAGATATAATTTTTTTTAAAAATGTTAAAAGGAGTAAAATATAGAAAATATAACATAATATGAGAAATATATTTGAGACCCACAACCTGCAGACCCCCATCTATACCCACACCCGAAAATCCTACCCTCATCCTGGAGAGTACTAGCTTATTTTGCAGGTACCCGACCCGCTGCAGGACTCTATCAAAGGGCCCCATACATGGGCCAATAAGAGCCCCCCACGCATATACAGTTTGACCCTACGTACGTGCCTTTGCTGCCTAACCCAAGTTCCAGCCCTGTATTTACCAGTAACTTTAAACCCATTGCAAATAAATGTATATCGGAAAGCTGCTTATTTTTCAGTCTTTGCGGGTGGAGATCCCCTTTATCATAATATAGACCTTGCTCATCCACTCTGAGTAATGGTGGCCATACACGGGCAGATAAAGCTGCCGATATCGGTCGTTTGGACCGATTTGACAGCTTATCTGCCCGTGTATGTGGGCTTCCGACGGGTCTTCCCGATCAATATCTGGCCACGATATCGATCGGGAAAGTTGGATTTTTACCCGACCGACCCGTCGGAGCCCCTTGGCGCATCGTAATTTGATTGTTCGGCCATAGGGCCGAACGTTCGAATTACCCCCGATATAGCCATGCCGTTAGTGGCATATCGGGGAAGGATCCGCTCGTTTGGCGATGTCACCAAACCAGCGGATCTTTGAGTCTATGGCCAGCTTAAGGACTGGAGCTGTTCTTTTGTGTGTTTCTAGAGAGCTGGTTTGGATAAAGAGGGGGCGGTCTCCATTGCTCTGTGAATATGAAGTGATGATGTTATCCCTGCACTTTAAGAGAAGCCTTGAGAGCCCGGGAGCTCTCTGATTAGTGAGAGGTTAAGCTGGCGCTCTATGCGAGATGCCTCGTTGCATGCCAGTTTTAGTAAATGCTGCTATTTATAATGGCTCTGCTAAGATTTATTTTCAGATGAGAGCCTTGCGCATCAGCTGAAGTGTTTCACTCTTGCTGCGGTAAAACATTTCCCAGACCACCAGGGAGAGTAAATGTCTCTTCCCTCGCATCACGAGAAGACCTTTAAGAACCTTTTGTGGAGTTTTAGCTTCGTTTTTGATTATCCTCAGTAATGTATTGTAGGCAGGGCTGCGCTGCTGTCAACATTAGTGTCAACATTAGTGTCAGGCAAAATGCTAAAGTCAGTGGTTAGCCGGTGCATTTGCAAGCGCTGATAGATCTCTGACATTATCCCGAGCCCACCCCACACTCTTAGAGTGCCCTGTATAAAGGCATTAACCATTACACCATCTCTCACCAGCTTCTTGTTCTTGTACATGAGCTCTTTGTATCCTGTAAGAAGCAAGCGTCAGCTCTTAGACCTTCATTTGGTGGGGGTGGATATATAACAAGTTTTCTCTTGCTTTGTTTTTCCTAGCTTCTATAAAGGTGCTGCGGGTTCTGCCTTACACAAAAACTCCATTGTATTCAGGACACAAGCTTCAATATCTCATCCCATGGGGTTCTTGTAACCAAGTTCTTTTAACCAAGTAATACCAAACTGGGCCCCTTAGGTGAAGATTGGAGCACTGGCAAAGGAATAGGGTCAGGCTGAATGCTGGTAAAGGAAAGATCTGGGGGGGGCAAAAGCCTGTTTGCTCTTAAAGGATAAGTAACATAAAAAATAAAAAAAATTGTATACCACAGAAAAAAAAAACACCAAGACAAATTAAACTTTAAAATCACACAGCCTTTATTGAGAAATGACTTACCGAAACTCCGCTTCAGAAAAGGCGACATGGTGACGATCCATCGTGCGGCTCTCGATTTCTCCTCCCTGGCTCTCTCCTATAAGGAAGGCAGGGAGGAGAAATTGATCGCGCGCGATGGATCGCCTTTTTTGAAGAGGAGAGCAAGCAGAGTTTCAGTAAATTATTTCTTAATAAAGGCTGTGTGATTTAAAAGTTTAATTTTTTGTGGTATACTAAGGAATTTTTTTAAAAAAATGTTTAATGTTACTTTAAAAACCCAGCTTGACCTTTGGGTTATATTTGCTGTCCTAGATGTTATATCTGGAACAATGCATCTGTTTGTGTCTCCACATATACCTTTAATCAATTTGGGTAGAACTACAATTGCAACGTTCAGTCTCTTCCTCTGTATTTTCATTGTTTACTCTATATGCTGGGAGAGGAAAACGCCTGGCAAGTCCCCTAAAGTTTTTGTGTTGGAATGACTGAGACACCAACATTTCTGTTATCTATAACCTTGTTATGGGTGGCCAAGATCAAAGGTTGGAGCTCTACAGTTTGATCACAACCATATACATACATCCACGCCCTTCCAAAAAACACTTTGATGCACGTGTGAGTGTCTACATGCACCTTTAAAAAATTTGGGAAAACTACAATTGCAAAGTTCAGGTATTGCCTCCATATTTTCAATGTTTCATACAGGGGTCTCCAACTTTTTTTTTCACGTGAGCAACATTCAGATATTAAAGGATTAAGGGGTCAATCAAGCATGGAAAATGTTCTTGGAGGTGCCAAATAAGGGCTGTGATTGGTTATTGGTAGCCCCTATGTGGACTGGCAGCCTACAGGAGACTCTGTTTGGCACCTGGTTTTTATACAACCAAAACTTGCCTCCAAGCCTGGAATTCAAAAATAAGCACCTGCTTTGAGGCCACTGAAAGCAACATCCAAGGGGTTGGAGAGTAACATGTGCAACTGGTTGGGGATCACTGGTTTACTAGATATGCCGGCAGGAAGAGGCCAGAGAGGTTCCCTGAAGACCCCCATGTTGGAAAGGCTGAGACACCGTTTCCATTATCTATAACCATGTTATGAGCTACGAGGGGCCCAGATCAAAGGATTTACTCTGCAAATGGGTGAAGAGGAAAAGCATATAAAAAAAAACATATGCAAATGTGACTTTTCTCATTATTACACAGAACATCAAAATGTTGTCTAGGGTGCTAACTCGGAACTAAATAATGTTCATGACCTCTGATCCCAAAACATCACAAAGCACTCTATCAACAAAAGTGATTTATTGGTGAATTAGGGGACACCACCCCCTTTGCCTCTTCTCAATAGGGAAGAACCAAATGTTTCCCTGTGTAAGGTCACCATCACCAAAAACCAAACCACCGTATATAGAGAGAGAGAGAGATTAAAATGAAAACAAAAACGGTTTGTGTTTTATACATTTAAGCTATGAAAAAATATAAGGTTGTAAATATGTAAAAACATTTTTAACATATAATATAAATTGCAAATATAATTTAATAGAACACATTATAGATGAATACTGTTTATCATAATATATTTTAGAGGAATATAATTGCAATTCTAATATAATATAACAATATATTTTAGATGAATAGAATAAAATTTCAACATAAAAATATATTTTTGATGAATAAAATAGAATATGTAATATAATATAAATAAAATAATATAAAAATATCAATGAATAGAATGAAATTGTAATAGAGAATATATTTCAGATTAATAAAATAGAGCCAAATACGTAATATTATATTTAAATATATTTTAGATGAATAGAGTAGAAATTGTGATATAAAAATATATTTTTATTAATATAATCTAATATGTAATATAATATAAAGATATATTTTAGAGGAATAAAATAGACTAGAATATGTAATATATTTCAATAGAATAGAATTGAATTGTACATCAGATTTCATTTCAATCTAATCGCAATAAGATATGATTTCACTTTATACTCTGGTTCTGTTTCATGCCCCGCTATTGTATTTATTGATATTGCTAATCAATATTATTGGCTGCATTTTCTCTAATAAAATGTAAAATTCCAATCTGATTTTGAATTTTTATTGCAATTTTGAGACCCATTTGCCAATATTTCATTTTTTTCTAAAAGAAAAAAAAAACATTTCCCTATATAATTTTATATATCTATATCCTAAATTAAATGCAACTTCTACTATTTCTTATTATTATCCGGTTTCGTCTACGCTTTTTTTTTTTTTTTTTTTTAATACTGAACATTACATTTTTTTTTATTGGATTTGGGGCCGGCGACTGATCCCTTCGGTAGTATTCAATAGAATTAAGGATGTCCTTTGCATTTTTAAGGTAAAATCATTATTTCTCTTAATAATGTTCCTCTAATGTTATTATTAGCCCAACCATTGTTGCAGAATTGAATACGCTGCTCTGGATATTTCTTTTTTGATTTGATTTTTTTTTTTTGTTGGTTCGATTACGCAATGGGACATGTTTGTTTTGCATTATAATGTAAATTATTAATATGGACTCTATATATATGTTTATTTATTTTTTGTTGGGATACGTTCTATGCTCCCAGAATTCAGAAATCCGCATTGAATTTTTATTTGATTTTTTTTTCGGTGGCACAGCGGAAGCCTTTGTTAGGGAATATCTGAGCTGACGTTTTTTTATCTGCACGGTAAACATTAGCCTTTTCTCTGCGTAATTTCTCATATTCTTATGGCTGTGAAGGTGAAAAGGTTATATCAGGCAGCAGGCGAAATGTGTCTGCTGTGACCTCTGAACCCCCCCAGGGGGTCAAAGGATCAGAAGGCACAAATAGAGAATCCATTCAGCAATCATTGAGAGTGATAGAAGCCCAATTTAACGGTTCCTCGGAAACAAGGGGCACGGGCACGCGGCACGAGCTTATTGAAAAGGTCAGCCAATAAAATATATGGATAATAATAGGAGCTCGCAGGATATGTCATCTGTACGGCACTTGTTACAAATTCATTAGCGAGCGAATTTGATTGCGGTATATGAGCCATCAAATACTTGTGTAATCACTATATGGAAACACAGAGAATCGATATTCCATTATTAACCCTTTGGCTTCCAGAACTATGTGCTGCTGCTGGTGGAGGGGAGTTGGGCATTATATTTCACCCCTTCCCTGCTGGAGAGAGGCTTGTGCCACGAAGAGAGAATCGCTGCTGAAAGCTGATGTTGTCAGGGCGGTGAGCATTAACAACTTTCTAGCCAACTGCGAGTCTCCAACGTGAAAGAGAAGGGGTTAAAACATTGCGGTGATAAGTCTCTCCAGCTATTTAGCTGAATAGCTACAATTTGGAGAAGGTTCAAATTTCTTTCCCTGGGAATAGAGATCCAGCTAATGAGAAGGAAAGTGCATTTTAGAATGATAAATGGACACCCTCTAGAGGCGGCTCATAGAACTGCATGCTAAGGAGCACCCGGAACCTTCCCATATTAGTGGGACTTTCTGCAGGTGTCTTACAATTATGATCATGCTTTTCTCATAATAATAATACCTGCTATCCCACAGTCACACTCCCTTCCCAGAGACTATTATCCACTGTTACTATAGGTACAATCTCTCCCTACTATACCTGCTATCCCACAGTCACACTCCCTTCCCAGAGACTATTATCCCACTGTTACTATAGACACCATCTCTCCCTACTATACCTACTATCCCACAGTCACACTCCCTTCCCAGAGACTATTATCCACTGTTACTATAGGTACAATCTCTCCCTACTATACCTGCTATCCCACAGTCACACTCCCTTCCCAGAGACTATTATCCACTGTTACTGTAGGTACAATCTCTCCCTACTATACCTGCTATCCCACAGTCACACTCCCTTCCCAGAGACTATTATCCCACTGTTACTATAGGCACAATCTCTCCCTACTATACCTGCTATCCCACAGTCACACTCCCTTCCCAGAGACTATTATCCCACTGTTACTATAGGCACAATCTCTCCCTACTATACCTGCTATCCCACAGTCACACTCCCTTCCCAGAGACTATTATCCACTGTTACTATAGGTACAATCTCTCCCTACTATACCTGCTATCCGACAGTCACACTCCCTTCCCAGAGACTATTATCCCACTGTTACTATAGGCACAATCTCTCCCTACTATACCTGCTATCCCACAGTCACACTCCCTTCCCAGAGACTATTATCCACTGTTACTATAGGTACAATCTCTCCCTACTATACCTGCTATCCCACAGTCACACTCCCTTCCCAGAGACTATTATCCCACTGTTACTATAGGCACAATCTCTCCCTACTATACCTGCTATCCCACAGTCACACTCCCTTCCCAGAGACTATTATCCACTGTTACTATAGACACCATCTCTCCCTACTATACCTGCTATCCCACAGTCACACTCCCTTCCCAGAGACTATTATCCCACTGTTACTATAGGCACAATCTCTCCCTACTATACCTGCTATCCCACAGTCATACTCCCTTCTCAGAGACTATTATCCCACTGTTACTATAGGCACCATCTCTCCCTACTATACCTGCTATCCCACAGTCACACTCCCTTCCCAGAGACTATTATCCACTGTTACTATAGGTACAATCTCTCCCTACTATACCTGCTATCCCACAGTCACACTCCCTTCCCAGAGACTATTATCCACTGTTACTGTAGGTACAATCTCTCCCTACTATACCTGCTATCCCACAGTCACACTCCCTTCCCAGAGACTATTATCCCACTGTTACTATAGGCACAATCTCTCCCTACTATACCTGCTATCCCACAGTCACACTCCCTTCCCAGAGACTATTATCCCACTGTTACTATAGGCACAATCTCTCCCTACTATACCTGCTATCCCACAGTCACACTCCCTTCCCAGAGACTATTATCCCACTGTTACTATAGACACCATCTCTCCCTACTATACCTGCTATCCCACAGTCACACTCCCTTCCCAGAGACTATTATCCCACTGTTACTATAGGCACAATCTCTCCCTACTATACCTGCTATCCCACAGTCACACTCCCTTCCCAGAGACTATTATCCACTGTTACTATAGGTACAATCTCTCCCTACTATACCTGCTATCCGACAGTCACACTCCCTTCCCAGAGACTATTATCCCACTGTTACTATAGGCACAATCTCTCCCTACTATACCTGCTATCCCACAGTCACACTCCCTTCCCAGAGACTATTATCCACTGTTACTATAGGTACAATCTCTCCCTACTATACCTGCTATCCCACAGTCACACTCCCTTCCCAGAGACTATTATCCCACTGTTACTATAGGCACAATCTCTCCCTACTATACCTGCTATCCCACAGTCACACTCCCTTCCCAGAGACTATTATCCACTGTTACTATAGACACCATCTCTCCCTACTATACCTGCTATCCCACAGTCACACTCCCTTCCCAGAGACTATTATCCCACTGTTACTATAGGCACAATCTCTCCCTACTATACCTGCTATCCCACAGTCATACTCCCTTCTCAGAGACTATTATCCCACTGTTACTATAGGCACCATCTCTCCCTACTATACCTGCTATCCCACAGTCACACTCCCTTCCCAGAGACTATTATCCACTGTTACTATAGGTACAATCTCTCCCTACTATACCTGCTATCCCACAGTCACACTCCCTTCCCAGAGACTATTATCCACTGTTACTGTAGGTACAATCTCTCCCTACTATACCTGCTATCCCACAGTCACACTCCCTTCCCAGAGACTATTATCCCACTGTTACTATAGGCACAATCTCTCCCTACTATACCTGCTATCCCACAGTCACACTCCCTTCCCAGAGACTATTATCCCACTGTTACTATAGGCACAATCTCTCCCTACTATACCTGCTATCCCACAGTCACACTCCCTTCCCAGAGACTATTATCCACTGTTACTATAGGTACAATCTCTCCCTACTATCCCACAGTCACACTCCCTTCCCAGAGACTATTATCCCACTGTTACTATAGGCACAATCTCTCCCTACTATACCTGCTATCCCACAGTCACACTCCCTTACCAGAGACTATTATCCACTGTTACTATAGGTACAATCTCTCCCTACTATACCTGCTATCCCACAGTCACACTCCCTTCCCAGAGACTATTATCCCACTGTTACTATAGGCACAATCTCTCCCTACTATACCTGCTATCCCACAGTCACACTCCCTTCCCAGAGACTATTATCCACTGTTACTATAGGTACAATCTCTCCCTACTATACCTGCTATCCCACAGTCACACTCCCTTCCCAGAGACTATTATCCCACTGTTACTATAGGCACAATCTCTCCCTACTATACCTGCTATCCCACAGTCACACTCCCTTCCCAGAGACTATTATCCACTGTTACTATAGACACCATCTCTCCCTACTATACCTGCTATCCCACAGTCACACTCCCTTCCCAGAGACTATTATCCCACTGTTACTATAGGCACAATCTCTCCCTACTATACCTGCTATCCCACAGTCATACTCCCTTCTCAGAGACTATTATCCCACTGTTACTATAGGCACCATCTCTCCCTACTATACCTGCTATCCCACAGTCACACTCCCTTCCCAGAGACTATTATCCACTGTTACTATAGGTACAATCTCTCCCTACTATACCTGCTATCCCACAGTCACACTCCCTTCCCAGAGACTATTATCCACTGTTACTGTAGGTACAATCTCTCCCTACTATACCTGCTATCCCACAGTCACACTCCCTTCCCAGAGACTATTATCCCACTGTTACTATAGGCACAATCTCTCCCTACTATACCTGCTATCCCACAGTCACACTCCCTTCCCAGAGACTATTATCCCACTGTTACTATAGGCACAATCTCTCCCTACTATACCTGCTATCCCACAGTCACACTCCCTTCCCAGAGACTATTATCCACTGTTACTATAGGTACAATCTCTCCCTACTATCCCACAGTCACACTCCCTTCCCAGAGACTATTATCCCACTGTTACTATAGGCACAATCTCTCCCTACTATACCTGCTATCCCACAGTCACACTCCCTTCCCAGAGACTATTATCCACTGTTACTATAGGTACAATCTCTCCCTACTATACCTGCTATCCCACAGTCACACTCCCTTCCCAGAGACTATTATCCCACTGTTACTATAGGCACAATCTCTCCCTACTATACCTGCTATCCCACAGTCACACTCCCTTCCCAGAGACTATTATCCACTGTTACTATAGGTACAATCTCTCCCTACTATACCTGCTATCCCACAGTCACACTCCCTTCCCAGAGACTATTATCCCACTGTTACTATAGGCACAATCTCTCCCTACTATACCTGCTATCCCACAGTCACACTCCCTTCCCAGAGACTATTATCCACTGTTACTATAGACACCATCTCTCCCTACTATACCTGCTATCCCACAGTCACACTCCCTTCCCAGAGACTATTATCCCACTGTTACTATAGGCACAATCTCTCCCTACTATACCTGCTATCCCACAGTCATACTCCCTTCTCAGAGACTATTATCCCACTGTTACTATAGGCACCATCTCTCCCTACTATACCTGCTATCCCACAGTCACACTCCCTTCCCAGAGACTATTATCCACTGTTACTATAGGTACAATCTCTCCCTACTATACCTGCTATCCCACAGTCACACTCCCTTCCCAGAGACTATTATCCACTGTTACTGTAGGTACAATCTCTCCCTACTATACCTGCTATCCCACAGTCACACTCCCTTCCCAGAGACTATTATCCCACTGTTACTATAGGCACAATCTCTCCCTACTATACCTGCTATCCCACAGTCACACTCCCTTCCCAGAGACTATTATCCCACTGTTACTATAGGCACAATCTCTCCCTACTATACCTGCTATCCCACAGTCACACTCCCTTCCCAGAGACTATTATCCACTGTTACTATAGGTACAATCTCTCCCTACTATCCCACAGTCACACTCCCTTCCCAGAGACAATTATCCCACTGTTACTATAGGCACAATCTCTCCCTACTATACCTGCTATCCCACAGTCACACTCCCTTCCCAGAGACTATTATCCACTGTTACTATAGGTACAATCTCTCCCTACTATACCTGCTATCCCACAGTCACACTCCCTTCCCAGAGACTATTATCCCACTGTTACTATAGGCACAATCTCTCCCTACTATACCTGCTATCCCACAGTCACACTCCCTTCCCAGAGACTATTATCCACTGTTACTATAGGTACAATCTCTCCCTACTATCCCACAGTCACACTCCCTTCCCAGAGACTATTATCCCACTGTTACTATAGGCACAATCTCTCCCTACTATACCTGCTATCCCACAGTCACACTCCCTTCCCAGAGACTATTATCCACTGTTACTATAGGTACAATCTCTCCCTACTATACCTGCTATCCCACAGTCACACTCCCTTCCCAGAGACTATTATCCCACTGTTACTATAGGCACAATCTCTCCCTACTATACCTGCTATCCCACAGTCACACTCCCTTCCCAGAGACTATTATCCACTGTTACTATAGGTACAATCTCTCCCTACTATACCTGCTATCCCACAGTCACACTCCCTTCCCAGAGACTATTATCCCACTGTTACTATAGGCACAATCTCTCCCTACTATACCTGCTATCCCACAGTCACACTCCCTTCCCAGAGACTATTATCCACTGTTACTATAGACACCATCTCTCCCTACTATACCTGCTATCCCACAGTCACACTCCCTTCCCAGAGACTATTATCCCACTGTTACTATAGGCACAATCTCTCCCTACTATACCTGCTATCCCACAGTCATACTCCCTTCTCAGAGACTATTATCCCACTGTTACTATAGGCACAATCTCTTCCTACTATACCTGCTATCCCACAGTCACACTCCCTTCCCAGAGACTATTATCCCACTGTTACTATAGGCACAATCTCTCCCTACTATACCTGCTATCCCACAGTCACACTCCCTTCCCAGAGACTATTATCCACTGTTACTATAGACACCATCTCTCCCTACTATACCTGCTATCCCACAGTCACACTCCCTTCCCAGAGACTATTATCCCACTGTTACTATAGGCACAATCTCTCCCTACTATACCTGCTATCCCACAGTCACACTCCCTTCCCAGAGACTATTATCCACTGTTACTTTAGGCATCATCTCTCCCTACTATACCTGATATCCCACAGTCACACTCCCTTCCCAGAGACTATTATCCCACTGTTACTATAGGCACAATCTCTCCCTACTATACCTGCTATCCCACAGTCACACTCCCTTCCCAGAGACTATTATCCCACTGTTACTATAGGCACAATCTCTCCCTACTATACCTGCTATCCCACAGTCACACTCCCTTCCCAGAGACTATTATCCACTGTTACTATAGACACCATCTCTCCCTACTATACCTGCTATCCCACAGTCACACTCCCTTCCCAGAGACTATTATCCCACTGTTACTATAGGCACAATCTCTCCCTACTATACCTGCTATCCCACAGTCACACTCCCTTCCCAGAGACTATTATCCACTGTTACTATAGGTACAATCTCTCCCTACTATACCTGCTATCCCACAGTCACACTCCCTTCCCAGAGACTATTATCCCACTGTTACTATAGGCACAATCTCTCCCTACTATACCTGCTATCCCACAGTCACACTCCCTTCCCAGAGACTATTATCCACTGTTACTATAGACACCATCTCTCCCTACTATACCTGCTATCCCACAGTCACACTCCCTTCCCAGATACTATTATCCCACTGTTACTATAGGCACAATCTCTCCCTACTATACCTGCTATCCCACAGTCACACTCCCTTCCCAGAGACTATTATCCACTGTTACTATAGGCACCATCTCTCCCTACTATACCTGCTATCCCACAGTCACACTCCCTTCCCAGAGACTATTATCCCACTGTTACTATAGGCACAATCTCTCCCTACTATACCTGCTATCCCACAGTCACACTCCCTTCCCAGAGACTATTATCCCACTGTTACTATCGGCACAATCTCTCCCTACTATACCTGCTATCCCACAGTCACACTCCCTTCCCAGAGACTATTATCCCACTGTTACTATAGGCACAATCTCTCCCTACTATACCTGCTATCCCACAGTCACACTCCCTTCCCAGAGACTATTATCCCACTGTTACTATAGGCACAATCTCTCCCTACTATACCTGCTATCCCACAGTCACACTCCCTTCCCAGAGACTATTATCCCACTGTTACTATAGGCACAATCTCTCCCTACTATACCTGCTATCCCACAGTCACACTCCCTTCCCAGAGACTATTATCCACTGTTACTATAGACACCATCTCTCCCTACTATACCTGCTATCCCACAGTCACACTCCCTTCCCAGAGACTATTATCCCACTGTTACTATAGGCACAATCTCTCCCTACTATACCTGCTATCCCACAGTCACACTCCCTTCCCAGAGACTATTATCCACTGTTACTATAGGCACCATCTCTCCCTACTATACCTGCTATCCCACAGTCACACTCCCTTCCCAGAGACTATTATCCACTGTTACTATAGGCACCATCTCTCCCTACTATACCTGCTATCCCACAGTCACACTCCCTTCCCAGAGATTATTATCCACTGTTACTATAGGCACCATCTCCAACAAATTTGTGGAGAGACCTAGAATGTTTCTAATTCTGCGAGGGAAGCAGCACAGCAGAGTGTATTGGTATTCCTGCTGAATTGCCAGGAGGAATCTCCACTTCTTATTGCAACACAAAGTGGAATTCCTGTTTGCTATCGAGCCTTAGGTTCCCTATTTATCTGACAATTTATACATCACCAGCACAGGCTGCCAAGGTGGGAAGTATATTAAGGCTATGGTGACAGCAATACAGATAAATAGAAAAGAGCTAGGAGACGAGGGAGCCTCCAGCATGACCTTGTCAAGTATTACTTTTTATTTTTATATCACTATTACTCTCCTTTTCCTTCCCCTTTATCATGTAGCACAATATGTAGCAGTAATATATGAGATACAGAAGAAGTGCACTCAGGCTCTTACAAAAGGATTGCGCTGCTCAGGGTGTAATATCCAGCCAAGGGTCAGATTGCACAGATATCAGCTGAGGCCTGCCAATCAAACTGACAGCCACTCTTTTCTGCAAGTCAGGAATGGGTTTATTTTTATTATGTGCATTTATTTATAGGAGGCAATAAATATCAGTGCACTCGCCTTACAATTACATTACCTTCACATACACACATACAAGTAGGGTTACCAACTGTCACCTTGAATAAATGACACTTATGTAAAATACAATGTGCAATGCTGAGCTGAAATGTACATTTTGTTTTTTAATAAAAAGGTGCCGCTGTTAACCCTAAGAAGGTCACATGGGACAACAATTAAGAAAGATAATAGCACAGCAGTTTCCCTCTATTGCCCCTGTTTATTTATTAGCTGCTGCCACAACATCACTGACTGCATTTCTAACAACACAGGTAGTGATGGACCAATTTACTCACCAGGCATGGATTTGCAGGAAATTTCCTCGTTTTGCCGTCCGCAAATGTTTTTGCGAAACTGCGGCGAACAATTCACCTCCACAAAAAAAATTGTCACTTGACAAAATTATTCAGATGGCCATTGACTTTAATGGATTTGGACAACATAGTCGCATGTATAAAAATTCTCGCTTGCGTCAAAATTGTCATGCGTCAAAATAATTTTGATGCCCATTGAATTCAATGCGTTTCGTGAATTTTTCAGCGTTCGTGAATTTTTATCGCCGCTTCACAAATCTTTCGCCGAACCAAAACAGAACAGATTCGCCCATCACTAAGGGGCCCATTTACTAAGGGTCAAAGTGAATTGGGAGTGAATTTTAGAATTCAAAAACGTCGAATTTCGAAGTCATTTTTGGTTACTTCAACCATCGATCAGGCCAAAATTTGATTCGAATTGAAAAAACTTTGAATATTCGACCATTCGAAAATCAAAGGACTGTCTCTTTAAAAAACTTCGACTTCGACACTTCGTCACCTTATGGGGACCTCCTAGAACCCATAGCCAGTATTTGGCTAAGTTTTAAGAAGTCAAAGTTTTTTTTTTTGAAAATCGTTTGATTGAAAACGAAATGGCTGAAATCACTCAAAACAAAACTTCGACTATCGAATTTCTACAATTTTTTTACCACTTTGAAATTTGACCCTTAGTAAATGTGCCCCCTAATGTAGTTATAGGAACTGTTATGCAGAATGCTCGGGATCTGGAGTTTTCCGGATAAGGGATCTTTCCGTAATACAGTAAGGACCTCCAAACCTTAAGTCTACTAAAAAAAAGATTAAAAATTAAATAAAGCCACTAGAATTGTTTTTGCCTCCAATAAAGATTAATTATATCTTAGTATAATATATCTTAGTAGCTACTGTTTTATTTCTACAGAGAAAAAGGTAATACACTACAGGTATGGGATCTGTTATCCAGAATGCTCGGGACCTGGGATTTTTCGGATAACTGATCTTTCAGTAATTTGAATCTTCATACCTTGTCTATTAGAAAATCTTATAAAACATTAAATAAATCCAATAGGCTGGTTTTGCTTCCAATAAGGATTAATTATATATTAGTTGGGATCAAGTACAAGCTACTGTTTTATTATTACAGAGAAAAAGGATATCAAGTTTTAAAGTTTGGATTATTGGCTAAAATGGAGTCGATGGGAGATGGCCTTCCCCTAATTTGGAGCTTTCTGGATAACAGGTTTCCAGATAATGCACTAGCAACCAGGCTTTTTATTCATTGGTTAAAGAGGTTGCAGGGAAGAGGTAAATTTAAGGGCAGAGACAGACAAGAAGATTCGGGAGATTTAGTCGCCCAGGGACAAATCGCCTTTTCTTCGGGCGACTAATCTCCTCGAACTGCCTCCTGCTGACTAGAATGTAAATCGACGGCAGGATGGCACTCGGAGCGCTTTGTTTTCCGAAGTTGCTGAAGCTGCCTCACGATTGTTGCCAGGCGACTAATCTCCACGATTCTTCTCGTCTGTCTCTGCCTTAAGGAGGGGTGAAAAGACAATGAAAATGGGCAGTTTCAGGGAGTTTCTATTGCGGGGTTCATTGCTATAAAATCGTGTCCAGAGACTTGAAATACAGTAGCACTGAATCAGCTGCTGTCAGTTGATTGTACAGTGGACAGTTTGAAACCCCATTTTGAATTAAATACACCCCGAGTTATAGAGCACCTAAATAAACTTACATAAAATACTTCAATGTATTGCAATGTAAAGTGAGGTGTGAGTGAGGTTTAACGGGGGTGGTTCACCTTTTATAATATCATAGCATGGCCTAGCAATTGTTGTATAACACTAGAATTGTAATGTTATTGTTACTTCTTATTATTTATTTTTCTGTGCAGACCTTCTCCTATTCATATTCCAGTCACTCATTCAAACTACTGCTTGGTTACAAAACATGTTTTTTTCAAAATGAATCAGTTAATAGTGCTACTCCAGCAGAATTCTGCACTGAAATCCAATTCTCTAAAGAGCAAACAGATTTTTTTAAATTCAATTTTGAAATCTGACATGGGTCTAGACATATTGTCAGTTTCCCAGCTGCCCCAGTCATGTGACTTGTGCCTGCACTTTAGGATGGAACTACTTTCTGGCAGGCTGGTATTTCTCCTACTCATGTAACTGAATCAGTCTTAGTGAAACCTGGATTTTACTATTGAGTACTATTCTTAGATCTTCCAGGCAGCTGTTATCTTGTGTTAGGGAGCTGTTATCTGGTTACCTTCCCATTGTTCTGTTGTTAGGCTGTTGGGAGGAAAGGGAGGGGGGATATCACTCCAACTTGCAGTACAGCAGTAAAGAGTGATTGAAGTTTATCAGAGCACAAGTCACATGACTGGGGGCAGCTGGGAAACTGACAATATGTCTAGCCCCATGTCAGATTTCAAAATTGAATATAAAGAAAAAATCTGTTTGCTCTTTTGAGAAACTGGCCAGTGCAGAATTCTCCTGGAGCAGCACTATTAAGGACACACAGGCAGATTCGGGGAGATTTAGTCGCCTGGCGACAAATCGCTTCTTCTTCTGGGCGACAATCTCCCCGAACTGCCTTTGCGCGTTTTTCCGTCCGCTATAATGAAAGGTCACCTGCGCTAAAGCACACACACTGCTTCGTTTTCCGAAGTTGCCTGAAGTTGCCTCACGAGGAAACTATGGGTGACTTTGGAAAACGAAGCGCCGTGTTTTGAAAAAAACATGTTTCCCATGACAGTCTCCCTTTAAGGTAACTGAGATCCTAACAACTGGCTGCTGAGCAAAAAGCTAAATACAGGTATGGTGTCCATTATCTGGAAAAGCTCCAAATTAAGGAAAGGCCGTCTCCCATAGACTCCATTATATCCAAATAATCTGAATATTTAAAAATTATTTCCTTTTTCTCTGTAATAATAAAACAGTCGCTTGGACTTGATCCCAACTAAGATATAATTAATCCTTATTGGAAGCAAAACCAGCCTATTGGGTTTATTTCATGTTGACATGATTTTCTAGTAGACTTAAGGTATGAAGATCCAAATCACAGAAAGACCCGCAGTCCAGAAAACCTCAAGTCCCATGTATACTGTATAACAGGTCAATACCTGTACTGGTAATATTATATACAGCTGGCATCTTGCTTACTGGGTGCTGAGACATGGGGCAAAATGAGTGTGTTTCAGTCACTGACTTTTAAAGACTAGGTATCATAATTTAACAATGGGAAATTTTGTTCAGATTCAGTGACCCATAGTAACCAATCAGTGACTTGCTTTCATTGTTTTACCTGCAATACACTGATCAAAGCTAAATACTGATTGGTTGCTCTGAGTCCATGTGCGGTGGTGAATTTGGTGAATTTGTATCAGAAGTGCATCTCCCAGAGCCGAGTGGAGGCATCAGCTACAGGCCTCTTAACAACACGAGGAGACTATTATATGCAGAGGTTCTTGGCAAAGAGTTTGCAGAAAGAATTAGTAGAGACCTGGAAAATGCACTGAATGGTTGAGGTCAGAGAAGGGGTCAGAGGCAGAAAAACAAAACTGAGGGTGTTCTATGTAGAAGTGATACCAGCACTCAAAATAATGTTGTTTGGCCAAGACATCTGCTATAGATGGGGCTAACAGAAGGTGGAGATTAGGAGAACTAGAAGCCAAAGAAATAAGGCATAATGGTGGGCTCAGAAAGGAAATGTCACCAGGATATGATTTCTGCATGGGGGGATAATGGAATAGAGAAGGATTAATACAAGAGGGAACAAAGAGGAGACATGGGGGCAAATTCACTAAGCGCCGAACGCTAGCGTTAATTCGCTAGCGTTTGGCATTTTCGTTACTGCGCAAATTCACTAACGAACGATGGCGTAGTTTCGCTAGTGTTACTTCGCACCCTTACGCTTGGCGAAGTTTCGCTAGCGACGTAACTACGCAAATTCACTAACGCGCGCAGTGTACTGAACGCTACCTTTTACGCTAGACTTCCTTCGCCACCTCAGACCAGGCGAAGCGCAATAGAGTAGATAGGGATTGCTCCCAAAAAACGCTGGTGTGTTTTCTACATTATGGGTGATAGGCTGAAAAAGATCGAAAAAATTTTTGGGGCTCCCCTCCTTCCCCCCTACATTTCCTGACTCATGGCAACTTACCTAGACAGTGGGCACATGTGTAGGGCAAAATAAAATTTTTATTTGATGTTTTGAAGGTTTTCTAGCCATTTGTAGTGCTGATACGTATTCCTCCATTGAAATTTGAATTTGGCGACGTATGCAAGAGAATTAAAAAACTAGGAAGGATTTCAGTTGGAGAGTATAGTGGGTGTTGTCGTTGAACAACAGCTAGAAGACCATAGGTCAGGGCACCAAAGTTTTTCCTTGAGCAGTGCCCCAATTGTCCTTCTTTCTGCTGAACAATATATATTATTTTAAATGTAAATCTGGAAGCAAAACCTTAGAAGTAGAAACCTTTATCCAAGGCTGAGCAGATTAGGAGTGCAGATTTGATGAGAAGAAAGCTTCTTGTCATGTGGGCTATGAAATAAAATCATTAGTGATTGATCCAGGGAGTTATCTGATTCGGGCCAGGAAGATCCCAGCCCTGAGGATGAATTGGCAGCCTTCCTCTGTATCAGTAAAGCTTTGGCAAAGACTTGAATTTGATGGACTTTTCTTAACCTTTAGTTAGGATCCTACATTCTATTTTGTGCCGATATGTTCCTTGTTGGCATTATACAAATATTCCCCATTTTGTGCTGATATCTTCTATTTAATTGCCATGCTGATTTATACAACCACCAGCCAGTACAACTGCACTACAATCAGTAGTAAGTTTCCCTACTTGTGGTTCGAAATTTGGTTGGAACCCCATTAATCCCAGACAGTAAAAAAAAAAGCATGTATCACTAAATATCATTCTATAGGGTTAAGTCCCTCTATCCACATAACTGGGCCCCACAGTTTGGGTTTTAATGATTTAAATCATCCAAACATGTATGTGTTTCAGGATAAACATATACTGTATGTTTCATGGGGAGAACAAATCAAGGCAAAGTTTTCAGAATAGGCTGGCAGGACGCTGACGACTTTTTGATAGCGTTACTTGGGCATTGCGGGCATTTGATAGTGAAGATGCGCTAGAGTTCGTTTGTGCCCAGCAAAACTTCGCTAGGGATCTTGCGCTCAGGTCAGTTTGCTTAGGGCAGGAAATTTAAAGTTGTTTGGACGTCTTTATGTTAAATGTTGGTGCATATACTTACAAATTGCACTTTTTAAATCACATGTCCAGGGAACCTTAATAAAGACAATAGAGTTATTCTAATGTCCTACACATGAGCCCACTGTAAAATTAATGTTCCATATATTTGCAAATGTATGGGGAAAACCAGTTACCCCAAAAAAGTTTAAGTTAGGTCTTTTGCAGGCAATCCTTCTGAAAAAAGGAAAAGTCACCAGCTTTTTTTTGGACTTTGATGCATTTTCAGGCTCACAGAACATAATTTAAGTTACAGAAGATTGAGGAAGATCTCACTACTTTAATGCACTTCGGCTGGTCTGTGGTGGCGAAGGCAACTCTGGTGAAAGAGGTAACGTTCAGTAAAACCCACACTCTAGTGATGACAGTTCACCAGAGTGAAAAGGCGTCTGGCAATAGAGTGTGAATGACCGCGCGCGCCAGTCTCTTACACTAGTGAATTGGTGCCTGCGCCTGTTAGTAAATCAGGGATGTCCCTGTGGGCAGTAACCTCGCGATTTGTCGCTAGCGTTAGCCAATTCGCCCATTAGTAAATCTGTCCCCTAGGCTGAATTGGGCTTGACTGAGTTCTGGCAGGAAAACATGACTGGAACCAGGGGGGTATGGCGTTGGAGGGCACAAAAAAGAATGCCAAAAGGGTTTGAAATACACGGAATAGCTTATCTGCAGATATGGGGGGGGTGTAACTCAACAGAGGAAATGAAGCCTGCGTGGAATAGATTCAAAGCAATTATAAAGACTTAAAACAAAGCTAAAACTAAGCACTTAATAGGCAGACATGACGGAGCCAACGTTCTTCTCTGCTTTCAAATGTTATGTTTCTACTATCAAATGCTGTTGTCGTACAATATCTAAAGCCCTTTTACAGTTAGAGAGGGGGGGTGTCAGTCCAAATCCAACTCATAGGTCTCCTTGTGGACAGCCCTGATCTGTTGACCCTTCTCTATCCTCTCGGGGCAGAAAACTCTGGCACAGACCATGTAACTACAATAGAAGAAGTGGTGATTAAATCTCCGGTGTAATGACTTGTGTTGTTTATCAACTGACCCATCAAATGAACACATGTTGTGCCTAGCACCACTTACTCAACATGCTCCCTCGGCTCCTCAAAGGCCTTGGAGAAGGGGAAGCCCGTCAACAGCCCGCCACCCATGTGCACCATTTCCAGTAAAAATTGCCTTACAATTAAACAGTAAGTGTTCCGAACAGGTTAATTAACATCATTTGCAGACATTGTAAATTTATAATGGATAATCCTGCTCACCATAATAGAATTGATGGATTGCTCTTGTGCATTGCACGTCTATGGTGCATTATTCATAAAAGGAAGGGAGCCTAATGAATTGGCCCATAGACCATTGCAGTTTTTTAACACTGTTAACAATCAAGGGAGAAGGCAGGGACGTAATAGAAGCGCTTCAAGGTCGGACGCACAATGAAACTGCTTCTCAAGGTTGTTCCTTCCACAGCCATTAATGGGAATGGCCTTCAGCGGTTGTTAATTGCTCTCCATGCAATTAGCAGGACATTCATTTTCTAGGCTTAGCCCCTGTCTCTTCCCTTCCAAAGACAAATAAAAAAAAATAATTGTGGTTAGAATAACATTATGATGCAACTCTGCAATCCATATCTATTGTGGTTCCCTGAAGGCGGGTCACATGGAAAGTGGCATCCGCTCATGCCGGCTGAATTCTGAATTCCATGCGACATGCCACATCCAGCTTGGTATGCGTCCAATCATTAAATGATGGGTGACAGGCCGGCCTGCTAATGGATTGGCCAAAGGAACATTTCAGTGCTGCTCTAGAAAATAATCAATCATGTACTTGATTTTAAACATAAAAAGTAATTTGCTGAGCTGCAGTTAATAGATAGTCAAGTTAATTAAAAGCTGTAGGTTGAATATAAAAATAGGTTGTCGGCCAGCATTATGAATGGCGCCTTTCAAAGCCCGGCGGTTCCTGCTCCGGAGAATGGCGAAAGTCGTGGGCTTCCTGTTTCACTCTTGTTTCTTTTCTGGAATAGCTAATCTTTGTGTAATTCATAATTGATCACCTGGAAAACAACTTCATAGATATGTCAATATCCTGCAGAATTCTCCAATGTGCATAATTGTTTCGTGCAATGGATAATCCATGCAATTCATAACGGAGCTAATTAAATACAGCTCTGCATTCAATGAGCAGTACTTAGATATTCAGAGGGAAAATCGTTACGCTTCAAACACAATTCTTTAATGCTCGACTGCCGGCCAGGAGGGGTATTATGCATTCCTGGATAATCGACGTCAAAGCTAATTTGTAACCAATGGTGTCCCCACCATCTCTAAGTTAATGGCTTTGTTGGGCCAAAGGAACCCATTAATTCAGTGTGATGACATCATTTTTATGGTGGCATAGAAACTTATGTTGGAAAAGACACAAGCCCAACAAGTGCTCTCTTAGGCCCATTTTATTCTAATCAAGAAGAGGGAAAACAAAAGAACCACAATGTTTATTGCTTTATTCCCATTGAGGTTGTGGTACTTCAGGCATTGAGCACCACAACTCAATGTGCCAGATGTTACAGCCTATAGAGATGCTTATATATATATATATATACAGTTCGGAGACAACTTTTTTCTAATTTTGGTTCTGTACATGACCACAATGAATTTTAAATGAAACAACTCAGATCCAGTTGAACGGCAGACTTTCAGCTTTAATTCAGTGGGTTGAACAAGAAGATTGCATAAAAATGTGAGGAACTAAAGGCTTTTTTAACACAATCACTTCATTTCAGGGGCTCAAGAGTAATTGACTCACAATTGGACAATTGACTCAAAGACTATTTCATGGGCAGGTGGGGGCAAATTCTTCGTTATTTCATTATCAATGAAGCAGATAAAAGCCCTGGAGTTGAGTTGTATGTGGAAGATTTTGCTGTGAACAGACAACATGTGGTCAAAGGAGCTTTCCATGCAGGTGAAACAAGCCATCTTTAAGCTGCAAAAACAGTAAAAAACAATCCGAGACATTGCTACAATATTAGGAGTGACAAAATCTACAGTTTGGTACATCCTGAGAAAGAAAGAAATCACTGGTGAACTCAGCAACGCAAAAAGACCTGGACGTCCACGGAAGACAACAGTGGTGGATGATCTCAGAATCATTTCCATGTTGAAGAGAAACCCCTTCACATCAGTCAAACAAGTGAACAACACTCTCCAGGAGGTAGGTGTATCGATATCCAAGTCTACCATAAAGAGAAGACTGCATGTAGTGCAGTGGTACACCTCTTGGATGTTGCTTCCAGTGGCCTCAAAGAAGGTGCTTATTTTTGAATTGCTGGCTTAAATGCAAGTTTTGGTTGCATGAAAACTAGATGTACTGCCAAACAGAGTCTACTGTAGGCTACCAGTCCATATAGGGGCTACCAAACAGCCAATCACAGCCCTTATTTGACATCCCCATGGATATTTTCATGCTTGTGTTGCTCTCCAACTCTTTTTTACATTTAAATGTGGCTCACGAGTAAAAAAGGTTGGGGACCCCTGCTCTAGTGCAACCACTCATCTAAAGACATTCCTGATTTCTGAAAATGATTGCAACAAGAAGCTGGTATTCAAATAATTGCCTGTTGAGTAGGTTTCTTCAGAGCTCTGTCAGGCCAAATGGGTCTATTGGTAGACAATATAGTAACATTGTAAGTCAGGTTGAAAAAAGACACATGTCCATCAAGTTAAACCTTTTATGTTCATATATAACCTGCCTAACTGCCAGTTAATCCAGAGGAAGGCAAAAAACCTTGTTTGAAACCTCTCCAATTTGCCTCAGAGGGGGAAAAATTCCTTCCTGAAGATGGCAACTTGTACTATGAGCTATCTCCCATATCCCTGTATTCCCTCACTTGCTAAACACCATCCAACCCCTTCTTATACCTATCTAATGTATCAGCCTGTACCACTGATTCAGGGAGAGAATTCCACATCTTCACAGCTCTCACTGTAACAAACCCCTTCCCAATATTTAGGCGGAACCTCTTTTCTTCTAATCGGAATGGGTGACCTTGTGTCAGCTGGAAAGACCTAAAGCATTAGAGAGATTATTATATGATCCCCTTATATATTTATACATAGTTATCACATATATATGGGCTCGCAGTCTACAGGAGGTTCTGATATGCAGTGCACAAGTTTTTTATGGAACTAAAGCTTTCCTTCTATCCAGGAATTCCAGTAAAATATTTGCCTTTTTACTATAGACACAACCCCTTTTTCTTGTTTCCCTTATCATGGCTTCCACACTTCTGTCCTCAGTTCTTCTCTTCTTCTGTTTTTCTCTTGTCCTTTCCACTTCTGCCCCTTTTACACCAAAATTCTGTTCTTTGCTCCCCTTGTGTCTTGTTCTCTTGCTTTCTCACTTCTCTTTACTTTATTTATGTTTCTTTCTTGAACATCGTATTAGCAATGGGATGGAGCTTCACCTCCAGGACAGTTTGCAAAAACATGTCCTTCATATCTGGGGCCGAATTACATGACACAGCCACAGGGAGAATAGGAATGGTCTAATCATAATTTAACATGTGCATTGTAAGATAATCATATAACTTAATCCTATTTCTGCTTTATTTAGGGGAGCACGTTAAATAAAGGAGCTTTGCCAGGCTTGCAATTGAGCATCTCAAGTTGAACTGGTCCGTAGGGACTTACTGTTCCTGAGCAATTGTGTGTGCAGCACTATGTATTATTAGTAGCACTATATAAAATCAAGCTGGGTGCCTGTGTTCTTGCCTAATAGTTTTTAGAAGACAGTTCTGCTGCCATGAAGTAGCAGCATTGTCTCAGCCCAGCTGGAATGCCATTACCAGGCTCTCTGTAAGGCAGACTATTATTACTATTGTTAGAAAACCCTAAAAGGCACAACAATTTTCTTCAGGTTGGCTTCCTTGTGACAGTCCTGGACTAAATCATTAAATTGATTTACAGGGGACGGCTAAATACAAATTTCGAACACAGTATTAAAAATAACATGCTCAGCATTGTATGAAAGCAAAAATTCTTGTAGGTTTTTTTGGTTGCACATCGATTTGTTGCACAATGGTTTTGACTAAGACGAGGTACCTATCAAATATAGATCAGGCCCCTGGCAACATATAGGGACTGGGGCCACCAACTGAGGGGATAAATTACACAGATCGTGGGTGTCCAACCGGCAGCCCTCCAGCTATTTTTAGATACTAACAAGAATTGTACAATATTATATGCTCCCATTATTTATGAACTCCCCAAATGGTCATGCTGTGAGACTATTGCAAACTACAACTACATGTATTGGCCTTAAAAATATAACCACTTGTTTCATTTGAAGCCCCCTTTTGTCTGCCGCTAATCAGGTAGAATCTTTATTTTGTCAACTTTCATTCAACAAAAAGCCAATAGATGTGAAAAATTAAAACCCCGTGAAACCATAGCGTGCCTTGAAGAACAAACTCAACTAACTGCTTTCTGTATGACTTCATTGTTGACGGATTTCTGAGGGTATCTGTTAATGCAAGACACACCGCATCACATTTCATGGTTGTAGAAGTTTGAACATTGACTTGACCTTCCAAAACCTTGACCTTTTCATTTCACTCTGTCACTCAGTCACTCTGTTGTAGAGTTACCGGGAGGGTTTAGGAAACATTGCCCTTCTACTTCACCCAATGTCGACCATACTTCACTAGTGGAACATCTCAAATAATCTGTTGTGTACAAAGACATTCTATGGCACTCATGTTCTGTGGCTGGAAAAGACGCACAAATGATCACAACCACCTTCAAGCTTGCAAAACATGTGCTTTAAAACCAAAAGGAGATCCACGTCTTTGGAGCAGAAGATTTGGAAGTCTCTCCATGAACAGGTTGTTCCAATGGATACAATTGTTTCAAGAAAGAGATGGAATGCCTTTAGCTCTGAGAACAAAATACATTGTTACTGATATCAGTACTAATTTAATTTTCCAGCAGGTAATGGTTAGTGATTGGCGAATGTATTCGGCAGGCGTGAATTCTCGCATAATTTCTGTGTTTCGCTACTGGCAAATAAATTTGCAAATTTGCAAAGAAAACTTTTTTTTTTTACACCAGCGACAGAATCAACGCCGGCGACGATTAACCGATGTCCATTGACTATAATGGGTGCCGACGTCAACTTTGACGCCATCGACCATTTCTCCAAAAACAGGACAAATTCGACCATCACTAGTAAGAAGATGGTTTTCCCATTTTCATAAAATTGCTTTGCCTTCTAGTGGATTTCTGGAAAATAGCAATTTCTTGGGGTTTCAACAAAGGAATTGAGGCAAAAAAATTAGGTGTAATGTGATTTTTTTTTAAACTTTAATAAATTTGATTTTATTCAGAAATAATAAATAAATAAATAAAAAATACAAAGATCTAAAATTCAAATCAAGATTTCCTTAAAAAACCTTGGATTTTGCGAGTAAAGTTGTTTTTGACGTATGACAATTTTTTTCTCCCATTCGAGTCTATGGGGCGTCATTTTCGCAGCGAAACTTGGCAAAAACTTGGCTCATCGCTACTACGAACATCTTCAAATAGTTCAAGGGACCTCTGCCATCAATTTGTACATAAACTCGGCAGCTTTTAGGTGGCGAATATCCGAATTAGAACGGTTTGCAAGGTTGAGTTATGATGAATCTCAAATTCAAATTGATGGTTTTAAATTCTAAATTGTGAGTTATCAAAAAAAAAATGTGAACATTTGAATTTACCAATCGAACCTTCGTAAATCTGCCCCTTAGTGTCACTTTCATGGATATTTTCTTCAACAAATACATTCCTTGGTTTGGGTCAACACGGCATCTTTGCTTTCTGGTTTCAGTTTATCTGGCTCATTGTGCAGAGCAAAAACCATCCGTGCAATGGCAGTTTCATTGTATATTCTTGTGTAATGAGCAAGTGCCGGGACACTACTGTACATTCACTGCCAATTTGAAGGTCGCTAATGAATACATTTTAAAGTGGCCCAAGGACAGAACCCTGACGTGCTCCAATTAAAATCTCCGTCCAACAAAAAAGGTCCCATTAATCACAGTTCTCTGGACTGTATCCTTTAGCCAATTTTTCATTCAAGTGCAAATCCTTTTCATCATGGCCCCGGATTTAGTAACACACAATTCACAATAAACCAGGGAAAGCTCCAAATAAACCTAGAAAGCTCCAAATTACGGGAAGGCCGTCTCCAATAGACTCCATTCTAATCAATCAATTAAAATTTTTAAAAATGATTTCCTTTTTCTCTGTATTAATAAAACAGTACCTTGTTCTTGATCCAAACTGAGATATAAATAATGCTCATTGGAGTCATAACAATCATATTGAGCTTAGGTTATGTTTAAATTATTTTTAGCAATTCTACTTGAAGTATGGAGATCCAAATAACAGAAAGAATACTTATCCGGAAATCTCCAGGTCCCAAGCATTTTAGATAACAGGTCCCATACCTGTATATGATTACAGTAAATAAAATATGGGTAAATGTGTTGCTTTTTCTAGTTCTTTGTATTCATGTTTTTTCCCGGTGTACCTAGAGCCCAGTCCGACCCTGGGTGCCTTTGCCAAAATGCAGAAAACCTTTTGGTTTGTATTAGGGATGCCCCGAATCCATGATTCGGTTCGGGATTTGAGCTTTTTCAGCAGGATTCGGCCGAATCCTTCTGCTCGGCCAAACCGAATTCCAATTTGCATATACAAATTAGGGACGGGGAGGGAAATCGCGTGTTTTTTTTGTCACAAAAAAAGGAAGTAAAAAATGTTTCTCCCTTTCCACCCCTAATTTGCATATGCAAAATACTGGATTCGGTGCATCGCTAGTTTGTATCAGCTAACCTAGAGAGTTCCATCTTCTGCTTTTTCGGACTATGCAGGACTGCTGTCCAATAGGCCATACCTCCTGCTGGCATCTTGTAAAGGGAATAACATAAAAGGAGAGCAATGGGAGAGAGAGCTATGTGACAACACCAGTTTAATCAAGAAGACATGGCAGCTGTAGCAGCTTTTGAAAGCGAGAGAAAACAAAGAAACTTGGGAAATAACTGGAAATATAAAGCAAGGAAAATAATGAATGTATAGCAACCCTTCAACTTAATATGTTTATTTTTATATGTATTTCCGCTGTTTCAAGTTGTTTGCAATCAAATGTCTGTCACTATTTTGAGTTTGTCCATAGACAAGAATGGAAGACGTCGTCTGATCAATAAAAAGGAGGAAATTGACAATATAACAAATAACAAAAACAATATAACCTCACCTGAAATGATTGATTTGCAAATCGTTCTGTCCTTTTCTTTTGAACAGCAGCCATTTTTACTTATTAACAAATTACCGTCTCTTTGTTGTACCCTGGGAGCTGCCATGATGGTGTTGAAGTCCGGCCCACCAAGTAAAGGGAAAGTGCAAGACTTGAATGTTATGTGCAAGGGCTATAATGGGGGCAGATAAAGTAATAAGGAGGACCTAGTGTATGCCAGAAAACACTGCAGTCCATGGATCGGAGACCTGTGCTTTACTACCAATACAAAGAGCTCTATACTGGGCTTTAATGGCATTAGGTGGGCTGGGCTGGAATCCCAAGTGCAGCTCAGACAGAAAGGGCCAGGGAGTCTGTAACAGGTAATAATAAAACAGTGCAGTCTAAAGAAAGAGGCATATAAACATCACTAAAATAGACCATCATATAAAATGTTCCAATGATTAAAAAGAAAATGAATGCTAAAACTGGACACATCTCTAGGCTAAATATACCAAGAATTTACGATTTTCAGCGTTCGGTCATTTTATTTACATGGAAGCTGCTTGGCTTGACCCAACTAAAGCACCCATTATCCCCAAAAGTTTCATAGGGAGAACTGCATTTTGGTTGCATATTTATGATATATACAGATATATATATATACACCAAGAGCAGGGGGAGATATGTACAGTCACCCATCTGATAGAGGAGTGTGGGCAGTCTGTGCATATAGTGAAGTAGAAAAAATAAGAGTAGCAGTAAAATGAGTGGCATCAACCTACAAACCCTTGTGTTATACAACGTTCTGAAATGTAGACAACATAAAAGTTAAATAGAGCCGTACAAAGGGCTTAAAGGAGAACTAAAGCTTAACTAAAGAAGTAGCTAGAAATGTTATACATGATGTTTTGTGCTTCTGTACCAGCCCAAGGCAACCACAGCCCTTTAGCAGTAAAGATCTGTGTCTCCAAAGATGCCCCAGTAGCTCCCCATCTTCTTTTCTGCTGATTCACTGCACATGCTCTGTGCTGCGGTCACTTACTGAGCTTAGGGAGCCACTCACAATATACTGTCTATACTGTAATGAACAGTTCATGCAGATTTCACATTATATGGCAGCTCAGAAACCAGTGCATTCTACTGTACAATATAATTTAATAAACAGCCCCGTAGCATCAGCCTCTATGAAAGACAAACGTCATTATTTTCTGCAAGAAAATTTCAAATGACCCCTACTTTATATTCTTAAAGGAGAAGGAAAGCTCCAAGACAGTTTATTGCCAACAGATTTTAGCCACAATAGTGCAAGCTAGAACACTATATTTATTCTGCAAAATGCTTTACCATATCTGAGTAAACCGCTCTAGATACGGTGTCTGTTTGTTTACGATAGAAGCAGCCATATAAGCTTGGTGTGACATCACTTCCTGCCTGAGTCTCTCCCTGTTCACTTACAGCTCTGGGCTCAGATTACAGCAGGGATGGGAGGGGGAGAGGAGCAGACTGAGCATGCTCAAGCCCTGCCCTGGAGATTTATGCTGAAAACAGGAAGTCTGATACAGAAGCCCATGAGTACACAATAAAAGGAAAGAGATACTGTGTTTCTTTTGATAGAGGACTTAGAGCAGCATTACTTTGATGGTTTACTGGTGTATTTATATAGACCTTTCTGATAAAGCTTACTTCATTTTAGCATTTCCTTCTCCTATAACAGAAGCCCAGAGCTTACTGAGCATGTGCAGTGCCACTGACACACACAAGATGGCCTAACAAGATCCAAGATGGGGATCTGCTGGGGGTAAATGTGAAGGCCTGGATCATTACTGGTTCTAGGACTGCTGGGATTTTGGGCTGGTAACAGTAAGTTCAGTATATAAAATACAGCATTTCTAGCAATATTCATTGTTAGGATTAAGCTCTCCTTTACAAAGACATTTATAATTTTTCCATTGAAATAAATGCTACTACGTGTTTGTTCAATTCTAAACAGCACAAGAATAAAGGGGAAGCAAAATAAGTTCTCTTATAGCAGCACATTTTTGTCTCCTACATCCAATGCGAGAAAACAAAAGTTACAAATAAAAAAAGGCATATATTTCAGATAAAAAGTACCATGTCAAGTGAAAATACACAGCTAAGGGGCGCGGTATGGAAGTAATGCCCCCGCGCGTTTCGCTCAATGCTGCAGCTGCTGCTGCTTAGTTAAGAAAGACCTGGCTTCTCCGCACACGGGGTTCACACACATCGGGCATCGCAGGGTTAACTGTTTGGAGCAGGTTTCATTGGACTTCACATGGGAAAGGACTAAATCCGCCAGAGCCTAATTAAAAGGAGGGGGGAATAAAATAAGATAAAGCAGCCACAAGAAAAACAATATGTGTAAATGCGGCTCCAATCGAAGAGAAACCAGTTGAGATGAAACGTGGGGCCCGCAAATGTGAATCAGGGAACTTTACTGCCCCAATCAAAACCCCGGGGTTGTCTCTCTCCTATGAATAAGCTTCATGTATAGATAGATATATATATATATATGTGTGTGTGTGTACAATGGGAACCTGGTGACTTTAAAACATCTGCCTGAATTTCCAAAATTCTCCCCTAAGCCGCGAGGCTCCGTTTCCCCTTAGCTAGACTTTCCCTCACTTAGTGCAGAAATAGATTTCCACATCGTTGCAGTGCTTAGAAGGTAAGAACCGATAATCACCGGGACGCGGTCAATAGCATTAAAGCAAGTTTAACAATATGCATACCTTGGAGAACAATGGATTTCCATTAAGGGATTCAGATCTTCTGATGTTTTCAACTCCGCACTGAGAAAACAAACGAGGGAAAGAAAGACAAATGGGAAAATGAAACAAGTGAGCCAAAAACATGGATTTATTATTATTATTATTATTACTATTATCATTATTATTATTAACATATATTTATAAGTGAATGTTAAAGGACCTTAGATAGTAAGCTCCACTGGGGCAGGGACTGACAGGGATGATGTATAATCTCTGTACAGAGCAATGGCATATGTTGGTGCTATATGATAAGGATAACATGAACAATTGTACGTGATCCTCATGGATATAAATAGGGAGCCATTTTTTGTTGAAAATCACTACATACGCTTTAAAGGAGAACTAACCTTAACTAAAGAAGTAGCTAGAATTGTTGTAGATGATGTTTTGTGCTTCTGTACCAGCCGAAGGCAACCACAGCCCTTTAGCAGTAAAGATCTGTGTCTGCAAAGATGCCCCAGTAGCTCCCCATCTTCTTTTCTGCTGATTCACTGCACATGCTCTGTGCTGCTGTCACTTACTGAGCTTAGGGACCCACTCACAATATACAGTACACATAGAATAGAAATGTCACAATATAAGGCTGATTAGTAATTAATACAGATAATTATTACATGGCAGCACAGAAACCAGTGCAATTAGCATCAGAATTTAATAATCAGCAAACCTGTAGCATCAGCTTATATTACAGCCAGGGAAGCTCATTTTCTGCTGGATAATTAGTGACGAGCCCTAAGCTTAGCTTCTCAACAGCCAATCAGAGCCCACTGAGCATGTGAGTGTCACAGACACTTTCCAAGATGGTGACCCCCTGTGACAAGTTTGAAGTCCTGGATCATTGCTGCTATTGACAAGCTGGAACTTTAGCCTCGTGCAATAAGGTCATTATATAAAATATTTAATTTTTAGCCATATTCATTTTTAGGGTTTAGTTCTCCTTTAAGCCCATATAATGCTCTTGATGGGCCCCTTATGGACATAATTACCCCATTGGCCAAAACCTGAGCATATTCGATATCCAGCTCATATAAGGTTTCGATGTGGTCACTTGTGAAGGCGATGGGCACCAACAGGATATTTTTCTTCCCTCTCTGAAAAAGACCTTTAATGGATTCATCTGTCTTGGGCCCCAACCAGGCCATAGGGCCAACCTGCAATGTAGGGAAAGAAAATGACAAAGCATCATATCGGACCATAGAGTCAGGACAAGGATTTTTTATGATCTTTTGGGAGTGACTAATGACAAGACCCTGGGATTTACCATAGGATGACATAATTAACAAACGTTAGAGCCCTCAATCGCAGAGGGGTTGGGGTACAAGGGGGCACCACATATCGTAGGATAAGATAGTTCCGACCCAAGCTGGCACTTTAAACTTTGTCACCCGCCTGTCCACTTGTTCCTTTTAAGTCTTCAAATCTCATCCCAACTGACTGGGTTTTCAGGGGTATCTAAGGAAGCAAATAGACATTCTCCCCAATTCTAACCTTGATTGGTCTCCAGTTAAGCCTTGGTAAATATGCTCAAAGCCTTACCCCTAGGGGGCAGCCCCATGGACTGGGAACCCTTGTGCTAATGAGGAGAAGCAGATGTTCCCTATCTTATGCCTCATGTAACATTCCTGCTCTTGCAATAACCACAATACGTGTCTATGGCCCCAGGCTCAGTACCTTGGATTGCCAGACCAGTCGGTACGGGTTGGAATAACCAAGTCTCTCCATAACTTTCTGTACCGTCGCCCCGACTTCCTGCGGATATGGATCTCCTCGATTCACAACCTGCAGAGAGAACAGGAATGATAAAGAGAGTCAGTATGGGGCTTCTCCCAGTAACTACATCACAAAGGCTTCTGGGAATATTGAAGGGTCACCATAACTTCATTATTGTTTTTACCTTTGTATTGAAAGATGAGTGTAAAATGTACTATTGCTTTGTGTAGTGACTCGGCTAAAAGTTTTTAGTTCTTCTACAAGCAGTGTGGGCAGGGTGCAAAGAACTTACAAACCACCATATTTTTTTTGTATTTGGCACCCTCCATTAACTTCTCTAGTTGCAGGTTCATGAAGCACAAGAACCTCTGTCCCACCAATGAATACAATGCTGCCTGTGTTTGGCAGTGCTCTATTCATGAAGGGAGGCCACAGACATCCCCACACCTGTAATGTATTATCGCCCTACACTGGTGAAACCAGTGTGTTTGTTTTAAAAACTCTACTATAGTTTATATAAACAAGCTGCTGTGTAGCCATGGGGACAGCTATTCGAGGATACACAGTAGATAACAGATAAGTACTACTATAGTTTATATAAACAAGCTGCTGTGTAGCCATGGGGACAGCTATTCGAGGATACACAGTAGATAACAGATAAGTACTACTATAGTTTATATAAACAAGCTGCTGTGTAGCAATGGGGGCAGCCATTCAAGCACAGGATACACAGTAGATAACAGATACGTACTACTATAGTTTATATAAACAAGCTGCTGTGTAGCCATGGGGGCAGCCATTCAAGCACAGGATACACAGTAGATAACAGATAAGTACTACTATAGTTTATATAAACAAGCTGCTGTGTAGCAATGGGGGCAGCCATTCAAGCACAGGATACACAGTAGATAACAGATAAGTACTACTATAGTTTATATAAACAAGCTGCTGTGTAGCCATGGGGGCAGCCATTCAAGCACAGGATACACAGTAGATAACAGATAAGTACTACTATAGTTTATATAAACAAGCTGCTGTGTAGCCATGAGGGCAGCCATTCAAGCACAGGATACACAGTAGATAACAGATAAGTACTACTATAGTTTATATAAACAAGCTGCTGTGTAGCCATGAGGGCAGCCATTCAAGCACAGGATACACATTAGATAACAGATAAGTACTACTATAGTTTATATAAACAAGCTGCTGTGTAGCCATGAGGGCAGCCATTCAAGCACAGGATACACAGTAGATAACAGATAAGTACTACTATAGTTTATATAAACAAGCTGCTGTGTAGCCTATCCTATTCCCACATCGCTCCCCCACTGCCCTCTGTCCCCCAAAAGCAAAAGTAAGTATAAGGATGGTGCATAGTGGTGGTGGGTGAAGGCGACATGGCCCTAGAGGAGTTGTGGGGGGTCCTTGGAGTAGCAGCCTCAGTGGGTCTTGCACACCCCAGTCCTACCCTGGTTAAGGAGTACACTTCAAGAAGGAGCCCTGTATTTAAAACATGCCCTATGTCAAGCAGTAAGACATGGCTGCCTTGCAACAACCTGGGCACAAGGGCTTTCTGAACGAGCTCTGATTGGTGACATTTTGCATCCCTTATTGCTTTAGCACTTGCATCTGGGGTCATTGTAAGGCACCACTTTGTCTTGTCTAAACTGCCATTCTCAGCTAGCCATTTCAAAAGAAGCCATCAAGGGACACTTGTGTATTCCCCCGTACTGTGCACATTTCTGCAGGAACAGCCCTTAGGTTTAATTATAACCTGTACAGAGAGCAACCAAAAGACTATGCCCAGGGATTTCTCTGTATTGAGATCAATTCATAAGGAAAATTGGAGCCATTTATAAAAGTTCCTGCTATATTGGCGACTAGTTCCGTCCAATAAGTATCGCTTATCAGTCATAACCAGCAGTGTCGCCTGCAGCAAAACAAAGGGAATGGAACAGACACAACTACAAATGTCAGACTCCTCTTGTTTTTTTTTTTTTAAATCAGCTGAAGCAATGCGGACTGACCAAAGGGGGTGCTGTTTTGCTCTGAGCCCCCCACTACTAAAGAGAACCCTGCATTAGAATGCAATAAATACGCTGTAAAGTTGGTTTGTGAATAGATTCCACCTAATCTCCCATATACAAGTACTCTGCCTTGATTAGAGATTTAGAATTCTGATTTAATGGGTTTCCTCATCTCCCGTAATTCACTTTTTAAAAAGGCAGTTGCCAATGATTTTGCTCCCATAGATTTTACATAATTATTTTACATGGTATGGATATAGATTTTTATAGATGGACGCAGCGGTGTAATTAGATGTATGTAAGTCTCCAAGCTCCATCCAATGGTATAGGTTTCACTAATTTGTTTATGAAGAGCCAATATATTCAGCGGCGGGGCAAACTGCATTAAGCAAATAGAAAAACATTGGCTCTGCCATGAAGCCTAATGCAATTGATTCCTATTTAAAGGGGAAGTAAAGTCTAAAATAGAATAAGGCTAGAAATGCTGTATTTTGTATACTAAACATGAACTTACTGCACCACAGGCCTAATCTAACAAATAATTTATGCTTTCAAAGTTGGCCACAGGGGGTCACCATCTTGTAACTTTGTTAAACATCTTTGCAAGACCAAGACTGTGCACATGCTCAGTGTGGTCTGGGCTGCTTAGGGGTGTTAATAAATTATCAAAACAGCACAAATCAAATAATATCTGCCAGAAGTTGATACAACAAGACTGATTATAATAATCAGAATACACAGAATGTACTGGGTCCTGTGTTATCATGTAATCTAATGTGGATTTTATAGTTTTTATATTGTTTAATACAAACTTTCTCCAACTCTGCAGAACCAGTGGCTGCAGCAAAATAATCCTCCAAATAGAATCCCAGTTTATCTGTTTAAATCTGGCTCCTTGATCTTTGTCCCTGCAGCTGGAGTTGGAAACAGTAAAGGGGATTTAAAGGCAAAAATAAAATCCAATACAAATCTCTACACAGTCACCGACTGCTCTACAGGGAAACAAACAAAGCTGCTTGAGTTCTGCATGGCTGGGAAGTAAGGCGGGGGCTCCCCCTGCTGTTCATAAGTATGATTGTTTCCCTGCAGAGCAGTTAGGGACCGTCTGACAATTCCTATCCACAGCAGTAAATAAAGGATGACTTTCACTGCATACAGTCAGGTTTCTTATAAAAACGGTACACATTTTTTTAATTAAAGTATATTGGAGATAGGTTTCTTTTTCATTAAAGAAAGTAAAAATCGGATTTTATTTGATAACTATTGTATTGTAACATTGTATTGTAGCAAGTTTATCCATTATATGCTTTGTTGACACATGCCCAATTATCCTTGAATGGTTGCACCTGTGCCTACACACTAGGAATTGCTAATGCAATTGGCAGTGCATTAAAACAGAGCAGTCACAGATCTCATTGTAAGCAGCAGTCCTGTCCTGCTTTATGGCAGCTGAGATTCTAGCTATCTGTATAACAGAACATTCTGTCCCAGTGGCTGCACAGATCCTATCTGATCCCCATTGGAAGCAGCAGTTGCCCAGATTCTATTGTACTGTATCCTATTCCCATTCGGGACACTAACTGTTTGTGTGCAAGACGGAGCTTCACAACTGCATCGGCATCGCTCCAGCAGTTTGATTCCCAATGATATTTATTTTCTTTTTCAATCCTCTAATATATCTGCCACTACTTAGCCTTTAACTTTAACCTTTGTACGTCAATGGCTGTAAATGACCTATGGAAATCTTATTATTCTACAAGAAAACAGTGCAATCAGTCTCCAGGGTAGGGCAGTGTGGAGCAACTGCTGAAACACAAAAAGCAATTCACTTATACGACTCTTCCACAAGGTGGCAGCATTTACTCAATATAAAGTATATTATGCAGTGACATAAACCCCTGAAATTATACTGTCATTTTATTCCTTTAATTCAAGGCACATACATACAGTCATATGAAAGTTTGGGAACCCCTCTCAGCCTGCATAATAATTTACTCCACTTTCAACAAAAAAAGATCATAAGAGTAGTATGTCTTTCATTTCCCAGGAACATCCGAGTACTGGGGTGTTTTCTGAACAAAGATTTTTAGTGAAGCAGTATTCAGTTGTATGAAATTAAATCAAATTTGAAAAACTGGCTGTGCAAAAATGTGGGAACCCTTCTAATTTTTCTAATTTGAATGCATGTAACTGCTCAATACTGATTACTGGCAACACCAAATTGGTTGGATTAGCTCATTAAGGCTTGAACCTTATAGGCAGGTGTGTCCAATCATGAGAAAAGGTATTTAAGGTGACCAATTGCAAGTTGTGCTTCTGTATCATTGTTCAGTATCATGATTTAGGGGAAGGCTACAAAAAACGATCTCATAGGTTTAAACGGTCAGTTTCAACTGTAAGGAATGTAATCAGGAAATGGAAGGCCACAGGCACAGTTGCTGTAAAACCCAGGTCTGGCAGGCCAAGAAAAATACAGGAGCGGCATATGCGGAGGATTGTGAGAATGGTTACAGATAGGGATGGGCGAATTTGACCGGTTTCGTTAAAAATTCTCTGCCGGCGAAATGTCGCAGACGCCCATTAAAGTCTATGGGCGTCAAAAAAAAATTGTCGCTGTCGCGCGGCGAAATTATTTTGCCGCGCGTCTTTTTTTTTTTGCCGCACGTCTCCATACAAGTCTATGGGCATCATTTTTTCGGCAAAACGAGGCGAAAAAATTCGCCCATCCCTAGTTACAGACAACCCAAAGATCATCTCCAAAGACCTGCAAGACCATCTTGCTGCAGATGGTGTATCTGTACATCGTTCTACAATTCAGCACAATTTGCACAAAGAACATCTGTATGGCAGGGGGATGAGAAAGAAGCCCTTTCTGCACTCACACCACAAACAGTCGCTTGTTGTATGCAAAAGCTCATTTAGACAAGTCACAGTCATTTTGGAACAAAGTGCTTTGGACTGATGAGACAAAAATTTAGTTATTTGGTCATAACAAAAAGCACTTTGCATGGCGGAAGAAGAACACCGAATTCCAAGAAAAACTCCTGCTACCAACTGTCACATTTGGAGGAGGTTCCATCATGCTGTGGGGCTGTGTGACTAGTTCAGGGACTACTGGGGCCCTTGTTAAAGTCGAGGGTCGGATAAATTCAACCCAATATCAACAAATTCTTCAGGATAATGTTCAAGCATCAGTCACAAAGTTGAAGTTACGCAGGGGTTGGAAATTCCAACAAGACAATGACCCTAAACACACTTGCAAATCTACAAAGACATTTATGCAGAGGGAGAAGTACAATATTCTGGAATGGCCGTCACAGTCCCCCGACTTGAATATCATGGAAAATCTATGGGATGATTTGAAGCAGACTGTCCATGCTCGGCAGCCATCAAATTTAACTGAACTGGAGAGATTTTGTATGGACAAATGGTCAAAAATAACCACATCCAGAATCCAGACACTCATCAAAGGCTATAGGAGGCGTCTAGAGGCCGTTACATTTGCAAAAGGAGCTCAACTAAGTATTGATGTAATATCTCTGTTGGGGTGTCCAAATGTATGCACCTGTGTAATTTTGTTATGATGCATATTTTCTGTTAATCCAATAAACGTTATGTCACTGCTGAAATACTACTGTTTCCATAAGGCGTGTTCTATATTACAATGAAGTTGCTACTTTGAAAGCTCAGCCAAAGATAAACAAAATAAAATGAACAAGAATTAATTTGTACACTATTGTACACCTATCCCCCCCAACAGAAATAAATAGGAGTTAAAGAAAGAGAGTCACTTACAGACATGGGCAATGAGTGGGCAGAGAACAGAATAACGACATCTCCTCTCTTGTCTGCGGGAAACTTGTTCAGTTCCTTCAGGATGTGATCAGCAAAACACTGCGAATAACAAACACAATATAATAAGCAATTGCTTCCAATTCATATCATTGCATTAGGAATAGCAATTAGCTTTTATTGTTCTGCAATAGGCTGATAAGGAAAATGTCTTCGGGGTAACCCTGGGCAACCGGTACTGCGTAAATAGCACTATTTTTTAACCGATCAAATACTAGAAAAGACCATATTTATTGGGCCTCTTTGGGCATCACATAATCTTATTACTGCGAATGATCCGCCACACTTCACGCCACTTCGACAGGCGCAGATTTGCTACCACTACGCTTATTTACTAAAAGGAGAAGTAACCAAGTAACTAGAACCAGCTCAAAGTAACTAGAACCAGCCCTAAGTAATTAGAACCAGCTCAAAGTAACTAGAACCAGCTCAAAGTAACTAGAACCAGCCCTAAGTAATTAGAACCAGCTCAAAGTAACTAGAACCAGCTCAAATAACTAGAACCAGCCCTAAGTAATTAGAACCAGCTCAAAGTAACTAGAACCAGCTCAAAGTAACTAGAACCAGCCCTAAGTAATTAGAACCAGCTCAAAGTAACTAGAACCAGCTCAAAGTAACTAGAACCAGCCCTAAGTAATTAGAACCAGCTCAAGGTAACTAGAACCAGCTCTAAGTAACTAGAACCAGCCCTAAGTAATTAGAACCAGCTCAAGGTAACTAGAACCAGCTCTAAGTAACTAGAACCAGCCCTAAGTAATTAGAACCAGCTCAAGGTAACTAGAACCAGCTCTAAGTAACTAGAACCAGCCCAAAGTAACTAAAACCAGCTCAAAGTAACTAGAACCAGGTCAAAGTAAACAGAGCGAGTAACTAGAGCCAGCTCTAAGTAACTAAACCAGTTCAAAGTAAACAGAGCGAGCTCTAAGTAACTAGAACCAGCTCAAAGTAAATAGAGCCAGCTCAAAGTTACTAGAACCAGCTCAAAGTAACTAGAACCAGCTCTAAGTAACTAGAACCAGCTCAAAGTAACTAGAACCAGCTCAAAGTAACTAGAACCAGCTCTAAGTAACTAGAACCAGCCCAAAGTAACTAAAACCAGCTCAAAGTAACTAGAACCAGGTCAAAGTAAACAGAGCGAGCTCTAAGTAACTAGAACCAGCTCAAAGTAACTAGAACCAGCTCAAAGTAAATAGAGCCAGCTCAAAGTAACTAGAACCAGCTCAAAGTAAACAGAGCCAGCTCAAAGTAACTAGAACCAGCTCAAAGTAACTAGAACAAGCTCAAAGTAAATAGAGCCAGCTCAAAGTAACTAGAACCAGCTCAAAGTAACTAGAACCAGCTCAAAGTAAATAGAACCAGCTCTAAGTAACTAGAACCAGCTCTAAGTAACTAGAACCAGCTCTAAGTAACTAGAACCAGCTCAAAGTAACTAAAAACAGCTCAAAGTAACTAAAAACAGCTCAAAGTAACTAGAAGCGAGATCAGCAATGAGTCTAGAGAACAACACACGATGGAAATACATCGGCATCAGGACCCCAATCTCTCACCTGGATAAGCAAAGGATGGGTCGGCCATCGGTCTATGACGCGCCACTTCATCTTCGGCTGTACCCTTTTTGCATTATAATAGCGATAAATTGCATTCAGACTGCTTCCTAGGAAAAACAGCACAGGCATTATGGCACAGATGCAATCTGATGTCCACCCAGTTGCCCCAGTCTATTGCCCGTGCATGTGCCATAGGACTGAACAAGGTGCCCATAGCTAACAAATATACTGGAATAAATAACCTGCATAATAAGTCAGTAGGGAGGGGTACGGTATAATATACAGTATAATATAGCAAGGCCTGTGTGGGCAGGGTACAGCGTTTATCTGATTTCCTATGAGCATTACGGACCTGTAGTAGAACAGCTGAACTGTGGGTACTGAGTAAAGGCGATCGCTCTCTCCACCCCATCCCTCTCCATCTCTTCAATAGCAGCCTCAGTAAGCGGACGCACATAGCGGAAACCAATGTAATATTTATGGGGTGCTGGTAAGGGGGGAAAAAAAAAACAATCAAAAAATCCATTCAGGCTGTGCACAATAATAATAATGACATTTTTGCCTGCACTGTAGAAACCCTGGATAGAGCCACAGATGTTGGGAAGTTGTATTGCAACTCAATACAGTTGCTGTAATGGAACAGCGCACTCTGGTGGCCAGAAAGAAATGCTACAATGTTTACTGGGCATTTCCAACACATTGTTTTGCTCAGCAAATGTTCCTAGAAATCCACACACATAACACACACACTGCCTGCACATTAAAGGGCATTCATTGTACAGATCTGTTATCTGGAAACCCATTACCCAGAAAGCTCCAAATTACTGAAAGGCCATCTCCCATAGACTCCATTTCATTCAAATAATCCAAATATCTATAAATGATTTCCTTTTTCTGTGTAATAATAAAACAGTAGCTTGTACTTGATCCAAACTAAGATATAATTAATTCTAACTGAAAGCAAAACCAGCCTATTGGGTTTATTTAATGGTTATATAATTTTCTAGAAGACTTAAAGTATGAAGATCCAAATTACAGAAAGATGCGTTATCCGGTATGGGTTAGAGTACACAGAACAGTCATCAATGTGCAATGAAATGGAATTTATGCACTAAGACATGCCAATTCTGGGGTGATATATTGCCAGTTGAAGTGGCTGTCCTAGGCTTTAATGTGTTTGAGGGGGTAATTTGGAGTCAAACTACCTTATTGTTACATCACTCCTATTATTATTACGTCCCTCCCCTTACTGTTTTGCCCCTCCCCTTACTGCTTTGCCCTCCCCTTAGTGCGGCGTCCCTCCCCTTACTACGGCGTCCCTGCCTTTACTGCGGCGTCCCTCCCCTTACTGATACATCCCTCCCCTTACTGTGAATTGGAACCAAATCCTGGATTCGGGGCACCTCTAATGCACGCAGTTATTGTTTTATATATATATATATATATATATATATATATACATATATATATATATATATATATATACACATCAAATTACCTGTCGCTGGAGAGAGCTTGTCTAGCAGCTTCACCATGCCTTCTCCTTGCTGATCTGTCCATTTTTTTATTGGAGATCCTCCTCCAATTTTACTGTACTGTTCCTGAATTTTTGGTGTGCGGCGTTTGGCAATAAAAGGTGCTGGAGGGAAAGTTTGCTGGAGGGAAAAAGATGAATTGAATGGATTAAGGTTTCACAATAATATCCGCACATGGAGCCCCTGTCAGCGACTAATGTGTCCACAGTGGGGCAAGTTTCTGCTCAGCTGCACTCCATTTTGGCGTTGCAGGCAAGGGACCTGATAGGGCACAGCTTAGTACCTTCGCTGCAGTGAGCACAATATACTGTAGGGGGCACTGTGATTAAGAGTAGAGCTGAAGCCAGCCAGAACTAAATGAGCCCAGGGTGCAGAGAAAGCAGAATGTAAATATTCACCCTCAGATTGTGATGGTCCCCATAGGCTTTGAGGCTCGGGCAGCAAGGGAACATACCTTTGTGCTGGAAGAGTCATGAGGTCTTTGTCCAGAAATAGTCTGAGAAGAAAGTCATGGACGTCACCTAAGGTCTCTGGGCCTCCCATGTTCAGCATGAGGATCCCCGTTTTGGGTTTCCTTTCGGACATAAAAATTTCCTCATATTAATCTCACAAGCCTCCCAATACCCCACCCACTCTCTAATACTGTACAGTTCTTAGAGGGGTGGTTCACCTTTCAGTAAACTGTTAGTATGTAATACAATGGCGAATTCTAAGCAAGTTTCCCATTGGTTTTCATTATTTATTTTTTATCGTTTTATAATGATTTGCCTTTTTCTGCTCTTTACAGCTTACAAATGGGCGTCGCTGACCCCATCTAAAAAGCAAATACTCTGTAAGGCTACAAATATATAGTTATAGCTAATTTTTATTTGCTCATCTATTCCAGTCTCTTATTCAAATCACTGCATGGTTGCTAGGGTAATTTGGACCCTAGCTACCAGAGCAAATTGAAGAGCTGCTGCATAAAAAGCTAAATAACTCCAAAACGTCAAATAATAAAAAATTAAAACCGATTGCTAATTGTCTCAGAATATCACTCTCTACATCATACTAAAAGTTAACCCAGAGGTTGACAACTCCTAAAAGAACAGCTGAGTTTCTAAAAGAAACATCCTCTAAAAGTGATGTAACAATAAGGAGAGTGATGTAACAATAAGGTCATTTGGTTCTTGGACCCAACCCAAAAAAGCCACCCTGTATGTATATAGTATATATATATATATATATATATATATATATATATATTTGGAGGTTTGGACTGTAACATGACTCGGGGAAGGAGGTGACAAGGGACAAGATATAATAATAAAGTTCAGCCCATGTTCTGTATCTGGGATTAGGCTGGTTTGCCACTCCTTTCCTCGCCCCTCTGCAGAGATCAGCCTGGGGCAGATAATTACCTCTTATCTGGCTGAGCATGACGTTTTGGGTCCCTGTTATTGGCGACGGAGGCAGCACTCGAGCTCCACCGATGTTTTACCAAACCGGCTGAATTCTCATTCCTCAGAACTGTACAGAAAGAAAACTTTGGTCAATATTTGGTTAATATTAACCCTTCCTCAACCCCCCTCTCTGTAAGCGTTAAAGAGTTAGTCAACCCCAAAAAAACGTGCCTAATAAAAGAAAACATAATTCTAAGAAACTTTCCAATATACATTTATTAAAAATGTTCAGTGTTTTTAAAGTTATTTGTAAAAACACTTGCTATTGAAAGCTATTGGAACTCCTCAGAAACGTCTAATATAATGAATAAAGTACCCTTATTGAAAAATATAAGGATATTATAAGTCACCGAGGAGTTTCATGACCATATAAAAATACGAGGCCGAAGGCCGGTTGTTTTTATACAAATCATGGTACTCAGAGGTAACTTTTAATATCCTCATGTTTTCCAACTGGGGGTACTTTATTCATTATAATACACAAGTTTCAGTGAGTCATGTGATAAAAATAACATCACTACTCCGTTTATAACTGATGACATCACTAGTCACCATCTATAAGGATATAATTTACAAGATATTCATGGCTTTTGTGTATTATATACTTAACCCTTTAACCGCCAAGCACGTACGGCGTACGTGCTGGCGGTTCAGGGCTCAGGCTGCCAAGGACGTACTATGTACGTTCTCCTGCAGCTGAGCCCTACACTCTGCATCGGCGGCTTTTGCCGCCTCCGCAGAGTGTCAGAAGGGTTGACAGCCCCCTGGGCAACAAGGCTGGGGGGCTGTCGAGTCGGATCTGCGACACGATTGTCGCAGATCCGACTTCAAAGACGCAAATGCGCTGCAAATAGCGCTGCTGCGCATTACTCACCTCTTCCTTCCTGAACAGCCGCCCACACACTTCCTGCTGCGCAGTAACTCTGCAGACACGCTGTTCTGGCTGCCTCCATCTGTTCCAGCGATCCTCCTGCTACAAAAACGGTAAGTGCACGTTTTTTTACCCACTTACCTGCATTTACACATACCTACAGTACATTTATACACTTACACAAACATTTTAGTAAAAATTTGTATTTTTTATTTTTTATTTTTTTATTTTAGCACACTTGGTCAATTTTGTACACTTATTTACAGTTAATTACATGTATTTGCACACTTAGACAACTTTTATTAGTGCACAAATATGTATACACAAAAACTCACAAACAGGTTTTTTTTTTTTTTTTACTTATTCATTGTACTGTTTGTTTTGCCTAAAAACATGTTATTTTGACAGCGTGACTATTGGATAATCGATTTCGGCCACTAATTACGCTGTCGGATCAATTATTTTGTTATTTCATTGATTTACGCTATTTTTGTGGTTTTATTGCAATTTTATCCCTGCATTATTGTTCCTTTTGAATCTTTAGTATTGTTTTGCTGTTTGGTGCTTTGGTATAGAAAGATTTATTTTACTTAGTTTGATTCGCCAGAATATATGCTTTCCAAAAATATATATTTTTCTGGGGGTCTTTTTACATTTTGTGGGTCATACGGCACATAACGCACAGTTGGGGCTCTCTTTTCTGCAGCTTAGTTGGCCAGCGTGAAAATTCATATGCATGTTTTTCATTTGGGGTCCGTACACGCCACATACTTTGGTAAATCTTTGCATATTGGGCATCAAAATATTCAGTAGACCTCTGACGTCCATATTTAGGGTGATTTCTCTTTATACGTAAAACATTGTGTGTGATAAATGCGGCAAACTGCAACAATTTTAGGCGATTTTCAGAAATGTTGTAAAAACCTCTACGTTTAGAAAAGCTTTGCAGTTTGGTAGTTTGGTGTAGAAAGACGTCTTTATCTTTGGTGGATTCGTCAGAATGTGTACTTTCCAAAAACATATGGTTTTCGGGGGTTTTTGTTGTTAGGAGGGTCTTGAGGCACATAATATGAAGTCAATGGTCTATGTTCACAGAAGGCGAATCGGCAGCGGAGTAAATCATATGCACTATTTTCATTTGGGGTCTGCATATGCCAGCTGCCTTGGTATATCAATGCATATTGGGCATCAAACTGTTCAGTAGACCCTTGGCATCAATATTTATGGTGTTTTACAATTGTATGCAAAAAATTGGGTGAAATAAATGCGGCCAATTGCAATATTTTTAGGCAATTTCAAAAATGTAAAAACTGTTGCTTTTATCGCCAAATTTAGGAAAGGCTTGCGACTTGGTACTTTGGAGTACAAAGACATGCATACCCAATTTGGATTCGCGGGAATGTGTACTTTCCGAAAATATATGGTTTTCTGGGGTGAATGTGCATTTTTCTACCTTTGCTCCCTCCCAAAACTATGTTTATGTGTTGATTTTGCAGTACCTAAAATGACAGACCATATGGGGTCTTCCTTTTGGGGGTCCTATATGCCACGTGCTTGGGTACACTATACATATTGGGCATCAAACTGTTCAGAGGACCCTAGGCTTTCATATTTGGGGTTATTTCTCTTGATACCTAATAGTATGTGGGTAATACGATGCTGCAGGTTAGAAATTTTGAGGTGACTTTTGGAAATGTCACCAAAATCACCAAATTTGGGAATGGTTTGCGGCTTGGTACTTTGGAATACAAAGACATGCATACTCAATTTAGATTCGTGGGCATGTGTACTTTCCGAAAATGTATGGTTTTCTTGGGTGAACTTACTTTTTTCTACATTTGCCCCCCTCAAAACAATGTAAATGTGTTGATTTTGCAGTATCTGAAATGACAGACCATATGGGGTTCTTCGTTTTGGGGCCCCTGTATGCCACGTGCTTGGGTACACCTATACATATTGGGTATCAAACTGTTCAGAGGACCCTAAGCTTTCATATTTGGGGTGATTTCTCTTGATACCTAAAAGTATGTGGGTAATACGATGCTGCAGGGAAGATATTTTGAAGTCATTTTTGGAAATGTCCCCAAAATCACCAAATTTAGGAATGGTTTGCGGCTTGGTACTTTGGAGTACAAAGACATGCATACCCAATTTAGATCCGTGGGAATGTGTACTTTCCGAAAATAAATGGTTTTCTGGGGTGAACTTACTGTTTTCTACTTTTGCCCCCCCCAAAACGATGTAAATGTGTTGATTTTGCAGTACCTGAAATGACAGACCATATGGGAGTCTTCGTTTTGGGGCCCCTATACGCCACATGCTTGGGTACACCTATACATATTGGGCATCAAACTGTTCAGAGGACCCCAGGCTTTCATATTTGGGGTGATTTGTCTTGATACGTAAAAGTATGTGGGTAATACGATGCTGCAGGGTCGAAATTTTGAAGTCATTTTTGGAAATGTCCCCAAAATCACCAAATTTAGGAATGGTTTGCAGCTTGGTACTTTGGAGTACAAAGACATGCATACCCAATTTAGATCCGTGGGAATGTGTACTTTCCGAAAATATATGGTTTTCTGGGGTGAACTTACTGTTTTCTACTTTTGCCCCCCCCAAAACGATGTAAATGTGTTGATTTTGCAGTACCTGAAATGACAGACCATATGGGGGTCTTCGTTTTGGGGCCCCTATACGCCACGTGCTTGGGTACACCTATACATATTGGGCATCAAACTGTTCAGAGGACCCCAGGCTTTCATATTTGGGGTGATTTGTCTTGATACCTAAAAGTATGTGGGTAATACGATGCTGCAGGGTCGAAATTTTGAAGTGATTTTTGGAAATGTCCTCAAAATCACCAAATTTAGGAATGGTTTGCGGCTTGGTACTTTGAAGTAGAAAGACATGCATACCCAATTTAGATTCGTGGGAATGTGTACTTTCCGAAAATATATGGTTTTCTGGGGTGAACTTACTTTTTTCTACATTTGCCCCCCCCAAAACGATGTAAATGTGTTGATTTTGCAGTACCTGAAATGACAGAACATACAAGGGGGGGTCTTCATTTTAGGGCCCCTATATGCCACGTGCTTGGGTACACCTATACATATTGGGCATCAAACTGTTCAGAGGACCCTAGGCTTTCAGATTTGGGGTGATTTCTCTTGATACCTAAAAGTATGTGGGTAATACGATGCTGCAGAGTAGATATTTTGAGGTGATTTTTGGAAATGTCACCAAAATCACCAAATTTAGGAATGATTTGCGGCTTGGTACTTTGGCGTAGAAAGACATGCATACCCAATTTGGATTCGTTGGAATGTGTACTTTCGGAAAATATATGGTTTTCTGGGGTGAACTTACTGTTTTCTACTTTTGCCCCCCCCAAAACGATGTAAATGTGTTGATTTTGCAGTACCTGAAATGACAGACTATATGGGGGTCTTCCTTTTGGGGCCCCTGTATGCCACGTGCTTGGGTACACCTATACATATCGGGCATCAAACTGTTCAGAGGACCCTAGGCTTTCATATTTGGGGTGATTTCTCTGGATACCTAAAAGTATGTGGGTAATACGATGCTGCAGGGTAGATATTTTGAGGTGATTTTTGGAAATGTCACCAAAATCACCAAATTTAGGAATGATTTGCGGCTTGGTACTTTGGCGTAGAAAGACATGCATACCCAATTTGAATTCGTGGGAATGTGTACTTTCCGAAAATATATGGTTTTCTGGGGTGAACTTACTGTTTTCTACTTTTGCCCCCCAAAAACAATGTAAATGTGTTGATTTTGCAGTACCTGAAATGTCAGACTATATGGGGGTCTTCCTTTTAGGGCCCCTATATGCCACATGCTTGGGTACACCTATACATATTGGGCATCAAACTGTTCAGAGGACCCTAGGCTTTCATATTTGGGGTGATTTGTCTTGATACCTAAAAGTATGTGGGTAATACGATGCTGCAGGGTAGATATTTTGAGGTGATTTTTTGGAAATGTCACCCTAAATCACCAAATTTAGGAATGATTTGCGGCTTGGTACTTTGGCGTAGAAAGACATGCATACCCAATTTGGATTCGTTGGAATGTGTACTTTCCGAAAATATATGGTTTTCTGGGGTGAACTTACTGTTTTCTACTTTTGCCCCCCCCCAAAACGATGTAAATGTGTTGATTTTGCAGTACCTGAAATGACAGACTATATGGGGGTCTTCCTTTTGGGGCCCCTGTATGCCACGTGCTTGGGTACACCTATACATATCGGGCATCAAACTGTTCAGAGGACCCTAGGCTTTCATATTTGGGGTGATTTCTCTTGATACCTAAAAGTATGTGGGTAATACGATGCTGCAGGGTAGATATTTTGAGGTGATTTTTGGAAATGTCACCTAAATCACCAAATTTAGGAATGATTTGCGGCTTGGTACTTTGGCGTAGAAAGATATGCATACCCAATTTGAATTCGTGGGAATGTGTACTTTCCGAAAATATATGGTTTTCTGGGGTGAACTTACTGTTTTCTACTTTTGCCCCCCCCCAAAACAATGTAAATGTGTTGATTTTGCAGTACCTGAAATGTCAGACTATATGGGGGTCTTCCTTTTAGGGCCCCTATATGCCACATGCTTGGGTACACCTATACATATTGGGCATCAAACTGTTCAGAGGACCCTAGGCTTTCATATTTGGGGTGATTTGTCTTGATACCTAAAAGTATGTGGGTAAAACGATGCTGCAGGGTAGATATTTTGAGATGATTTTTGGAAATGTCACCTAAATCACCAAATTTAGGAATGATTTGCGGCTTGGTACTTTGGCGTAGAAAGACATGCATACCCAATTTGGATTCGTTGGAATGTGTACTTTCCGAAAATATATGGTTTTCTGGGGTGAACTTACTGTTTTCTACATTTGCCCCCCTCAAAACAATGTAAATGTGTTGATTTTGCAGTACCTGAAATGACAGACTATATGGGGGTCTTCCTTTTGGGGCCCCTGTATGCCACGTGCTTGGGTACACCTATACATATCGGGCATCAAACTGTTCAGAGGACCCTAGGCTTTCATATTTGGGGTGATTTCTCTTGATACCTAAAAGTATGTGGGTAATACGATGCTGCAGGGGTTAGATATTTTGAGGTGATTTTTGGAAATGTCACCAAAATCACCAAATTTAGGAATGATTTGCGGCTTGGTACTTTGGCGTAGAAAGACATGCATACCCAATTTGGATTCGTTGGAATGTGTACTTTCCGAAAATATATGGTTTTCTGGGGTGAACTTACTGTTTTCTACTTTTGCCCCCCCAAAACAATGTAAATGTGTTGATTTTGCAGTACCTGAAATGTCAGACTATATGGGGGTCTTACTTTTAGGGCCCCTATATGCCACATGCTTGGGTACACCTATACATATTGGGCATCAAACTGTTCAGAGGACCCTAGGCTTTCATATTTGGGGTGATTTGTCTTGATACCTAAAAGTATGTGGGTAAAACGATGCTGCAGGGTAGATATTTTGAGATGATTTTTGGAAATGTCACCTAAATCACCAAATTTAGGAATGATTTGCGGCTTGGTACTTTGGGGTAGAAAGACATGCATACCCAATTTGGATTCGTTGGAATGTGTACTTTCCGAAAATATATGGTTTTCTGGGGTGAACTTACTGTTTTCTACATTTGCCCCCCTCAAAACAATGTAAATGTGTTGATTTTGCAGTACCTGAAATGACAGACTATATGGGGGTCTTCCTTTTGGGGCCCCTGTATGCCACGTGCTTGGGTACACCTATACATATCGGGCATCAAACTGTTCAGAGGACCCTAGGCTTTCATATTTGGGGTGATTTCTCTTGATACCTAAAAGTATGTGGGTAATACGATGCTGCAGGGTAGATATTTTGAGGTGATTTTTGGAAATGTCACCAAAATCACCAAATTTAGGAATGATTTGCGGCTTGGTACTTTGGCGTAGAAAGACATGCATAACAAATTTGGATTCGTGGGAATGTGTACTTTCCGAAAATATATGGTTTTCTGGGGTGAACTTACTGTTTTCTACTTTTGCCCCCCCAAAACAATGTAAATGTGTTGATTTTGCAGTACCTGAAATGTCAGACTATATGGGGGTCTTACTTTTAGGGCCCCTATATGCCACATGCTTGGGTTCACCTATACATATTGGGCATCAAACTGTCCAGAGGACCCTAGGCTTTCATATTTGGGGTGATTTGTCTTGATACCTAAAAGTATGTGGGTAATACGATGCTGCAGGGTAGATATTTTGAGGTGATTTTTGGAAATGTCACCTAAATCACCAAATTTAGGAATGATTTGCGGCTTGGTACTTTGGCGTAGAAAGACATGCATACCCAATTTGGATTCGTGGGAATGTGTACTTTCCGAAAATATATGGTTTTCTGGGGTGAACTTACTGTTTTCTACTTTTGCCCCCCCCAAAACGATGTAAATGTGTTCATTTTGCAGTACCTGAAATGACAGACTATATGGGGGTCTTCATTTGGGGCCCCTATATGCCACATGCTTGGGTTCACCTATACATATTGGGCATCAAACTGTCCAGAGGACCCTAGGCTTTCATATTTGGGGTGATTTGTCTTGATACCTAAAAGTATGTGGGTAATACGATGCTGCAGGGTAGATATTTTGAGGTGATTTTTGGAAATGTCACCTAAATCACCAAATTTAGGAATGATTTGCGGCTTGGTACTTTGGCGTAGAAAGACATGCATACCCAATTTGGATTCGTGGGAATGTGTACTTTCCGAAAATATATGGTTTTCTGGGGTGAACTTACTGTTTTCTACTTTTGCCCCCCCCAAAACGATGTAAATGTGTTCATTTTGCAGTACCTGAAATGACAGACTATATGGGGGTCTTCATTTGGGGCCCCTGTATGCCACGTGCTTGGGTACACCTATACATATCGGGCATCAAACTGTTCAGAGGACCCTAGGCTTTCATATTTGGGGTGATTTCTCTTGATACCTAAAAGTATGTGGGTAATACGATGCTGCAGGGTAGATATTTTGAGGTGATTTTTGGAAATGTCACCAAAATCACCAAATTTAGGAATGATTTGCGGCTTGGTACTTTGGCGTAGAAAGACATGCATACCCAATTTGGATTCGTGGGAATGTGTCCTTTCCGAAAATATATGGTTTTCTGGGGTGAACTTACTGTTTTCTACTTTTGCCCACCCCCAAAACGATGTAAATGTGTTGATTTTGCAGTACCTCAAATGACAGACCATATGGGAGTCTTCCTTTTGGGGCCCCTATATGCCAAGTGCTTGGGTACACCTATATATATTGGGCATCAAACTGTTCAGAGGACCCTAGGCTTTCATATTTGGGGTGATTTCTCTTGATACCTAAAAGTATGTGGGAAATACGATGCTGCAGGGTAGACATTTTTAAGTGATTTTTGGAAATGTCACCAAAATCACCAAATTTAGGAATGATTTGCGGCTTGGTACTTTGGAGTACAAAGACATGCATACCCAATTTAGATTCGTGGCAATGTGTACTTTCCGAAAATATATGGTTTTCTGGGGTGAACTTACTTTTTTCTACATTTGCCCCCCTCAAAACGATGTAAATGTGTTGATTTTGAAGTATCTGAAATGACAGACCATATGGGGGTCTTCCTTTTCAGGCCCCTATATGCCACTTGCTTGGGTACACCTATACATATTGGGCATCAAACTGTTCAGAGGACCCTAGGCTTTCATATTTGGGGTGATTTCTCTTGATACCTAAAAATATGTGGGTAATACGATGCTGCAGGGTAGAAATTTTTAGGTGATTTTTGGAAATGTTGCCAAAATCACCAAATTTAGGAATGGTTTGCCGCTTGGTACTTTGGTGTAGAAAGACATGCATACCCAATTTGGATTCGTTGGAATGTGTACTTTCCGAAAATATATGGTTTTCTGGGGTGAACGTACTTTTTTCTACCTTTGCCGCCCCCCAAAACGATGTAAATGTGTTGATTTTGCAGTATCTGAAATGACCGAACAAACGGGTGGTCTTCCTTTTGGGGCCTCCTATGCCACGTGCTTGGGTACATCTATTCATATTGGGCATCAAACTGTTCAGTGGACCCAGGATTTTATATTTGGGGTGTTTTACATTGATACCTAATGATGTGTCGGAGATATGTTGCTGTAGTGTGGAAGCTTTGAGGTCATTTTTCAAAAGATTCACCAATTTCTATAAAACATTATAACTTTAGGAAACAATTGCAACTTGGTGGTTTGGAGTACAAAGATATTTCTACCCATTTTTGATTCACCAGAATTTGTTCTTTCTAGTATTGGGTAGTTTTCTAGGGTAAACCTACTGTTAGCGGAATGTTTGGCCTTGAAATCAAAAGTATGCCGTTTGGGTAGTGTTGCTTTGGAAATTTGGTTGTGTACTGCTTGTAGATTTTGAGCTATACAAGTGAGAAATCTCCATAAAACTATATATATTTGGTATTGTCGTGTTCAGGAGACATAGACCTTTCTAAATCGGCTGTGTTCTCGTACATAAAATGAATGATGTTTCTGATATATGTGATTGTTCTTCATGCAACATGATTTTTTTCATTTTTTTTGACACTTAGAATCCAATATTTTTTTAGAGAAGTAGAATTACACCAAAATTCTTGCATATTGTGAAAGTTCAGGTTGTCCTGAAAAAAACAATATATTGTTTTCCTGGGTTAACTAAAAGACCACCCCAGGAAAGGCCCTTAAAGTGAAAGAGTGCAAAATATCTAAAAACTGCTTGGCAGTAGATGTTCGCATCTAGGACAAAACGGCTGGCAGGGAAAGGGCTAAAGGGATACTGTCATGGGAAAAAAAAAATTCCAAAATGAATCAGTTAATAGTGCTGCTCCAGCAGAATTCTGAACTGAAATCCATTTCTCAAAAGAGTAAACCGATTTTTTTATATTCAATTTTGAAATCTGACATGGGGCTAGACATTTTGTCAATTTCCCAGCTGCCCCGGTCATGTAACTTGTGCCTGCACTTTAGGAGAGAAATGCTTTCTGGCAGGCTGCTGTTTTTCCTTCTCAATGTAACTGAATGTGTCTCAGTGGGACATGGGTTTTTACTATTGAGTGTTGTTCTTAGATCTACCAGGCAGCTGTTATCTTGTGTTAGGGAGCTGCTATCTGGTTACCTTCCCATTGTTCTTTTGTTTGACTGCTGGGGGGGGAAAGGGAGGGGGTGATATCACTCCAACTTGCAGTACAGCAGTAAAGAGTGACTGAAGTTTATCAGAGCACAAGTCACATGACTGGGGGCAGCTGGGAAACTGACAATATGTCTAGCCCCATGTCAGAATTCAAAATTGAATATAAAGAAAAAATCTGTTTGCTCTTTTGAGAAACTGGCCAGTGCAGAATTCTGCTGGAGCAGCACTATTAAGGACACACGGGCAGATTCGGGGAGATTTAGTCGCCTTTGAGAATTGGATTTCAGTGCAGAATTCCGCTGGAGCAGCACTATTAACTGATTCATTTTGGAAAAAATTTTTTTTCCCATGACAGTATCCCTTTAAGGGAATAGAGTGCTAGATCTGCAGCCAGATGGCTGACCTACTGTTGCCTGCAAAACACTTGGTTCATCACACAGGGAAGCAGTGAACATTAGAGAAGGCAGGGGTCGCTGTGGGACCTCGCCAACATCCACAGGGAAAGCAAAGCAGGGCCAGCTCTTTAACCCTTACACTGCTGGTGCCTAACTAGTGCCCAACGGGGATCCTCTATTGGCGCTTACTCATCAATTGCAAGCAGCATCCCCCCTAATACAGTGTAAAAGGATCCTGCGAGTGCCCCTAGGAGCTTACTATATGTATGTTAACCATTTCAGTACCACGGAAGGAGAAAGAAAAACTGTAACAATGCAAAAGGGTGAATACCCAGATGAAAGTGACAGATACATATGGCAGGTGCAGAGCCCAGAAGCTTACAATCTGCCTCTTAAAGGGGTTGTTCACTGTTGAATTTATTATTGGTATGATGTAGAGAGGGATATTCTGAGACAATTTGCAATTGGTTTTCATTTTTTATTATTTGTGGTTTTTGAGCTATTTAATATGTAATTTCAGCCGTCTGGTCTATAAAATGTAATTTCAGCCGTCTGGTAACTAGGGTCCAAATTACCCTAGCAACCATGCATTGATTTGAATAAGAGACTGGAACCACAAAGAGTGGTGGTAAATGGAACATTTTCTAATTGGACCAGTGTTGTTAGTGGAGTATCGCAGGGCTCTGTACTAGGTCCCTTGCTTTTCAACTTGTTTATTAATGACCTGGAGGTGGGCATTGAAAGTACTGTTTCTATTTTTGCAGATGAAACTAAATTGTGCAGAACTATAGGTTCCATGCAGGATGCTGCCACTTTGCACAGTGATTTGTCTAAGTTGGGAAACTGGGCAGCAAACTGGAAAATGAGGTTCAATGTTGATAAATGCAGGTTATGCACTTTGGCAAAAATAATATAAATGCAAGTTATACACTAAATGGCAGTGTGTTGGGAGTTTCCTTAAATGAGAAGGATCTAGGGGTCTTTGTAGATAACAAGTTGTCTAATTCTGGGCAGTGTCATTCTGTGGCTACTAAAGCAAATAAAGTTCTGTCTTGTATAAAAAAGGGCATTAACTCAAGGGATGAAAACATAATTCTGCCTCTTTATAGGTCCCTGGTGAGGCCTTATCTGGAGTATGCAGTGCAGTTTTGGACTCCAGTCCTTAAGAGGGATATAAATGAGCTGGAGAGAGTGCAGAGACTAAGTGCAACTAAATTGGTTAGAGGGATGGAAGACTTAAATTATGAGGGGAGACTGTCAAGGTTGGGGTTGTTTTCTCTGGAAAAAAGGCACTTGTGAGGGGACATGATTAGACTTTACAAGTACATTAGAGGACATTATAGACAAATAGCAGGGGACCTTTTTACCCATAAAGTGGATCACCGTACCAGAGGCCTCCCCTTCAGACTAGAAGAAAAGAACTTTCATTTGAAGCAACGTAGGGGGTTCTTTACAGTGAGGACAGTGAGGTTGTGGAATGCACTGCCGGGTGATGTTGTGATGCTGATTCAGTTAATGACTATAAGAGGGACTTGGATGATTTCTTGGACAGACATAATATCAAAGGCTATTGTGATACTAAACTCTATAGTTAGTATAGGTATGAGTGTGTATGGATGTTGGGTTTTCATTTGGAGGGGTTGGACTTGATGGACTTTGTCTTTTTTCAACCCAATTTAACTACCGTATATACTCGCGTATAAGCCGAGTTTTTCAGCACCCAAAATAAGCTGAAAAATGCTGCCTCGGCTTATACGCGGGTCATTTAAAAAAATATTACCTATTTGATGCGATGCCACACACTATACGGTAGTTAGCAACTACCGTATACAGCCACAGCCCTGGAAACATATGGAGGCGAAACTGGCAAAACAACCGGTATGTGTGTATTCTGTTAAAGTTGCACTAGAGTCGAGGTGTGTAGCCCAAGTTTCTCAGTGCTTTAGCGACCCCCCTCCCCTGCTTAAAGGAACGGAGGTGCCAAAACAGGTAAGTAATGGAAGCAGCCTTTTCCTTTAGAAGCAGACACCCACCCAGCCACGTATGAACACACATTCAGAGAAACGCCACTCTCTTCCGCTTACTGCGAGTCTCCTACGAGATTAGAACCCGGCAGCTAAAAGGTTATGAGGCAAGCAGCAATACAACGAGTCTACCGGTACTTTACTTCCTGTTATAAATACATCCTCCATTGTCTTAACTTCTTTCAGCTGACAGAAGGAAGTCTCTTACTCCTCGGAGCTCATTTTTAAAATAAAAATTATTATTGTTATTCTTGTATGACAGTACCTGACAATGTAAGAGACGCTCCACAGCAAACGTCTAGCGAGCGACGCCATCTTACTGGTGGCAGCAGGAAGCGACCAATAGAATTTTGTCATTTGCCAATAATGTGCAGCTTATTGGCGGAAGTGGTATGATGCTCGTCTTGCCAGACAGGGTAAAGCAGGAGAAAATGTAAATCGATTTGAGGGACGTGAGTGACACGAGGGAAGGGCTTATTATAATTAGAAGAATGCGCAAACTTACCAGTAGCTGCTGCATTTCTCACCCTAGGCTTATACGCGAGTCAATAAGTTTTCCCAGTTTTTGTAGGTAAAATTAGGTACCTCGGCTTATACACTAGTATATACAGTAACTAACTAACTAACTAACTATGTAATTGGGGAGGCCTGAGTAGAAAGATGAGTAAAAAGTACAGAGCCTTTGTTTTTTGGATGGGGTCAGTGATTCCCTTTCAAAGCTGGAAAGAGTTAGAAGAAGGCAAATAGCTCAAAAACTATATATATAAAAAAAAAATCAATAAAGACCAATAGAAAAGATGCTTGGAATTGTATAACATACTAAAAGTTAACTTTAAGTGGAACCATCCAGTTAATGGCTTGTGCTACATTGTTTCAATGTCAAAACTAGCAATGCAGAGAACAGAAAGGGACACAGACACCCTGCTTTCAATAGCAATTACATGTACAAATAACTTTAAAAGCTCTGAACTTGTTTAACAAACATATATTCACCACAAATCAGCTTAGAGCAATATTTTGTGTTAGTTACCCTTTAAGTTTTATTTTTTATTTTGTGGGTTGGCCTATTTTAACAACTTTCCAAGTGATTTTAATCTTTTATGGATCTTGAAAAATGTGACTCCCTATTCTGCTTTTTTTGGAACAGATTTTATATCCGCTCTGGTTGTCGTGGTCACTGACCCCCCAGCAACCAAACAAAAAGTATTCTCCACTAGGCCAGATCTGGAATGGTTACCTGGTTATCTGGCCTGGTTGCTAAGGAAGGTGTAACCCTGGCAACCAAGTTCCACCCAGAAATTCCAAGCTGGAGAGCTGCAAATGAAAAGGGGTGGTTCACCTTTAAGGTAACTTTTATTACGTTATAGAATGGCCAATTCTAACTTCTAAGTTTTGGTCTTCATTTATTCTTTTTTTTTTAATAGTTTTTGGATAATTTGCCTTCTTCTTCTGACTTTCCAGCTTTCAAATGGGGGTCACTGACCCCATCTAAAAACAAATGCTCAGTAAGGCTTGAATGTATTGTTATTGCTACTTTTTATTACTCATCTTTCCATTCAGGCCTCTCCTATTCATATTCCAGTCTCTTATTCAAATCAATGCATGGTTGCTAGGGGAATTTGGACCTTAGCAACCAGATTACTGAAATTACAAACTGGAGAGCTTCTGAATAAAAAGCTAAATAACTCAAAAACTACAAATAATAAACAATTAAAACCAATTGCAAATTGTCTCAGAATATCCCTCTCTACATCATACTAACAGTTAATTTAAAGGTGCACAACCCCTTTAAAGCATTACTGTTTTTTAAGTAAATGCCTCATTTTAAGTGGGCTACAAATCTGATCTAGTCTTTGGGGGCCCATGATAATCTGTTGCATTGTGGGTAAAAAGAGCAGGGGAGCAGACCCAGCAGGGAAGCGATCACCAGAGAGTTATGTACAAACTGATACCCAAGAGCTTGCACTCTAACCATAAACCATTTGGTTCTGCTGTTTGCAATGGGAAAAAAGGGTCTCAACAGAGCAAAATGTAAATCATGGTTGAAAGAGTGAGGTTGGAGCAGGGGATGGAGTGCTAGATCTTGAGACTAATCAGTTGAGAGGTAACAAACCTGCAATCCCCCAGCATCCAGTCTGACTCCCTGTATCCACAGCTGCAGCTCCGGCCTCTCTACTGCTACACATCCCCAAGCAATGAACTACAACTCCCAGCATGCACTATGGCCATTGTAAAGCACATCTCAACTGGGGTGCCACTATGTTGCTGCTTAAGAGTCTAAAGGCAAGCAGTGATCTGAGACACTTGCACGATTCCCTACAAAATATCCGCAGCAGGGCATGCTGGGAGTTGTAGTCCAATAGCAGCAGTTAGAGAGGCGGCAGGGCCATGCATTGTGTGCAGGTTAGGGAGTGATTCGGTCTCAGCACACACAGTGGCACTTACTATGAGCCAGCAGCCGGTGTGCAGCTCTGAAGGCAGCCATGTTTGTGTGAGGTCTGAACATTCCCTCGGTCTCCTCCAGTCTCACTGACTGACTCCCATTCCTGCAGCGCCGCTTACACAAGCTAAAGTCAAGCACCGCCCCCATGTGATAATACGGGGAGGAAACTGAGCGATGCTCCGCCCCCTTCAGCTCACTCCTGAAGCGTGCGCGATGGTTCCGCCTTTCAAATTTCCTCCAGCGCAAGGCAACAATGTGAAAGAGGGGTGGGATCTTGTGCAAACGCGCTCCGCCTCCTGGGACACATTCTGTTCTCCATAGGCTGATAGTTCCTGGGGATGGAGCCTTTACTGACAGTAGCTCCGCCCACCGACAGAGCATCTGCAGGTTAGCGTGCATCTAGACTTCCTCCTTCACCAGGGCAGGGCGGGGCACTCTTTAAAGGAACAGTAACACAAAAAAAATTGATGTTTTAAAGTAATTAAATATATAATGTACTGTAGTGCTACACTGGTAACGCTGTACCTCGCATAACGAATAGGCCCCTAACTGTACAGACAGAGGCAACTGTAACATCCTGAGTTTCTGCCTGACAAGTACAATTAAAGGACCAGTAACATAAAAAAAAATGTTTAAAAATTCGTTAGTGCACAACGAAAAATAAAAAGCAAGACAAATTAAACTTTTAGATAGCAAAGCCTTTATTAAGAAATAACTTACAGAAAGTCCACTTCCTGTCCTCTTCAGAAACGGCAAAAAGGCGACCATCCATCCTGCAGCGATAGATTTCTCATCCCTGGCTATTCACTGAAAAGGCATCGCCTTCATCCTCCTCCTGGTGTCCAGCATCAGCGGTGTCACGGTCTCTCCTGTAATTTCCCGACTCCTGGTGTGACAGCAGTGTCAAGTTTGTTCCTGTGCTGGCACGATCAACTAACAGCAGCGGGTGCTCACATGCCTTCCACTAGAGTCTCCCCACGCACTCGTTCGTGCTAGTAGCTGTAATAGTGCTGCCAGGACAGAGCGCAAGACTTCCCCGGGCGCAGTTTAGTTTCAGCCGGGCGCAGTCAACCTTTCCACTTAAGAACTTTGGGGGACTTGGGGGGAGGGGGAAGCTGGCCAGTCTATGTTATCCATGTGTCTCTTTTGTTGGAAACATTATTTGGCAAAAGGCTGGAAAAAGCACTTATACTCATAAAGCAGACTCAGAAGTGCCAGCCGAGGCGCAATACTAGGCGTTAGCGATTATTTTCTCAGCTGATGCTAAGCAATGTGTAACCTCTGTTCATCTAATGCTCTTTTGCTTTGCGTTCATACAGTACAGACAGGCTGAAACTAAACTGCGCCCGGGGAAGTCTTGCGCTCTGTCCTGGCAGCACTATTACAGCTACTAGCACGAACGAGTGCGTCGGGAGACTCTAGTGGAAGGCATGTGAGGACCCGCTGCTGTTAGTTGATCGTGCCAGCACAGGAACAAACTTGACACTGCTGTCACACCAGGAGTCGGGAAATTACAGGAGAGACCGTGACACCGCTGATGCTGGACACCAGGAGGAGGATGAAGACGATGCCTTTTCAGTGAATAGCCAGGGATGAGAAATCGATCGCTGCAGGATGGATGGTCGCCTTTTCGCCTTCGGAAGTAGGCGGCACGGAAGTAGGCGGCACGGCTTCGGCGCAGTCAAGGGGGCCCGGCTCTTTCAAAAAGTTCAGCACTGCTGGGCCCCCCTTCAGGCCCGGGCCCTGTCCCCCCCTGATGGCCCTGTGAATGACAGACTGGAATATGAATAGGAGTGGCCTGAATAGAAAGATGAGTGATAAAAAATACTAATAACAACAAATGTGCAGCTTTACCAAGCATTTTATTTTTAGCAGGGGTCAGTGACCCTCATTTGGAAGCTGGAAAAAGTCAGAAGAAAATGGCAAATCATTAAAAAACTGTAAAAAAATAAGACCAATTGAAAGGTAGCTTAGAATTAGCCATTCTATAACATACTAAAAGTTAACATAAAGGTGAACCTCCCTTTTAATAATGAATGGATAGTGAAGAGCGAATCTGTGTACATTTACACTATCATTTTTTCTCACTCCAAATGCAGTAAACTCAGAGGGTGTTTTTTTCTTATGGCGCCATTTTTGTCTCTGCGACTGTTTTGTCCAAATGCATTAAAGTCAATGGGCAATTTTTTTTTTACATGCAACAGTTTTTATGCGCGAGACAATTTACTCTCACTTCAAATACATTAAGGTCAACGGGTGCTATACTTATGGCGACTTTTTTGTTTCGGTGACAATTTTCTGCGGAGAAATTTTGCAAAAAAAATTGCAGGTGAAGAAGTACGGAATTTCGCCACGAATCCATGGCTGGCGAATAAATTATCTCATCACTATGTATGTGACCTATGTTGTTTAAGCAGAGCCTCCATGATCCCCTTTAATACATTCACTGCTGTAGAAAAAGGGTCACTGACCCCAGCAACCAAAAAACTATTGGTCTGTGAGGCTGCAGTGTTATTGTTACTATTATCTTTCTATTCTTTTCCTCTCCTGTTTATCTTCCAGTCTCTAATTCTTACCACTGCCTGGTTGCTTAGGGAACTTGGACCCTAGCAACTAGACAGCTGCTAATATGCCAAACTGGGGAGCTGAACGTAAATCATTCAAAACTTCATAATGATGAAAGTCAGTTGCAATATGTCGCAAATTATAACTGTCTGCATCATAGGAAAAGTTAATTTAAAGGTGAAGTACCCCTTTAACAAGCTATAGTATTGCATTTTTAAGGGGGGAAGAAGTGGGCCTGGGTTCAATTCCCAGACTCTCTGCTGTAACTCTCCATGTGATCTTGAGCAAAGTCAACTGGGGAACTAACACTAAGGCTGTGCCTATGCTGCAGCCAACTGCCATACAACTCCCTCCTGTAGTTAGTGGAAATGACTATCACACAACTGTCAGTCAGAAATACTTTAGCAGAAATCTCTATCTCCCCTTGCAGCCGGCAGACTGAGAGACTCCGCACTGGGAGAGTGCTAGCCCAATAGCACTAATCTCTTACTACATCTTGTTCCCCACAGCCTTATCTTGGCCTCTTCCATTTTTGGGTTGCACCAACCTCAAATCAACTGGCAGATACTACTACGGCTGGCGCGGGGGGGGGGGCATGCTGAGTTTTTACTTTAGTGCAGCCTAGAAGACGTTTATTATGTATGTAATCTATGGGGAATATTTTTGCTGTCAATATCCATAGACCATGCCCATATCGTATTATTATTATTATATAGGACATGGGAAAGTTTTCTGTTCAAAGTGAAAGCTGATGGAATTTCTGGTGACACTGCGGCTGCGGATTCTTGTGCCATAATTGTGCCGCATTTACCGTAATTTCACTCGATTTTCCAAAATGGACTGACCTGTGAGTGCACTTTATGGCAGTTGCACCAAACATTTTCAAAGTCATAATTAGCGGTGTTTGTCGTGCAAGTGACGTCTGCCCCCAATTCTTTAGGTGCAAGTGAAGAGTGCTGCAGCTATTGATGCAGGGAGCAAAGGGAAAGCTAAAGGAAGCTACTGGCTGGTTATAACATGGAGGTTATAACATAGGGGCCCAGTCATGAGCTTCAGCTCCTCTGAATATCACATCCCCCCTATGGACATGACGTAGCACTTACCTTCCTTCCTTCTTGCAGATGGGATCCCAGGGGTGTGTGTAATGTACTGGTGCCCAGAGTGGGAGCAGATCTGGGTTGGCGGGGGTCCACCGGTGTGAATAATTTTAAAGGAGTAAAAAATAAGAATGTACCAGTGCATTATACTCATTTAGATATAGAAGAATTGCGCTTAAAAAAGTAGCGTTTCAGGCTGATTTATTGAATATTTCTGCAAAAACCCTAATAATCCCTCACTTCTTCTCCACTTCCTGCTTCCTGAATTCCCAGGCTGTGCACTGTACTGTACGACCCTGTCCTATAACAGAAATGATTTACCTGGGACAACGCTGTAAAATCTGGGAACATTTTCAATCTTTGTCAGCCTTTTCCTAAATGCAAAAGATTGCAAGGTGCAGATACTGAAACGTGAGACCTGCAGTCATGCAATAAGGAAATGTGTTTAAAGGAGACATATTGTGTAAAAAATAAGAATGTGCCAGTGCATTATACTCATTTAGACATAGAAGAATTGTGCTTAAAAAAGTAGTGTTTCAGGCTGATTTATTGAATATTTCTGCAGAAACCCTAATAATCCCTCCCTTCTCTTCCACTTCCTGCTCCCTGAATTCCCAGGCTGTGCACTCAGCTCACTGCACTGTAGGACAGGAACCAATCAGCAGCTAGCAGGACCTGATAGGGAACTGAAGTCTGTCTGTGCTTGTGTTACTGCAGGGCTGTGATTGGCTGTCCCCCTCCTACTGTGCTTCTGGCAGGTACCATTAGGACACGCCCACCCCTCATTTGAAACCCAGACAGGGATCAGAGAACATCTATAGGGAGCTCCAATAAAGGGGATATTTTTAAAGATAATTTTTAGCACCCTGTAAAAGCAACACAATATATTACTTATAATTGTATGTCTCCTTTAAAGGAGAACTAAACCCCCGTTAATCAAAAATTCCCACCCCCCACCATGGCATATTGATGCAGCGTTGCGCAGCGGAGCTCTTCAGCGCCATCTTCTGTATCTTTGGATACACTTCTTTTCCGTCTGCAATCTTCAGAGCTTTGCATGCGCAGTAGGCACACATACCAGATTGGACCCAACTGTGCATGCACGATAAAGCTCCGTGCTGGAGCTCACTTCTGCGAGGAACCAGAAGATACAGAAGATGGCGCCAGAGAGAACCGATGCACAACTCTGCATCAATATGCCAAACTACTTGACGGGGACACTGAGTTACTAATGAGGGAGAAAGCAGTGAGTGGGGACAATGGACAGAAGGGGGATGGGGATTTTTGATTAACGGGGGGGTTTAGTTCTCCTTTAAGGCAAGTACCTTTTAAGCGCAGCTCATTATGGGGAAAGTGCAGGTTGCCCATGGCACTCTATTGTCTTTTTCATAAAGGTCTCTGGTTGAGTCCAATCAGAAGGATTCATTCCCAACTTGCTGACCCCTAACCCGCACCCACCACATCCCCCTAGCAGAGCCGCTACCCGACCCTCCAAGTTAAAATGACCTTATGACCCGGGACCACAAAAACCGATGTGATGTCACTCCGACACCTATTCGGCCGGAAAGGGAACACAAATTTACCTTCAACACTAGGGAGGGTGGGAGTTTCAAGTCCCGCACCTTACATAGTTACATAGTTAAATTGGGTTGAAAAAAGACCAAGTCCATCAAGTTCAACCCCTCCAAACGAAAACCCAGCATCCATACATACACCCATCCCTACTTTTAATTTAATTCTATATACCCATACTAACTATAGAGCTTAGTATCACAATAGCCTTTCATATTATGTCTGTCCAAAAAATCATCCAAGCCATTCTTAAAGGCATTAACTAAATCAGCCATCACAACATCACCCGGCAGTGCATTCCACAACCTCACTGTCCTGACTGTGAAGAACCCCCTACGTTGCTTCAAATGAAAGTTCTTTTCTTCTAGTCTAAACGGGAGGCCTCTGGTACGGTGATCCACTTTATGGGTAAAAAGGTCCCCTGCCATTTGTCTATAATGTCCTCTAATGTACTTGTAAAGTGTAATCATGTCCCCTCGCAAGCGCCTTTTTTCCAGAGAAAACAACCCCAACCTTGACAGTCTACCCTCATAATTTAAGTCTTCCATCCCTCTAACCAATTTAGTTGCACTTAGTCTCTGCACTCTCTCCAGCTCATTTATATCCCTCTTAAGGACTGGAGTCCAAAACTGCACTGCATACTCCAGATGAGGCCTCACCAGGGACCTATAAAGAGGCATAATTATGTTTTCATCCCTTGAGTTAATGCCCTTTTTTATGCAAGACAGAACTTTATTTGCTTTAGTAGCCACAGAATGACACTGCCCAGAATTAGACAACGTGTTATCTACAAAGACCCCTAGATCCTTCTCATTTAAGGAAACTCCCAACACACTGCCATTAAGTGTATAACTTGCATTTATATTATTTTTGCCAAAGTGCATAACCTTGCATTTATCAACATTGAACCTCATTTTCCAGTTTGCTGCCCAGTTTCCCAACTTAGACAAATCACTGTGCAAAGTGGCAGCATCCTGCATGGAACCTATAGTTCTGCACAATTTAGTATCATCTGCAAAAATAGAAACAGTACTTTCAATGCCCACCTCCAGGTCATTAATAAACAAGTTGAAAAGCAAGGGACCTAGTACAGAGCCCTGCGGTACTCCACTAACAACATTGGTCCAATTAGAAAATGTTCCATTTACCACCACTCTTTGTAGTCTATCTTTTAGCCAATTCTCTATCCAGGTACAAATACTATGGGGCATGTTTACTAACATTGGAGATAAATATCTGGAGAGATTTCTGGAGATGTTGCCCATAGCAACCAATCAGATCTTTGCTTTTGTTTTCTAACATGGCTGTGGCTGTTTAAATCTAATTGCTGATTGGTTGCCATGGGCAATATCTCCAGAAATCTCTCCAGATATTTATCTCCAATGTTAGTAAACATGCCCCTAAGTTCCAGGCCAACATTCCTTAATTTAACCAGTAACCTTTTGTGTGGCACTGTATCAAATGCTTTAGCAAAATCTAAGTAAATCACATCCACTGCCATCCCAGAATCGAGGTGTCTACTTACATTCTCATAAAAAGAAATTAAGTTAGTCTGGCAAGATCTATTACGCATAAAACCATGCTGGCACAAACTCATAGTATTATGATTTGCTATGAAGTCCAGTATCTTATCCTTTATTAACCCTTCGAAAAGCTTTCCTACCACTGACGTCAGACTAACTGGCCTATAGTTTTGAGGCTGAGAACGGGATCCTTTTTTGAATAGAGGCACCACATTAGCAATTCGCCAGTCTCTCGGCACTATGCCAGATCTCAATGAATCCTGAAAAATTAAGTAAAGAGGTTTGGCAATCACAGAGCTAAGCTCGCTAATTACCCTGGGATGAATACCATCTGGCCCTGGACCTTTGTTAATCTTAACATGTTCTAGTCTCTTTTGAATTTCATCATGTGTGAACCATGCATCATTAGTTGTATTACTAGAATTGGGACTGTTAAGAAGGAAACCTTCACTTACTGATTCCTCATTTGTGTAGACAGATGAAAAATATGAATTCAGAATCTGCGCTTTTAATTTGTTTTCATCAACCAGCTGACCCCCCTCTGATAGTAAGGGTCCCACCCCTTCCTGCTTCATTTTTTTACTATTAACATATTTAAAAAATAATTTTGGATTTTCTTTACTGCTTGCTGCAATATCCTTTTCTATAGCAATTTTAGCTTGCCTTAGCCACGTTACACATGCGGGTTACCTAGATGCTCATGGAATCAGGATTTTCTGACCAAAACCCAACCTCTTTGTGGGTATTTCGTGGGTACCCGACCCAGGACTCTAGTCTCTGGCAAACGCCTTCCTAAAGACAAGCAGTATGGCAACATGTTAATCAGCGAAGCTGTAGCGAAGGAATGTTCATTTCTTATAATACTGTACTAATTAATGAGTTATAATTTCTCTTTAACCTTTTTATTATTCTGAGTCGCTCTAATTGGAGAGGACTTTTTTTCTCCATCAGCAACATCTCAAAAGGGTAACTAGCTCCTGAGTCATTTTTCCAGCAGAATTGCAGTATCTGCAACGGTATGCCCATGCTGGAGATTGAAGAAGCCTCTCTGCACAGGGTATAAGAAAACATATGGAATTGTGAAGTTATGGTTCTACCAAGCACTACAATATGGCAGTGTAGGGTTATCAGAGACTTGACACGTGTATGATATTCAGTACTAACACTACACTGAAGCTCGCATGCACTTTCCAGTTGTAAGTAAACCTTTAAAATAAGTTAATGCAAAATTGATCATTTACATTCATTATTTTTTTTTTTTAATTTCAAGACATTAAGGGATACATATACCATTGATGTGAATGAATTTTGTTCCAACAGCGCCACCTGCTGGTCAGTTTCCCACCAGTCTGACCACCAAGTAGTCAAGGAAATTGTCAGGAGAAAGAAAGAGGCTGCTCTGATGTTCTTCTGCTTAGGAATAATTTGAGAAAGGTTTCTAATTTTTTTTCCTAGGCAAAAGAACATCAGAGCAGCCTCTTTCTTTGTTTTGACGAATTTAAGGTTAAAACTGCCGTGGTGTTTTTTTTTTTCGTTAAGTAAAAACAATTTTTTTTTATGTTACTGGTCTTTTAAAGGGGTAGTTCACTTTTTCAAAGTTAATGGTGTGGTTCCACTTTATGATAACTTTAAGGGGGTTATTTATTAAAGTCTGAATGCCGAAAACTAGAAAAATTTGAGTCTTTTTCACTATAAAATCCGAATTTTTCATGGGCAAAAAAACCTTGAATTCTCCTGAATTTATTAAACCCCCAGGATGTTAAAAGACCAAATAAAAAATTCCTCCACCTCAGACCTGATCTGCCCTGGGTTTCGTGCAATAATCCTAAAATGTCATGGTTTTCGGGCAAAAATCCGAAACATTGGAATTTTTCGCCCCAGCACAGGAAATTTGGTCGGAGTAGCTTTCAGAAAATAATGAGATATTTTCAGATTTTGATAAAAAAAAAAACCCCTTAGTATTTTATAGAATGGCCAATTCTATTTAAAAAAATTTCAATTGGTCATTATTTTTAGATGTTTTTAAATTAGCTTTCAAATGAAGGTCACTGTCCCCAGCAGCAAAAAAAAACTACTGCTCTGTAAGGCTATAGTTTTATTGTTATTGGATTCTCTTCTATTCATATATCAGTCTCTCATTCAAACCTACACCTGGTTGCTAAGGTCATTTGAACCCTAGCAGCTGTTAAAATTCCAGAACAAATTGTGAAATGATTAACAAAAAAATAAGGCCAATTGCAAACTGCACATTTATACTAAAATTTGATTTAAAGGTAAACAACCCCTTTAACCTTGTTACTGAACTGCAACTACCACCAGCATACATTAACCCTTGGCTATATGGAAGGGAATGACAAGAGTTGCCAAGAAATGTTGTTGGATCTGGCATATAATCCACGGTCCTGGGTGTGTTGGCACCACAATAAGTGTGTAACAAAATGTAATTTAATACATACAGAGGGACATGGACACACTACGGATGCTTTTAAGGGTCCCAAGTCACCCATAGTGCTTTGAACTTGTTATATGCATTTAAAAATATTAAATAGGAGTTAATTTACTTACATAAGCCTATTCTGCTTTTATATGCAAAGGGCTATAAGAACCAAGTATTCGTATGGTCCACTAACCCCTCCCCAAAAAGGGCAAGACAGGCAGGGTGGCACCAAGATGTGTGTATCACTGATAGAGCATTAACTTTAGTAGGATTTAAACAGCACAATTATGCAAATGATCTAGCTTTGTACTATTTGTTATTCTGCATCTCTTAGGCTTAGAGTAATAGAGATCCTGGAAAGTGACAGTCAGACTGCGGTTTGGTTACGGACAATACTTTTCAGCTGCAGGCTTGAAAGAACCAGGATAGGTGGCTAATAATTCAATAATCATACAAAAATCAATAATTAAAACAGAACCTTTTTCAACATACTAAAAGGTAACGGGAAGGTAAGCTTGACAGCTGCACTTGGTTTGATACTGAACATTTAATGCTAAATTCTCCATCTGGTCACAAACAAGCTCATGAACCGAAATCTCTTTACCGAGAAGCCAAACAATGGACATAGAGCATGTGTGGATCTGAAAATATCGGCACAGTGAGACCAATGTTATGTTGAATTATTCAGGGAACAAGAAACGGTTATAGTCTGAATGTGATTAAGGCCTTGTGCACAGCACTATTTTATTTTAATTTAGTGACTTTACCTCACTTGTTGGATCTTACTTGAACCATAAATCCTATTCTGAAACGAGTCTCAGCACATTATCCAGACTGAATAACAAGAGTGTAGGGGTCTAAGTAATTTTCATAGGAGATTATGGGACCAGACTAGTCAGACTTGGATCCCATTTGCACTTGTGTGCATGGATCTGTAGAGTCCTGCGCGGAACCAATTTGTTAAACCCGAACCCGACCAAGGACCAGCAAACCGTAACCGGACCCGCATTCCTACCCGCTTGGACCCTCTACCCGACCCGTCCCGCAAGTACCTTTTCCGCAACCCGATCAGCGACCTCCTGACCATCAAGAATCAGGAAGTGCTGTCATTGTTAAACCGGAAGTGCCATCATCGGAAGTAGGCATGATCAGAAAAAAGGTGTAAAACTCGATATTGAGAAGACCCGCAGCCCGACCCGCGTCTATACCCACACTCAAAACTTCTACCCGCAGGTTACCTCGTTTTTTGCGGGTAACCCACAGGTACCCAGACCCGCTACAGGACTCTACGGATGTGTACAAGGCTCAAGAAAAGTATGTACAGCAGGCAGCAGGCCTTACAGAATTGCTTTGGAAGCTCCTAGACTACCAGCTGGGGACAGATTGAATTAAATTCAAGGAATTCACAGTGAAATTACAGATGGCGAGATAATAGCAGCCGTTGTTCCTAAATAGATAGATTATGTTCCACAATGTAATCGTTACTTTATAAGAAGACAACATTGGCCTCCATTGGATGTGTGCAGTCAGAATATGATGGAGGAGTTTAGTTCTAGTGGTTATGGTTTGCAGCGCTGGACGAATCGCGGGTACAAGCACACGTCTCTGATATGGTGTCTGTTTAAAATCCAGGTAAGGAATCTCTCCAAGCCCAGGCCATAGCCTCCGTGCGGACATGTGCCATATTTGCGCTGTGGAACAAGAAAAGGGTAACTTAACATACAGTAAATCAGGGATTTGCAATATGGTTGTTTGTAGCAGCAGCCTCAGTAGCTAATGAAGAGAACACACAGCCTATGCATAAACACTTTGGGGGAATGTAATAAAAGTCACAAGGAGCAAAACAATTTGCACAAATTAAAATAAAAAGTCTAATTTCGCAATGTAATACACTTCCTAAAACTGTTATTACATTGCAAAGTTTAATTGCGCATTGCCCACTTTTAAGAAGTGCTTGAAGATGTAATCTTTTGGAGCATAACTTTTTCAGTAAGAAGTTTTATTACATTTACTGCGCACTGGCGCCAACTATAAAATTCGCAAAACTTCTTTCACTGTCGGAAGTGGTCGCGAAATAATTTCCAGGTTCGAAAAGCTATTTTAAATTCACACAAAGGCAAATTTGTTCGCAAAGAGGCATAACTTTCCGCATTGCGAATATTTTATCCCATTACCGACTTTTATTACATTCCGCTATATATCTTCTGTTTATAAAGAATATGCTTGTTGTTTTCACTGGAGCATCAGTTTTCTATCTGAGCTTTTTTACTCATGTGCTTATATTTTTGATCTGCAGCAGACACAACTAACCCCCCACCCCCCGGCTCCAGTTTTTGATGCATTATTACAATTTTGCCACAATATTACAATTTTGCCACAATAACATTGTATGCTCATCCACAATAGAAATATGTTTTATAGAAATTATAACAAAAGCATTACAAATAAATAACGGTTACATGTCTAGCACATTAATATTACCAAAATAAGAGAAGCTTTAGAATCACTTGACATTATACCACCAGACCATGAAATTAATTTTCATACCTGGTCAGTGTACCAGTAATATGGCGTTGAGTCAATTCCTTCTCTCTTGTAGCCCTCCAACAGCTCCTCGCTATCCCAGATACGCATGGAGCCGCCGACAATCTCGCCCACATTGGGCATCAGCACGTCCACCTGTCAGCCCAATGTTGAGACGTTGTTTATTTAATTACACAGGGATTAATACTGCAGTGTGGGGATTCAATACTTCCAATGCAAACAGTATTTTTCTTAAGAAAAATGCAATTGGCCAAGGCTTCGGATCAACTTGTGTTTCTGTATTAAGCTGCCCTTGCAGCAACTTTTTATTTCCAATGTGTTCAAACTAATGTATATTATAACAATCATTGAGTGCAGATGGCCATATAATACACAAAAGCCATGAATATCTTGTAAATGATATCCTTATAAACGGTGAGTAGTGATGTCATCAGTTATAAACGGTGAGTAGTGATGTAATTTCTGTCACACGACTCACTAAAATTTGTGTATTATAATAAATAAAGTACCCCCAGTTGTAAAATATGAGGATATTATAAGTTACCTCGGAGTTCCATGACCTGTATAAAAACACTCGGCCTTCGGCCTTGTGTTTTTATATGGTCATGAAACTCCTCGGTAACTTATAATATCCTTATATTTTACAAGAGGGGGTACTTTATTCACTATATAATACACAAAAGCCATGAATATCTTGTAAATTATATTCTTATAAACGATGAGTACTGATGACATCAGTTATAAACGGTGAGTGCTGATGTCATCAGTTATAAACGGTGAGTAGTGATGTAATTTCTGTCACAAGACACACTGAAATTTATGTTTTATAATAAATAAAGTACCCCCTGTTGCAAAGTATGAGGATATTAGAAGTTACCTCAAAGTTCCATGACCTGTATAAAAACACTCGGCCTTCAGCCTCGTACTTTTATATGGTCATGAAACTCCTCGGTGACTTATAATATCCTTATATTTTACAAGAGGGGGTACTTTATTCACTATATATATATATATATATATATATATATATATATATATATATATATATATATAAATATACTAGGACATAAGAGATATGATTTAAATGTAAAGTGGTTCACTCACAGATTCAGTCAGACGCCTATCCTCTGCACAGCGCTGCATGTAAAAGGACTTTATCTCTGCAGGAAAGCGGCACAACAAGATTGGCTCATTGATGGCGTCTGTCATCAGTCTCTCCGGTGCCTCTGGAATATCCTGGAGAGAGGGAAGATGATGGTTAGCACGGAAAGATTGCGCCGTGTGACAGACAAAAGAAAATCTGCTCAGTGACAATAAAATGAACATCATGTCTTCATTTTGCCCCCATCCATTGGCAAATACTGGAAATTGCAGAATGACAAATAAATGATAGTTTTTTGGTGACAGACATTATCCAATTACATGAATGACAGGAGAGATTGGGGAGAATCAGGCATTGCTTTACTGGCTAATATACAGGTGGAGAAAATGATTTTTGCCATTGGCTGAACATTATGAACAATGAGAATGCAGTCAATCAGGACTCACCTCCCCAAACTCATAGTAAGTGCCATCATCCTTCTTAACATCGTGATCTTTGAGCCAAGTGATGGCCTCGGAGTAGTTCATTCTTCTAAAAGGCCGCTTGGGAGGCTTAAATTCCTGAAATTAAACAAACTGTCCAGATAAGATGAATCTAGATGATGGAAAAAGCAACAACCAATATGAGTTATTAAGACTTCAGAGAGATTTAGTCACCCAGCGACAAATCGCCTCTTCTTCGGGGCACTAATCTCCCCTAAATGCCTTCCTGCCAGCTAGAATCTTAATAGACGGCAGGATGGCATTTAGAGCGATTCGTTTTCCAAAGTTGCCCGAAGTTTCCTCGTGAGGCAACTACGGAAAACTAAGCGCTCCGAGTACCATCCCGCCGGCGATTTCGATTCTAGCTGTCGGGAAGGCTTTTTGAGGAGATTAATCACCTGAAGAAGAGACAATTTGTTGCTGGGCGACTAAATCTCCCCGAATCTTAGCGTGTCACTAGCCTTAACCTCATGGTCTCACTGAACTCCCGATTACTCTATCAAATATCTGTACTTAGTGCACTTTATTATTATACTCCATAATTCTGCTTAACATTACACCTACTGCACTTTATCATTGTGCACTCTAATTCTGTATCATACTGTAAATATCTAAGTGTGTCCTACTGCCCTACCTTTAGTACAAATGGCAATAAACTTCTACTTGACTTGACTCAATTAATGATGCAAACTAATTTATAGAGTGGTTAGAAACTAATGCCTCACACCAGGAAATTTATCTTTAGTGTAGAAAATGTATTTATATTGTTTTCTAGATAAAGCCACATTTTCTATATGTATGTGTGTGTATCTATCTATCTATCTATCTATCTATCTATCTATCTATCTATCTATATCACAATATTTTAATTCACTTATTTCCAGTCACTGGATTAACACTTTTTGTACAGCAGAAAAGAAGCCCTGCTTAGTGGCCCTTTTTTAGAGGGTGAAGGGTTTTTTATTTTGTTTAAATCTGAGAAAAATCACCTTTCATTATGTGCAAATGAAGTTTCCTACTTATCCGATAGAGATGCACCGAATCCACTATTTTGGATTCGGCAGAACCCCCGAATCCTTCGCGAAAGATTCAGCCCCTAATTTGCATATGCCAATTAGGATTTGGATTCGGTTCTACTGGGTAGAAGGATTCGGCCGAATTCTGCTGAAAAAGGCAGAATCCCGAACCGAATCCTGGATTCGTTGCATCCCTAATATCTGAACAGTCAAGTGTGGATTAAATTATTATTTTTAATGCAGGCTTTCCCACTACTTATTAAAGCATTTTTCCAAATGGCTAAAAGCATTATAACCTACAGTATGGCTAGATATCCAGCATTTTATCTAAGGATGAACATAATTTACATATTTAAATTGATAATAAAAATCACATCCAAAAAAACATTGTTGAAATCCGTCCATAATTTTTAAGTCACGTTTTCATTTATGACACTTAAGTTTTGTTCAAATCTGAATCCAGCAATAGGAATTTGACTGAAGCTTTAACTGAATCCTGGATCCAGTGACCCCCTAATTCGAAGTTCCAGACACCCAGCCCGAGACACCCCCACAATGCTCAGTTAAAATAAAAAAGTAATGGCAGTGTCCAAAACCCCCATATAAAGTTTATTTCCATAAATCACATCCTATAAAACTTCAAGACAGGCAAGTGTGTGCACATACCGGGTGCAGGTCATACAACAAGCTGGCCACAGGGGACTTTAACACTCTGTCTACAACATCACACACCAAATCCTCCAGCCGGTTAAGCAAGTCTTCAAATGTCATGAAGGGGCACTCTGCTTCTATGTGGGTGTACCTGGAACACAGGGAGATGGTAAAGCACAAACATTTTTTTGTCATGATTTTTATGGGGTAGTTTTTATTTCTAAATGACACTGTTTACACTGCAAATAATTCATTTTACCATATCAAATATCATTCCTGAACCAGCAATTGTATTTTTTAATTATAATATTGGTGTGTAGGTGCATCTCAGGTCATTTTGCCTATTTCAGAAAGAGCCAGCACTTTAGGATGGAACTGCTTTCTGGCAGGATGTTGTTTCTCCTACTCAATGTAACTGAATGTGTCTCAGTGGAACCTGGATTTTACTATTGAGTGCTGTTCTTAGATCTACCAGGAGCTGCTATCTGGTTACCTTCCCATTGTTCTGTTGTTAGCCTGCTGGGGAGAAAAGGCAGGGTGATATCACTACAACTTGCAGTACAGCAGTAAAGGGTGACTGAAATTAAAGAAGCACAAGTCACATGACTGGGGGCAGCTGGGAAACTGACAATATGTCTAGCCCCATGTCAGATTTCAAAATTAAATATAAAAAAATCAGTTTGCTCTGTAAGAGAAACGGATTTCAGTGCAGAATTCTGCTGGAGCAGCACTATTAACTGATGTGTTTTGAAAAAAAACATGTTATTTAAACATGTCAGTAAAATGTGTTGTTAGATGTGTATCTATAATGTGTTTTCTTCCAATAATTCTACAATTATTCAAAAGGTAACTACAGCCAAAAAACAATCTTTAATTAAATGCCACACAGCAGCCAGCCTACAAGAACGAAAACTTACTGCAATTTAATAATAATCATTTGTATTATGGGGCAGTTGAACACGAGAACAGTCTACAAAGATCTGGACCAATGTGGGCTAAACCTTTAGGGGCCCAGGTGCCATGCAGTGGTACAATCCAAGCATTGTTGAGGGTCAATCAATGATATTGATAAGGCAGACTTAAACGGTACAAAAACACAGTTTAGATATCTGCGAGGTGCACATTACAGAAATCTAATTATCCAGTTTGCCAATACATTTATTACTCATTATCTTTATTCAGTTTATAAAGGGGGAGTGTAAGCGCATCTCTTCTTACTCTGCCAGATGACGTCGCGTCCTGGATTGTTCCGCTCGATAGGACTGCGCAATACAAAAGCTATCCCCCAGTGCTGGGATACATGTTTCTAGATATAGTTGAGAGGACTGTGTTAAATAGGCCTCCTCTCCAAAGTAATCCAGTTTAAACAGAGTGGAACCCCCCTCCACCTGAGTCTGGACCAAAGTTGGTGGCGTAACCTAAAAAAGAAGAGTAAACAGTATTCTGTTAGAGAGAGGAATAACAAGTTCTTTGTGCAATACCTATGGTCCACATTATACAGCTCAATTACTATTTCCCATAAAGTGCCAGAGCACAATTGCACCAAATAGGATTTTTTTTTAAAGGAACAGTAACATCAAAAAATGAAAGTGTTTTTAAGTAATGAATAAATAATGTAGTGTTGCCTTGCACTGGTAATGTTTGCTTCTGAAAGACTAATGCACAAGACAAATAGTAGATAACAGAATCATATTGTATACTACAGTTGTGTAACCTGTGCCTTTTCTCCTTTCTCAGCTTTGAATGGCTGCCCCCATGGCTACACAGCAGCTTTTTTATATAAACTATAGTAGTACTTATCTGTTATCTACTGTGTATCCTGTGCTGAATGGCTGCCCCCATGGCTACACAGCAGCTTGTTTATATAAACTATAGTAGTCCTTATCTGTTATCTACTGTGTATCCTGTGCTTGAATGGGCCCCACAGCTAACCAGCAGCTTGTTTATATAAACTATAGTAGTACTTATCTGTTATCTACTGTGTATCCTGTGCTTGAATGACTGCCCCCATGGCTACACAGCAGCTTGTTTATATAAACTATAGTAGTACTTATATGTTATCTACTGTGTATCCTGTGCTTGAATGGCTGCCCCACAGCTAACCAGCAGCTTGTTTATATATACTAGAGTAGTGTTGCTGAAGCAAACAATCGTTTTACCAGTTGAGGCCAACAGTGCATTATATTTTAATAAACGTAATACACTTTCATTTGTTGGTGTTATGTTACTTTAACTGCCTTTCTTTTCTGGACTTTTTTCTATTCATTTTATAATCCTATTCCCAAACTTCTGCCTGGCTACTGGAGGAATTAAGGCCTACTATCTAGACAGCATTTTCAAACAACAAAAGGAAGACTAACTGCCAATTGTCTTAGAATACTGTTGTCTACATCATACGAACATTTAATTTTAGGGTGAATAATCGTATTAAATGGCACCTATAATACAAAAAAAATGGATTCCCAACAGAGTTGCTGGTTACTAGATCCCACAAGCCAGAATAGGGGAAACACCAGTATTTGTCAATACCACCCCAAACAACCCCACCTGCAATTTTTATATGATAGATGCCCTTTAAGTTATGTTATTGTACAGCAATGCTGTTATGAAATATAGGGTGAAAGGTTAACTAACCTCATAATAGCCACGGTCAAAGAAATGGCTCCTGAAGCAATGGATAACTGTGGAGCGAACCTTGAAGATCTTGGACATGTTTTCTCCTCTGATCATCATGTGGCGATTGTTCAGTTGGACGTCCACATCGGACTCTTCATTGAGAAGGTTATCAGCACCGCCAGCAGGAGCCAAGCCAACGAGTTCCCAGTAATCACAAGCCAATTCATGACCTCCTGGGGCCTTTTGCCAGAAAGGTGGCAACAACAGGCAAGTTTAACATAAAATTAAAAAGATGAAGGGAGGACAGAAGCCAAATGAGAAAGGGAGAGAAGGAGAGACAGCACAAATGAGATGGGTTGAAACAATCACAGGGAGGGCCAGGTAAACACAGAAGATGAATAAATAAAAAGGCAGTTTGAGGTACATGTATGGGATCCATAATCCGGAAACCCTTAATCCAGAAAGCCCGCCTCCCATAGACTCCATTTTAATGAAAATAGTCCAAATGTTTAAAAATGATTTCTTTTTTCTCTGTAATAATAAAACAGTTGCTTGTATTTGATCCCAACTGAGATATAATTAATCCTTATTGGAAGCAAAACCAGCCTATTGGGTTTATTTAATGTTTACATGATTTTCTAGTAGACTTAAGGTATGAAGATCCAAATTATAGAAAAATCCATTATCCAGGCCCCGAGCATTCTGGATAAAAGGCCCCATAGCTGTACTACTAGTACCACTGCGCAAAAATGCCCCATTCATATCAAGAATAACCACTAGTCATTTATTACTAGTCATTGTTACTACAAGTACCAATGGTCTGTTGGGCAAAGCAGAGAATAGCGAACGCGCACCTGTTTTCCATCTGGTACCAAGTTCAGCGTGCCATACACAGCTACAGTGCTCTCTGTGGATAGGACCAGTCCGTTGTAACACTGGCACTGTTAAAAAAAAAAAAAAAAGACCAATATAAGGATGCAATGTGTTATCACCACAGATTTAGGGCTCTTACACACGGGCAGTTTTACCTGCACACCCCTGCGTTTTGCTTTCTTCTGTTGAGCCACAGGGGATCGCAGGCGTGAACGCACTCAATTATTGTGAAGGGGGCTGTACTCACACAGATGCATTTATGCACCGAACGCAGGTGAAATGCAACATGCTGCGTCCCACCTGCGTTTGGCGCATACATGCGTCAGTGTGAGTACAGCCCCCTTGACAATAATTGAGTGCGTTCACTCCTGCGCTTCCCTGCGGCTGAACAGAAGAAAGCGGAACACAGGGGAGCGCAGGTAAAACTGCCCATGTGTAAGATCCCTAATAGAATCATTATGTTTTGCAACAATAAGGTTGAAATAGTCTTGAGAAAGCTCTTTGCTTTTACCCATAATTAGATGCTTCTTGTTTGAGAGCTTGGTAATGAGAAACCTTATTATAGGCCATGAATTAAAACTAAACCAGTTGATATTAATTTGCACTGATAGGGGGCAGGATTGCTTTCTAAGGGTAGAACTCACCGGTGTGGCTCGAGCCAACACGTCACCATGCGATGAAACGCATGCGACATGTCGGATGTCCTGAAGATACAGGAATCACAGACATCGCAGAAATCGCAGGAAAGAACTACATTTATCCGACTGCCGGATGAAGACACAGCGTGCAGCGTTTTTATCTTACAATCGGATAAATGTAGTTCTTACCTGCGATTTCTCCTTCACTTCCTGTATCTTCAGGACATCCGACATGTCGCATGCGTTTCATCACATGGTGACGTGGCAGCTCGAGCCGCATCATCAAGTTCTACCCTAAATAGTGACAGATTTCAGCAGGTTTCCTTTTTGCACCTCCTTTTCTTCATTTGTTCAATACGTATTCCCTGTGTCATTCCACTTTACTACACATAACTTAATTAATGGATGTGTGGATAACTCGGGTTGTTTCCAATTTCTGGTGTCAGTTTCGTGTCAATAGCCCCATTAGAAATATATTTACTGAGGAAAATGTTGACGAGTTCAATACTTATTTTCCCTGCTGTATTGTTATTATCTGCCCAGATAATTGGCATGCTTATCTGTAGCATCAGATATCCCGTTTTTGTAGGATTACATATTTTTGAAACAACTAGTTTGGTTTCCTTTGACTTGTTTAGATTCCAATCACTTTGCCATGTAATGTTGGGGTGGGCTTTAAAGGGGAAGTAAAGTGTAAAATAGAATAAGGCTAGAAATGCTGTATTTTGTATACTAAACATAAACTTACTGCACCACAAGCCTAATCAAACAAATGATTTATGCTTTCAAAGTTGGCCACAGGGGTCACCATCTTGTAACTTTGTTAAACATCTTTGCAAGACCAAGACTGTGCACATGCTCAGTGTGGTCTGGGCTGCTTAAGGATCGTCATAAATTATCAAAACAGCACAAGCCAAATAATATCTGCCAGAAGTCCATACAGGAAGACTGATTAATAATCAGAATATACAGACTGCACTGGGTCCTGTGTTGTCATGTAATCTAATGTGGATTTTATCGTTTTTGTATTGTTTAATACAAACTTTCTCCAACCAGTGGCTGCAGCAAAATAATCCTCCATAGAAAACCCAGTTTATCTGTTTAAATCTGGCTCCATGATCTTTGTCCCTGCAGCAGGAGTTGGAAACAGTAAAGGGGATTTAAAGGCAAAAATAAAATCCAATACAAATCTCTACACAGTCGCCGACTGCTCTACAGGGAAACAAACAAAGCTGCTTGAGTTCTGCATGGCTGGGAAGTAACGCGGGGGCTCCCCCTGCTGTTCATAAGTATGATTGTTTCCCTGCAGAGCAGTTAGGGACCGTCTGACAATTCCTATCCACAGCAGTAAATAAAGGATGACTTTCACTGCATACAGTCAGGTTTCTTATACAAACAGTACACATTTTTAATTCAATTATATTAGAGATAGGGTTCTTTTTCATTAAAGTAAAAATGGGATTTTATTTTTTTGACTTTACATGCCCATTAATGGCACCTTGCCTGCAACTGCCAATTCATCAAATGCAACATCGATATTCCCCATATAATAAAGGGAATCTTTACTTAAAACGATGCTACATTATGAACACACAATACAACAATGGTAGTTCAATGAACACTTAATTTCAATTACCAATTGGTCGCTCAGGACACACTGAAGATACCCAGTGCCATCTCTTAGTACAATGAACATTAGGTTTTTTCCTGAAACAGAGTAAAAATTAATCAGAAATACAAGCATAACACATCTGATGTTAGTGTAAATGTGGGGCTTTATCGGTACGGCTATTTAAAGGAGGATGACTTTGTGCTCGTTTTTAACGTACCTGCGTTGTACATTTTCCTGAATATCAAGTTTTACCCAATCCTCGCTAAACTTATTTGTACAATTAATCGGTGTTCTAGATACAGTGTGACTCTCCCCAGTGATACTAACGAGTTTGATAGAACATATGCTACAGGTATGGGATCCGTTATCCGGAAACGCATTATCCAAAAAGCTCAGAATTACGGTAAAGGCCATCTACCATGGATTCCATTTTAATCAAATAATCCAAATTTTTAAAAATGATTTCCTTTTTCTCTGTTATAATAAAACAATAGCTTGTACTTGATCCCAACTAAGATATAATTAATCCTTATTGGAGGCAAAACCAGCCTATTGGGTTTATTTAATGTTTACATGATTTTCTAGCAGACATACGGTATGAAGATCCAAATTACAAATCCGGAAAACCCCAGGTCCAAGCATTCTGGATACCAGGTCCCAATATCTCGATACTCAAACAATACAATGTGCCATTTACCAGGTTAGCGCTCCTTTAGATCAGAACACCACACATAACAATTAAGTAACAGCATTGCTCTTCAAATTATCAGGAAAGAATCAAAACAGTTGTACACAATCACAGCTTTTACAATTTGGATTTTATCAAGAACAAGCTAAGTTCTATGTGCAGGAAATCCACATTGTAAAAGCTGTGATTGTGCAACTGGTTTTATTCCTGATAATTTGAAGAGAAATGTTGTTACATAATCTGTTTGTATAGTGGATTTCATAGTACAGGTATGGGACCTGTTATCCAGAATGTTTGGGCCTGGGGCTTTCTGGACAACATATCTTTCCATAATTTAAGTCTACCAGAAAATCATATAAACATTAAATAAACCCAATAGGCTGGTTTTACTCCAATAAGGATTAATTATATCTTAGTTGGGATCAAGTACAAGCTACTGTTTTATTATTACACGGAAAAAAGGAAATTATTTTAAATGTATAATGGATAAAATGGAGACTATGGGAGACAGCCTTTCCGTAATTCAGAGTTTTCTGTATAACAGGTTTCCGGTTAATGGATCCCATACCTGTAATGTCTGCTTAGTACTGTTAACTGCTCACCCTGAAAATAACATATGAATATTTAAATAAACTTGACAACAGACTTATTATTGTGTGCTGTTCTGATATAAAGGAGCATTAAAGGTTGTTTTCAGATTGTTCCCCAGAAATAAAGAATTTTTGCAATTACTTTCCATTAGTTATTTTTTTACTGTTTTTTCCCAAAATCTTAAATGTCCGTCTCTGGTGTTTGAGTCTGGCAGCTCGCCAATTCAGGTGCAGATTCTAAACTGTTACAATTCTGCTGCATTCAGGGGCACATTTACTAAGCTCGAATGAAGGATTCGAATATAAAAAAACTTCGAATTTCGAAGCATTTTTTTTGGGTACTTCGACCATTAAGATCGATCAAAGTATTTGCGCTAAATCCTTCAAATTCGAATAATTTAACTTCGATGGTCGAATTTGAGGGTTAATTAACCCTCGATATTCGACCCTTGATAAATGTGCCCTGTAGTTGATACAATTAGTTGATACATTTCTCAGCAGCATCTCTGGAGTATTAGTAACTATTGTATCAAGTCTAACAGCTGCATGTAATGAAACAGAGATTCTGCTCAGCAGGGACAAAGATAAGAAATGTATCAACTAAATGTATCAATTTATTACAGTTACAGGGTCGACGACCCCCTCCTCCCAGAGCTGCTTTAGAAGGTGAAAAAGGACACTTAACACTTCAATATTACAAAAACAGTGACACATAGAAAATAGAAAGTAATTGGAAAAGTTTTTATTTCTGTTGATCTATCTGAAACCAACTAGTTGTTTGAAGGTGAACAACCCCTTTAATATGATAAATGGCACATTTTCCCGGCACACACAAGTCACATTCATTCTTTCCTGCATTTACATTCCATTATGATTTTCTGAGGTCCCCGAGAAAACATAAATGTGGGGTACACTACAAGTGTATGTTAGGTCAGTTGGATGATGCAAGGGGTTAGCCTTGTATAGGGTTAGACTGCCCTGTATATGTAAATATTACTGTTCCTTTGTGTACTGTATGTGAGTGACTCGACTGAAGCCTGAATGTATCGCTGTATGTGTAAGTGTCTTTAAATGTGCGTAGATCAACTCATTAACGTATGGCCACTTACCTTGTCTACGCAACCTATGAACCCAGCCAAACACCTTCACTCGCTGCCCCCGGTGAGCCTCCAATTCTCGAATCTTGAGCTGCAGGCAGAGAAAATGAAATATGTGAAAGATTCAAGATGTCTCTCTCTGTATATATCAATGTCAAGATGTCATATTACCTTTCATTTCTCCTCAATTACATCACACAACTGAAATGCAGATACTATAAGCACTCTCACCCAAAGCAAGTAGCTAAAACGGATTTGTTTTTATTATTCAATATCAATGTAACTGTAACTGGCAATAAGATTTCTATATACAGCACACAACTGGATTCATTCCTGCTCATTCCTGTGATTCCTACACCCAATACCAACCTATTAGCACCATGGCTGCTTAGAAACCAGGGTATTTGAATGCACCGAATCCAGGATTCTGCCTTTTTCAGCAGGACCCGGATTCGACCAAATCCTTCTGCCCGGCCAAACCGAATCCAAATTTGTAAATTGCTTGACTTTTTGCCAGAAAACAAGGAAGTAGAAAAGGTTTTCCCCTTCCCACCCCTAATTTGCATATTCAAATTAGGATTCAGTTCAGGTATTCGGCAGAGAAGGAGTCGGGGGTTCGGCAGTATCCAAAATATGGATTCGGTGCATCCCTAAAAATAACAGCATGGCGGCATCAGTGAGGGGGCAAACTGAGGGAAGCATGTATTCCTCCTCTCCCAACCCCCCCAAATAAAGGAGTGGAAAAGGATGCAGGCTGCAATGGGGTCCTATGTTAGACTGTAAGAACAGGGCTGGCCTGCTCCCCCTGAAGGCGATTGCTCTTGCACACCCCGAGTATAAGCCGAGGTACCTAATCTTACCTACGAAAACTGGGAAAACTTATTGACTCTAGTATAAGCCTAGACACAACTACAGCCCTGTCTCCCAGCAGCGCACATTCTGCCAAAGCGACTCCCCAGCGATCAACCGGACTTCTTTACAAAGTTGATGGTGACAGAGAATTGCCAAACGGATTACAGTGTGCATCGTCCCACTACCATGTGCAGAGGGTGCTGTTTGATATTGCCATCACTGTTAATCTTTCATATAACCAACAGAGGGCGCTGTGTGATATTGCAGTCACTGTTATTCTTTCATATAACCAACAGATGGCGCTGTGTGATATTGCAGTCACTGTTATTCTTTCATATAACCAACAGAGGGCACTGTGTGATATTGCAGTCACTGTTATTCTTTCATATAACCAACAGATGGCGCTGTGTGATATTGCAGTCACTGTTATTCTTTCATACAACCAACAGAGGGCACACTTATTATTTCATATAACCAACAGAGGGCGCTGTGTGATATTGCAGTCACTGTTATTCTTTCATATAACCAACAGAGGGCGCTGTGTGATATTGCAGTCACTGTTATTCTTTAATATAACCAACAGAGGGCGCTGTGTGATATTGCAGTCACTTACTCTTTCATATAACCAACAGAGGGCACACTTATTATTTCATATAACCAACAGAGGGCGCTGTGTGATATTGCAGTCACTGTTATTCTTTCATATAACCAACAGATGGCGCTGTGTGATATTGCAGTCACTGTTATTCTTTCATATAACCAACAGAGGGCGCACTGTTATTCTTTCATATAACCAACAGAGGGCATTGTGGGATACTGCAGTCTCTCCCCAAGTGAACTGTTGGTATAGGAATGATTAAAAGTGACAAAATTTTAACAACTGCCCCCTGACCCGAGTATAAGCCGAGGTAGACTTTTTCAGCACATTTTGGATGCTGAAAAACTCGGCTTATACTCGAGTATATACGGTATCTGTAAATGATCCCTATAATCTTTATTATGGCAAATTTTTCTTTAATCCAGTAGTTCACGTAATCATAGAAAATAACTTACTGTCACTGGCTCGGGAAGACTCGGGTCGTTGGTGATAACAATTTTCTTTGCTTCCTCCAAGTTCTTTTCTCGCCTCAGGTTATCGTCTGCCTGTTTGAGCAACGTAAGGACGTTCAGCATGGACCACACACACTAGGGGGTTATTTATTAAAGTCCAAATGCCCAAAACTCAAATTTTTATAGTTTTTTTAACTATAAAATAAAAATTTTTAGTAAAAAAAAAAATCTCAATTTGTTTTGTGATTTTTTTTTATACCCCGAGGCTGCTAAAAGTCAGAATCTAAAAATACTCCATCTTCCAGCTGTCGGGGTCCTGTAGAAGTCAATGGCAAAGGTCCCATTTCAAATTTGAAGATATGTGCTGCATTTCGGACAAAAATCCGAAAAAAATTGTGGGTTTCAAGTAATTTAACTAAAAAAAAAACAGATTCAGGTTTTTTCAATGATAAATAAGGTGAAATTGTGGATTTTAGTTTAATCAGAATTTTTTTACTTAAAAAATCAGAATCATTTGCTCACGCACCCAGAGCTTGCGGTTGTTCTTAGTCTGAATGCCCAAAACTCTAAAAATTCAAGTTTTTTTAAACTATAAAATCGAAATTTTTAGTAAAAAAAGAAACTCAAATTTTTGGTGATTTATTACACCCTGAGGCTGCTAAAAGTCAGAATCCAAAAATACTCCATCTTCCAGGTGTTGGGGTCCTGTAGAAGTCAACGGCAAAGGTCCCATTTCAAATTTGAAGATATCATGGTCTGTGCTGAGTTTCGGATAAAAATCCAAAAAAAAAAAATCGGGGGTTTCGAGCAATTTTATGAAAAGACAGAGCGTTTTGGGCATAAAACCTGAAAAATTCAGTTTTTTTCCCACAAAAATCCACATTTATCGAGTTTTTCAATGATAAATAAGATCTAATTGTGGATTTTGTTTGGTTTTTGGATCTTTTTACTTAAAAAATCTGAAAAAAAAGTCGGATTTTAATAAATAAGCCCTTTACTGATTTCCAGACACATGCAAAGAGAACAACAAACCTCCTTCTTTTCTTTGGCCTCGTTTTTCATTTGCTCACGCACCCAGAGCTTGCGGTTGTTCTTCGTCTGAGACTTGGAAATAACGTCCCATCTCTACAAATGAAAATGGATAGGATTTAAGCCTGAGACTTTTTGTATTTATAAAGAAGAGCAATGAGCAGGAAAGATATGGGGCCCCAAAGAAGAATATGATATGGTAATCTCTGTATGATTTTTGGGACCCCAGAAAGGACTGGTGTATAGACAACGTAGAACAGGACAACCAAGAGGACACCTACACATAAGGAAAATAAATTGTAGTTCCAATCAACTTTCCAATAGAAATTCATTACAGACAGGCAGGCAGCCATTTCCATTATCCCATCCAATCCAGGAACAATGTGGGGTCCTGTACATTCATTAAATGTAATGGTACTGCACTTTATCAAATCCCAGCCCATTTTGACCCTGACAACTGGACAGACCCCCTTTAAATCACTATTTAGGTAACTGACGATATATTTAAATTTATTTTTGTATAAAGAAAGTAGGGATGCACCGAATCCAGGATTCGGTTCGGGATTCGGCCTTTTTCAGCAGGATTCGGATTCGGCCGAATCCTTCTACCCGGCCGAACCGAATCCGAATCCTAATTTGCATATGCAAATTAGGAGCGGGGAGGGAAATTGCGTGACTTTTTGTCAGAGAACAAGGAAGTAAAAAATGTTTTCCCCGCCCCGCCCCTAATTTGCATATGCAAATTAGGGTTCGGATTCGGTTTGCATATGCAAATTAGGGTTCATATGCAAATTAGGGTTCGGATTCGGTTCGGTATTCGGCCGAATCTTTCACGAATGATTCGGGGGTTCGGCCGAATCCAAAAAAGTGGATTCGGTGCATCCCTAAAAGAAAGATCCAAAAGTTATAGTTTGCGGTGACCTAAAAACCGAATATGGAAATTAAAGTATATCGCCAACGGGATGGTACTAGGAACGCTTCATTTTGCGAAGTCACCCGAAGTTGCCTCACAAAGAAACATCGGGCGACTTCGGAAAGCCGAAGCGTTCCTAGTACCATCCCGCCAGCAATTTACATTCTAGCCGGCGGGAAGGCATTTAGGGGAGACTAGGCGCCCGAAGAAGAGGCGATTTGTCGTTGGGCAACTAATCTCCCCCAGTAGCAACGTCTGCCACCACCCTTAATGTAAAAAAAAACCCTTTAAAACATTCTCTCCCTTAAAGGAGAAAAAACCCTTAATAAAAAAGAAAAAAACTAGGGATGCACCAAAGGCAGGATTCAGTTGCATATGCAAATTAGGGGCGGGGAGGAAAATCGTGTGACTTTTAGGGTAAAAAAAACCCCTAATAAAAAAACTAGGTATGCACCGAACCAAGGATTCAATTCAGATTGGCCTTTTTCAGCAGGATTTGAATTTGGTTGAATCCTTCTGTCCGGCCGAACCGAATTTGCATATGCTTTCTGAAGAGGAGCGCAAGCAGAGTTTCGGTAAGTTATTTGTTAATAAAGAATTTGCGATTTTTAAAGTCTTGGTGGGTTTTTTTCAATGTATACAGGTATAGGATCCCTTATCTGGAAACCCGATATCCAGAAAGCTCCGAATTACAGAATGGCCATCTCCCATAGACTCCATTTTATCCAAATAATCCAAATTTTTAAAAATGATTTCCTTTTTCTGTGTAATAATAAAACAGTAGCTTGTACTTGATCCCAACTAAGATATAATTAATCCTTATTGGAAGCAAAACCAGCCTATTGGGTTTATTTAATGTTTAAATGAATTTCTAGTAGACTTAAGGAATGAAGACCCAAATTACGGAAAGATCTGTTATCCAGAAAACCCCAGGTCCCAAGCATTCTGGATAACAGGTCCCATACCTGTACTAACAATTTTTTTTTTTATAAAAAAGAATTTGATGTTACTGGTCCTTTTTTTTGTTGTTTTTTTTTTTACACTAAAGCACATCACAGGGAGGGAGAAGGGGTCAATGCCTGGAAGCTTAGGAGGGCTTATGGTAGGGGGAGGAGTGTTAGTTCTTCTATAAACAATTTTTGAAATTCAAGCTTATATAGTGTCAATGACTAAAAACAGGACAGGTCAAGGAACAGTCGAGCATAAACATACCAAATCAAGTTCTACCAACCTCATTCTCTTTCTGAGAATCCACATAGAAAGTGGGGAATGGTTCTTTCCCGGCTGCTAACATGGCCTTAAAGAAGAAAAAAAGGCAAACATGAGGTTAAAGGAAAACTATACCCCCCAAACAATGTAGGTCTCTATAAAAAGATATTGCATAAAACAGCTCATATGTAAAACCCTGCTTCATGTAAATAAACCATTTTCATTACAATATACTTTTCTAGCAGCATGTGCCATTGGGTACTCATAAATAGAAAATTGCCATTTTTTTAAAAAAATAAAAAAGGGCTGCCCCCTGGGATTTCACGGTGCACACAAACAAATCAAGCAAACCATACATGTTAGGTCACATGAGCCAATTAACAGACAGAGTTGTGTCTTTGCTTCCCCACTTCTTCCTGTTACGTTAGAGCTGCAGTATTTCTGGTCAGGTGATCTCTGAGGCAGCACACAGACCAACACAAAATGGTGGTTCAATAATCATGCCTGTTCTATTGCTAGAAAGAGAGAATGCTGTATAGGTTGCAATGTGCTGGGACTGAACAACTCAGTCACCAGTTGGAACAACTCTATATACGCCAATATGTGGTGAATTGACTGACACAAGTTATAAACCACTAGGAAAGAAGATGGTGAGTTTCTTCCCTGCACTTTATGCTCAATAACACAAAGACATTGGCAGCGCCCAGCAGATACCTTAAGAATGGTCTTAAATGGTTTTTCTTTGGTTCCATCGCCAGTAGAATCATCTCCCTCGCGCTCAGAAATGTACATTTCCTCTGCAACGGGAACATAGAGAGCACAGGTGTAAATGATACTTGTGATACAGTGTTAGGCAATTGTACTTAAAGTCAGAGAGTTGTTACAGCAGCTTCACAGATTTCCAAAAAAGCTTCAGATACTGTCATGCAAGTAAATATACAAAAGTTCCCTGCAGGGGTGTAGCTATAGAGGAGGCATGGGAGGTATAGGGGTCCCAGACTGGACTGATAAGCAGTTTCAATACATACTTGAGAAAAAAAAGTCTTATTCCTAAAGTTAAAGGAACAGTAACACCAAAAAATTGAATAGCAATATAATGTTCTGTTCACCACTATTAAATCTGTTGTGTTTGCTTTAGAAACTCTACTATAGTTTATATAAACAAGCTGCTGTGTAGCCATGGGGGCAGACATTCAAGCACATGATACACAGTAGATAACATATAAGTACTACTATAGTTTATATAAATAAGCTGCTGTGTAGCCATGGGGGCAGCCATTCAAGCACAGGATACACAGTAGATAACAGATAAGTACTACTATAGTTTATATAAACAAGCTGCTGTGTAGCCATGGGGGCAGCCATTCAAGCACAGGATACACAGTAGATAACAGATAAGTACTACTATAGTTTATATAAACAAGCTGCTGTGTAGCCATGGGGGCAGCCATTCAAGCACAGGATACACAGTAGATAACAGATAAGTACTACTATAGTTTATATAAATAAGCTGCTGTGTAGCCATGGGGGCAGCCATTCAAGCACAGGATACACAGTAGATAACAGATAAGTACTACTATAGTTTATATAAACAAGCTGCTGTGTAGCCATGGGGGCAGCCATTCAAGCACAGGATACACAGTAGATAACAGATAAGTACTACTATAGTTTATATAAACAAGCTGCTGTGTAGCCATGGGAGCAGTCCGTGGCTTGCTATTATTATTGTCCCAAAGTGTACAATTACATTTTCCTATTAAAAAAAAAACAAACCTAGTATTAAAACCGTAATCAAACCATATTTAAGTTTATAAAAGGGGTGATTCACCTTCAAGTTAACTTTTAGTATGTTATAGAATGGCCAATTCTAAGCAACTTTTCAGTTGGTCTTCAGTATTTATATCTTATAGTTTTTAATTATTTGTCTTTTTCTTCTGACTCTTTCCAGCTTCCAAATTGGGGTCAGTGACCCCCATCTAAAAAATGCTCTGCAAGGCTACAAATGTATTGTTATTGCTACTTTTTATTACTGATCTTTCTATTCAGAATGATGCTCCCAAGAGACAGACAGGGGCTGCATGCAGCTTATTTATACTCACCTGTAGCCCCATGGCATTGCAGTCTGATCAGTCTCTGTACAATGATTTCTCCTACAATGCAGTACAGCATGTAGATTTATTTATTTATTTATTTTTTTGTAAGATTTTCTTTATTAACTTTTTTTTTTATTTTAGAAAAGATGAAGAAAGAAGAGAAATAGACAAGAGAAGCAGAGTGATGGGTGTTCCCTGTACATTTTCTCATTAACCAAGAGTCTCTTTCCTTGATTTGCATACCACCCAACATTTTGGAAGTAAAAAGAGGGACAAAAATTTTTTTCCCGCACGTAGCGCAGCAATTTTTTTGACCACACCCCTTTCTGTGACCACACCCCCCTAATTACCATGTTTGTTTTACATAATTTGGCAGGTTATGAAAGTTTGAAAATATTTCTCCTTATCTAAACTGTGTTTTTGTGTCAAAAAATTGTTACAAAGTATCTTATTTGCACCTGTTAGCTGTTCTGGGCTCTCTGCTAAAAGCCAATTAAGTGAGAAACTTTGTTTCTTTTTCTGGCTGTTCGGTGCAGAGAAAAGAGGGACTTTCCAGTACAAATGAGGGACTGCGGGTTGAGCTATCAAAAGAGGGACTGTCCCTCCGAAAAAGGGACAGTTGGGAGGTATGGATTTGCAGAGTCAGTTTCTGTATCAGCCAACCAACAGTCCCAAACTTTTTCAAACTTTTGGACAACCCCGGGCCAGATATGTTAATTTCTGTCTTGGAAGTATGTCATCTATTAGTTTTTTCTAGTAGCCCAGAGTTGGTGGTTTCTGTAGCTTTCCTTGTCAGGAGTATTGCCTTTTTGGCATAATGGAGTAGCTGAAGGAGGCATAGTCTCTCGCTGGAGGGGAGACTCGAGTCTCCAACGTGTCCCAGTAAACAAAATTCCGGGGAGCATATGTTGGGCAGGTCCAAGGAAGAGTCTATAAAGGTAAGTATTGAAGTCCAGAAGTGTTGTCTTTTTTATAATGTAGATAATTGCCTTGTTCTATATTACACTTTACACATACATCTGGATACCCTTGATATATCTGTTTCGGCCTGTGTGGAGTTAAATAAACCCTATTGAAAAATTGTGTGTGAATGTATCTGACTTGTATTGAAGTGTTTATGTCAGGTGCTTGTTCGAGTATTTCTTTCCAAGAGCCCTCTTCTAACGCAGGTATGTCCTGGGCCCACTTACCACACATGTACTTTATTTTGTCAAACGCTCCTTGTAGGAGGATGACGTAGATTCTATTACACTCAAGGATCCCGTTGAGAATTGGGCTATGAAAGCATGCCTGATCTGAAAAAATCTAAACAACGTGTGGTTCTGTAACCCAGACTCTTGTTTCAGTTGGGCAAACTGCTTCAGGTATCCTGAGGACACTATATCATTGAGGCATTGCACCCCGGAATGTAGCTTTCTAATGGGCCAGGTTGTCTCTGACATTTCCAACCCAATGACCCTACTTCTCTTGCCTCAATGATGGAAGTGCAACCCAAACTGGCTAGCCTGACTACTGACACTTAAAGGCATGTAAAGTCTAAAATAGAATAAGGCTAGAAAAGGTGTATTTTGTATACTAAATATAAAAAAAAACTTACTGCACCACAAGCCTAATCAAACAAATAATTTATGCTTTCAAAGTTGGCCACAGGGGGTCACCATCTTTGTTAAACATCTTTGCAAGACTAAGACTGTGCACATGCTCAGTGCGGTCTGGGCTGCTTAGGGATCATCATAAACAAAGCTGCTTGAGTTCTGCATGGCTGGGAAGTAGGTGGGGGCTCCCCCTGCTGTTCATAAGTATGATTGTTTCCCTGCAGAGCAGTTAGGGACCGTCTGACAATTCCTATCCACAGCAGTAAATGAAGGGAGAATTTCACTGCATACAGTCAGGTTTCTTATAAAAACGGTACACATTTTTTAATTAAAGTATATTGGAGATGGGATTCTTTTTCATTAAAGAAAGTAAAAATGGGATTTTATTATATTTGCCTTTACATGCCCTTTAATAGCCATGCTACAACTCTTAAAGGGGTTGTTCACCTTTACATAAATTTTTAGTATTACATAGAGAGTCATATTCTGAGACAATTTGCAATTGCCTTTCATTTTTTTTTTAATGTGGTTTTTGAGTTATTTAGGTTTTCATTCGGTAGCTCTCCAGTTCGCAATTTCAGCCATCTGGTTGCTAGGCTCCAAAATCCCATAACAACCATGCACTGATTTAAATAAGAGACTGGAATATGAATAGGAGAGGCCTGAATGGAAAGATGAGCAATAAAAAGTAGGGATGCAATGAATCCAGGATTCGGTTCGGGATTCGGCCTTTTTCAGTAGGATTTGGATTCGGCCGGATCCTTGTGCCTGGTTGAACCGAATCCTAATTTGCATATGTAAATTAGGGACGAGCATGTAGGGAAGTCATGTGATTTTTTGTCACGAAAGAATAATTTTTCCACTTTTTGATTTCCTGCACCAAATTTGCATATGCAAATTAGGATTCGGTTCGGTATTCGCTCGAATCTTTCACCAAGGATTCGGGGATTCTGCAAAATCCCAAATAGTGGATTCGGTGCATCCCTAATAAAAAGAAGCAATAACAATACATTTGTAGCCTTACAGAGCGTTTGTTTTTTAAGATGGGGTCAGTGGCCCCCATTTGAAAGCTGGAAAGAGTCAGAAGAAGAAGGCAAATTAATCAAAATCCCTGAAGAGATATGGTGATGTCCCATTGGTTTAATAACCGTATTGGGAAATTAATAATTTTGTTATTTCTGGTACAAGTTGCCCGTTCCCATGGAAACAGCTGGAGAAGGCCATAGATAGGCGCTAAGGAAAGAGAATAATTCATTGCCATAAGGAGGGAGAGAGCGCACAGCTGTCACACAATAACCCCGATGTAGAGCTCAGTGCACATGGTGCTGAAACACACACACGATACACTTCAGGAATCCACACCCCTTGCAGATGTGCAGTCACACAGCAGCGGCTGCCTTGCCCAAGAGAATGAGGTTCACTTCCCGTATGTCCCCTCTGTGTTTGAGCACAATGGTTAAGTCCTTACCCAACTTGAGCCCCGCAATGTTGTCATTGATCTCCTCCATGTCCCTCTCTCTCCGACTAGTGGCTTTCACACACTGACTGCCGCTTGCATCAGATTCCTGCTTCCTCTAGCCTAACACGCATGCGCAACAGCACCACGCCCATTCCGTCACCATTTCCGCCTCAAAGAAATGCGCTAAAGGGAGGCGCTCTCTTGTTACAAACTGTCGCCTGGTTGAGGCGCAGCCATTTTTTTGGTGGGACAAAAAAACGTATGCTAAGTTGTATTATTAATAAGAAGATGCTTGGAGAACTAGCACAGGTTTGTAACTGGACAGCAGCGCAAACCGTTTTATGTTTTATTTAACAACTCAAGACTTTTTAGTTTGGCCTTGTTTAGCTTCTTATTCAGCAGCTCTCCACTTAACTATTTCAGCCATCTGTTTGCTAGGGTCCAAATTCCCCTAGCAACCATGCACTGATTCGAATAAGAGTCTGGAATATAAATAGGAGAGGCCTGAATAGAAGGAGGAGTAATAATTAAAAAACTATAAAAAGGGGAAAAAATGAAGACCATTTGAAACGTTGCATCTCAATAGCAGCAATGATCCAGGACTTCAAACTTGTCACAGGGGGTCACCATCTTGGAAAGTGTCTGTGACACTCACATGCTCAGTGGGCTCTGATTGGCTGTTGAGAAGCTAAGCTTAGGGCTCGTCACTAATTATCCAGCAGAAAATGAGCTTCCCTGGCTGTAATATAAGCTGATGCTACAGGTTTGCTGATTATTAAATTCTGATGCTAATTGCACTGGTTTCTGTGCTGCCATGTAGTAATTATGTGTATTAATTACTATTCAGCCTTATATTGTGGCATTTCTATACTATGTGTACTGTATATTGTGAGTGGGTCCCTAAGCTCAGTAAGTGACAGTAGCACAGAGCATGTGCAGTGAATTAGCAGAAAAGAAGATGGGGAGCTACTGGGGCATCTTTGGAGACACAGATCTTTACTGCTAAAGGGTTGTGGTTGCCTTGGGCTGGTACAGAAGCAAAAAAACATCATGTACAACATTTCTAGATACTTCTTTAGTTAGGCTTTGGTTCTCCTTTAAAGGGGGTTATTTACTAAACCATGAATTTATCTGGTCGGGCTTTTTGGGGCAAAAACTCAAATTTCTCTTGGGAAAAAAAACTCAAAATTTTTCAAGATTTATTAAAACCCAATGGTGCAAAAAGCCAAAAATCCACCATCTCAGACCTGTCCAAATGGGAGATGCTCCTATCACAATTGGAAATTTTCGTGGTTTGTGCTTGGTTAAGACCAATAATCCTATATAAATCCAATATTAATCCGATATTTTGGGCAAAAAAACCCCCCAAAAAAAAGTGATTCGAGGATAAAGTGAGAGAGAGAGAGAGAGAGAAGAGAGAGAAGAGAGAGAAGAGAGAGAAGAGAGAGAAGAGAGAGAAGAGAGAGAGAGAGAGAGAGAGAGAGAGAGAGAGAGAGAGAGAGAGAGAGATTTCAGTATATTGTGAGTGGGTCCCTAAGCTCAGCAAGTGACAGCAGCACAGAGCATGTGCAGTGAATCAGCAGAAAAGAAGATGGGGAGCTACTGGGGCATCTTTGGAGACACAGATCTTTACTGCTAAAGGGTTGTGGTTGCCTTGGGCTGGTACAGAAGCAAAAAAACATCATGTACAACATTTCTAGATACTTCTTTAGTTAGGCTTTGGTTCTCCTTTAAAGGGGGTTATTTACTAAACCATGAATTTATCTGGTCGGGCTTTTTGGGGCAAAAACTCAAATTTCTCTTGGGAAAAAAAACTCAAAATTTTTCAAGATTTATTAAAACCCAATGGTGCAAAAAGCCAAAAATCCACCATCTCAGACCTGTCCAAATGGGAGATGCTCCTATCACAATTGTGCTTGGTTAAGACCAATAATCCTATATAAATCCAATATTAATCCGATATTTTGGGCAAAAAAACCCCCCAAAAAAAAGTGATTCGAGGATAAAGTGAGAGAGAGAGAGAGAGAGAAGAGAGAGAAGAGAGAGAAGAGAGAGAAGAGAGAGAAGAGAGAGAGAGAGAGAGAGAGAGAGAGAGAGAGAGAGAGAGAGAGAGAGATTTCAGTATATTGTGAGTGGGTCCCTAAGCTCAGCAAGTGACAGCAGCACAGAGCATGTGCAGTGAATCAGCAGAAAAGAAGATGGGGAGCTACTGGGGCATCTTTGGAGACACAAGGGCTGTGGTTGCCTTGGGCTGGTACAGAAGCACAAAACATAATGTACAACATTTCTACCTACTTCTTTAGTTTAATTTTCCTTGTCCTTTTTAAAGTTAAGCTTTAGTTCTCCTTTAAAAGATAATTCACACAGGTAGCCACCTCCCTAGAGATCTTTTCTTCTTTCTTTTGGATAAGATTCAATTCTCTTACCCACCAAATAAAAAATATACCATTTATAATATTACAAAATAAATACATTTTCAATGTTAGTTTAAAGGTAGAACTGCTAATCAATATAAGATCCCTCCTAAACAGTTGATACTGAAGAATTTTCAAAGGTCACCTTCAAAAGAATGAACCACAAACCAAGAGAGAGAGTGGTCTGTGGCCTCCAAAGCACAGCCTTGATGCGTCTATTTAACTTTTATTTTTAAATAAAATGTACTGTATTTTATACAATAAAACAAAGCTTTAAAAATAACGAAGACATCCCGTAAATCTTGCATTCGGAACGGCAGTGTTGTAGGTTTAGAGACGTTACTCTCTGGAGCTAATGCCGCTTACTGTTGGCTCGAGCCTGATCAGAATGCCACTTGTAATGCCACAATCATTTCATTCGATTAGAAGTGAAGGGAGAACACTTTTCATGCAGAACTACCAAGGTCCCAGCAAGTTTTATTTTACTACAATTTTAACCAGTTTCTAACAGTTCAGTGAAAGTTTTCCATTGTTTATTCGATAGAAATAAATATGCCTTGTGTCCTCCTGCAATAGGGTTCTAAAAATAAGAGAGAATTTCCAACAGAGATAAAAAAAAAAAAAAAAAAAAAAATTAAAAAAGGCTTTTCAGACCATTGAGAATTCAGATAACATTTTTTTTCTGGCACAAAAGAACCATTTCTACAGTAGAAAAACAACATACCTTAACTACAATTTATTAGCAACATTAAATAGGCAACGGCTGAAGAGTAAACAAAAATTTCACAGTCCACATAAAGCGTCCATGGCAAGGCCACGTTTAGTATAAACCCTGTTCCGAGTGGTTTCTGGACTCACTTTAGTGGTTCAACAGTAAAAAAAAAAAAAAAAAACAGACACCAGTATCTTCTCATGCCCACGAGATCCTTATATTAGTGCTATATTATCTTCCATGTGCACTTCAACTTTGTTGTCCCATCAAGCCCTTAAGAAGAATGAAGATTTGTTTGCAGATATAGAAAAATATCATTCTATTAAATGTAACTTTGCTTAAAAAAATCCTGAGGGAAAGGTATTTTCCATAAAAAAATTACAACATACCATTTCACATGTGCAATTATTTGGGTATTAAAAAAAAAAAAAAAAAAAACACCCCAGTTTTGGTAAAAGTATAATCAAGTATGTGGAGTGTACTGAGTCATTTGGGCAGGATAGTTGTCGAATACAGCGTCCAGAGATGCTCGCTTTTTCCGGATGCTGCGCCCTGAGGAAATGAGGTCGGCGTATCCGCGCTGGTGGGAGAAGGCGTAAGCCGAGCGGCGAGTAGACACACCACGTGTAAAAGGTTTGGGTTTCACCCTCTGCTCAACTTCCGCTTTGAATTTTTTGCCTTTCTTTTGAATCTTTTGGAAAGAAAGAAAAGAAATCTTGTAATAGAGGAAATATAATAATCTGTAACCAATCTTGTATATAGTAACAATCTTGTATATAGTAACAAAGCAGCAGATATCAATGTTATTTTTTATAACTTTCCTTTTATTGAGTTTTTACAATTTTTTGTTATGTACATATTGGCTGGGATCATCCTGCCCGAGTGCATGAACCAAAGAAATCTATTGAGTATGACTAGCTTAAAGGAATTATTCAGTGTAAAAATAAAAACTGGGTAAATAGACAGGCTGTGCAAAATAAAAAAATGTTTCTAATATAGTTAGTTAGCCAAAAATGTAATGTATAAAGGCTGGCGTGACTGGATGTGTAACATAATAGCCAGAAAACTACTTCCTGCTTTTCAGCTCTCTTGCTTTCCACTGATTGGTTACCAGGCAGTAACTTGAGGGGGGCCACATGGGTCATAACTGTTGCTTTTGAATCTGAGCTGAATGCGGAGGATCAATTGCAAACTCACTGAACAGTTATGTCCCATGTGGCCACCCTTATAGTCACTGACTAACTCAGAGTTAGAGAGCTGAAAAGCAGGAAGTAGAGTTCTGGCTATTATGTTACACATCCAGTCACTCCAGCCTTTATACATTACATTTTTGGCTGACTATATTAAACATTTTTTATTTTGCACAGTCTATTCACCCAGTTTTTATTTTTACACTGAACTGTTCCTTTAAATCATAATTGATCAATCTATCATAAGTGTGACTTCATGACCACTAGGTCCATTGCTTGGATTTAGGAAAAAAAAGTCATCAGATATCATAGTGCATTGATAAAGCTATGACCTTCTTTTGTACAATGATTCTTCTACCATAGTCCCTGTCTTGGGTATATATAAAATATGCACAATTCCATCCCTAGTCAGAATATGGCAGCTGTGTAGCCAGGTTGTGACCACAGCCTCCATAAATGCAGCCGTTGTCCCTTTTTTATTTCTTTACACAATCTTAATCATTAAGATTTTTTCCCTTTTCACTGAGAGTTAAAAACGGCACTTTACTTGAAAAGATGTTACAAAGAGTTAGCAGGGCAGAAGCTATTTATTTTACTGCCTAGTGGGAGCTCATACTGCCTAGTGGGGCCAGGTCTGTTTATTTGGTCCAGTCATGTGTGATTCATTAGTTTTGTCTGATTCACTAGCAAAATGGAATCACTTTGGTTCCATGCATCTGTATGTTCCATACATACATAATATTTTCATTCAGGGCCGGAACTAGGGGTTGGCAGAGTAGGCACGCGTCTAGGGCGCAAAGCTGGGGGCGGGGCACCAGGCAAGAACCTTCTCTGCCTTCTACCCCTAGTCCTACCCCATGTTCTATCCCAAATCCTAGTCCTACCCCATGTTCTATCCCAAGTCCTAGTCCTACCCCATGTTCTATCCCAAGTCCTAGTCCTACCCCATGTTCTATCCCAAGTCCTAGTCCTACCCCTACCATAGTCCTAGTCCTACCCCTAAAATAGTCCTACCCATAGTCCTAACAAAACACGAAAAATAGATCCCCCCCCTAGTGGCAGCAACACATACTCTTTTTGTAAATGGATTGTGATCCCGCCCATGTCATTTCCTATTGGCTCCCATTCCTTTAAATATTATGTGTGTAATATGTACCAGTTAGCCTATGATTAAGTGTCCTGTGTGGACACAAAACGCGTCAGGCTTTTGTTTTTTATACAAGATGCAATAAAACTTTTTGTATTACTTTATTAATACTTCGTGACTCCTGGATTCGATTTGATTATATTTTTGGGATACCGGAGTAGTGCCATCTCTATTTTTCATGTTTTGTTTGTATTTTTCCCCCTTGCTGAGGGTTTGGAGCATGAGCACCCGGATCCTACATGGAAAGCGGTAAGCTTCCTTATCTATACTTTTTCCAATGTCCTTAGCTTTTTATTTAGTTTTTTCTTTGTATGATACCCATAGTCCTACCCATAGTCGTGTCCTACCCACATTCCTATCCCTAGTCCTACCCATAGCCCTAGTCCTACGCATCATCCTAGTCCTACCCATACTTGTAATCGAACTTACTAAACTGCACAAATCCATATTGCTGGCAGCCCAATCCTATTGGGTTTATTTAATGTAAATCATTTTTAGCAAATTTATGGTATAAAGATTCAAATTACAGAATAATATTTTACTGTATCTGGAAAAACCCAGGTCCAAAGCATTCCATATAATAGATCCTATAACTGTGGATTACGGAGAGAAAGTTTCAGAGGCAGATTAGCCAATGTAAAAGTGCTTCATTCACACAACAGATAGCGACAACAAAATCTGTTTAACTAAAACAATAAAATGCAAAACAGGATTGCTTGGAAGCTCCTTCCACTGTACTTACCTTATCACTTTCTGAGGGCCAAATTGTCTTTACCAAGAACCTTAAAGCCACGATTGGCAGAAGGCAGACACCGACTGTGAGGATTATAGTGAGCCAGAGATACGGTTGCCTTAAAGCATTTGGAGCAGCACCTGCAATGACACCAGTGTCCAGTTTATATATCCAACCTTTAAACAAAGAGTGATCTGTGGCCAACCACTGGATTATATTACTGCATGATGCATCCAATATAAAGAAATGAGTGTTGCTGAAGGCAACACATTTATGTTTTTTGAGGAGCATATTCACCAGTACATGTATGCAGTGTCGGACTGACCCACAGGGATACCAGGAAAACTCCCGGTGGGCCCTTCTGCTTCTAAACATTTGGCCTATTTCATGGCCATTCATTATTTCCTTAACAAAAGGAAAGAAAAAGATAAGAGACTAGGAGAATAGAGGTTGAGTGAAGAGAGGAAGAAAATAGTACTGAGAGTGGGCCCCTGGTCTAAAGTTTTTGGGTGGGTTCTCTGGTGTCCCAGTCCGACACTGAATGTATGGGATCTGTTATCCAGAAACTCATTATCAAGAAAGTTCCAAATTACAGAAAGGCTGTCTCCCATAGACTCCATTTTATCAAAATACTCCAAATCATTAAAAATAATGATTTCGTTTTTTTCTGTGTAATAATAAAACAGTCGCTTGTACTTGATCCCAACTAAGATATAATTAATCCTTATTGGAAGCAAAACCTATTGGGTTTATTTCATGTTTAAATGATTTTCTAGTAGACTCAAGGTATGAAGATCCAAACTACAGAAAGATTCCTTATCCAGAAAACCCCAGGTCTGCGTATTCTGGATAACAGGTCCCATACTAGTACTGCCGAGGTGCAAATTTGCCCACTTATTACTGATTATTTCCCCCACTAACCAACTTCTAGAAGGTGTTAAATATACTCTGCAGCCTATTTTTTTAAAAATTGATTGAAAATTTCACTGCTTTTTATGCAACTTCTAATGAAATTTTAAAGAATGCGGATGTCGTCTTTGAGGAAAGCATTGTAGAAACTCATGAATTGATCAGGGCTGGCAAAAAAAAATAAAAAATCTAGGACATTTTAATGCTCAACAATAATAATGAGTTGTTCAAATGCTACAAATTAATGGGATTTTACTATTTCAAAAACAATCTTTGACTGAAAGGACAAGCATTTCACTTTCATGGAAACCTTTAGCTTTAAAAATAGGCAATGTCAACAATGAAATTTTTTATTGAAGGACGTCCAAGTAGTCAACATTACTACTTCCATGATAATATAGCTAGGGCAAATGATGTACCTATTCCTCAATTGCCAAACTTGTAGATGACGGACTACCCCAAATGCATACAATAAACATTGTAGAAGGTACTAGTAACAATGGAGGCGCTCCTCTATCTTATACCTGTAAAGATGAACATGGATGGTAAGAGAACATGGATTCCAGCACTGTGGAGATCGAACATTATTCCAAAGTATATTGCTATACTTCCAAAGATTGAGAACGCGTTGACAAAAGTCCAGTATGACGTGTCTAACCCAATCTGTTTATCACAAAAAAAAAAAGTTCATTATAAAAATATGTACATTAGGCTTAAGATCTGGAAGTAGAATGTTGCTTACGGTATTGCTATCATGGATCTTCATGTAGTCTTTATAGTTGGCCATATTTTAAAGGGTAAGTAAAGTCTATAATAGAATAAGGCTAGAAATGCTGTATTTTGTATACTAAATATAAACATGAACTTACTGCACCACAAGCCTAATCAAACAAATGATTTATGCTTTCAAAGTTGGCCACAGGGGGTCACCATCTTGTAACTTTGTTATACATCTTTGCAAGACCACCAGTGTGGTCTAGGCTGCTTAGGGATCGTAATAAATTATCAAAACAGCACAAGTCAAATAATATCTGCCAGAAGTCGATATAGCAAGACTGATTAATAATCAGAATATACAGACTGCACTGGGTCCTGTGTAGTTTAATGTGGATTTTATAGTTTTTGTATTGTTTATTACAAACTTTCTCCAACTCTGCAGAACCAGTGGTGCAGCAAAGAAATCCTCCAAATAGAATCCCAGTTTATCTGTTTGAATCTGGCTCCTTGATATTTGTCCCTGCAGCTTGAGTTGGAAACCGTAAAGGGGATGTAAAGGCAAAATAAAATCCAATAAAAATCTCTACACAGTCACCAACTGCTTTAAAGGGAAACAAACAAAGCTGCTTTAGTTCTGCATGGCTGGGAAGGCGGGGGCTCCCCCTGCTGTTCATAAGTATGATTGTTTCCCTGCCCAGCAGTTGGACTGTGACAATTCCTATCCACAGCAGTAAATGAAGGGGGAAACTGCATACAATCAGGTTTCTTATAAAAACGGTACACATTTTTTAATTAAAGTATATTGGAGATAGGTTTCTTTTTCATTAAAGTAAAAATGGGATTTTATTTTCTTTCCTTTACATGCCCTTTAAGTGTTGTCAAAACTCTCTTGTGCTCTCTCTAGCTTTTGTGGAGGACGGAGATTGGCACTGGCAATGGCGGTTGAAAATTTAATGAATAGTATTTTTCTAATAAGTTTTAAGTATTAAGTTTTTTGCCCCCCTCAGGATATATGCACAGGTACCCCAGCTCACTTGTCATATGCATGCAATGTAGATATGGTCATTGTTGGGGGCTGCATAAATGAATAATAATAATAATAATGTTTTTGAATTAGAATCCTCAGGCTATGTCTGTTGAGTTTATTTAAAACTACAGTTTTTTTTTACATAAGCTTCTCACTGTAAAAGCATTTCCATCCATCATGCTCTCTATAGCAATGAAAAACACTGCAATTTTCATGGTTTTGGAGAGCAAAACATAACTGCACTGGACAAGCTCTTTTCTGAAGCGTTACTGTTCTGTGTTAAACAAGCCCCCTGTGGAGCATGCACAATAACTGGTAGATGAACAACTATCAACTTGCCTGGAAATTGACCGTTATGACGAGCGCCGTGGCAGTTGTGACCGCAAACGACTGGTAATCTGAAGGTGCTTCTCCATCTTGCCCCATGGTTAACAGGAAAGCTCCGTATGGAATGAAGAAAATAATGAGCGACGTAACAATGCCGTGAAACAGACTCAAAAAGAATTTCTTGTAGTTGAAGAGCAAATCTTTCTGTCCAGGTATGTACAAATTAGGAAATGCAAGGCTCAGCTTGTCACTCACATCCTGCAGAGGAAGAGAAAAGATGCTTAGTTTTGCAGTTTTTGGATCAGTAATAAGTGGCACAAAATGTTCACCAGAATGAGTAACTAGGGTTGTCACCTCCTTTAAGAACAAACTCAAGTTGAATGTGTGGTGTTTATACAAATGGCCTGTAGGTGTCACTGTACACAAGAGTTATACTGTGTGTACTTTCTATATAGCTTATAGTGTTAGAGTAGAAGTTACTGTTGAAGTGTAATGGCTGCATGAACCTGCTAATAAAGCACTGTTATACTCTACTCATCCTCGGCTACCAAAACATAACAGAAGGCATATCCGAAATTATCAATTAACGGTTTGCTGCATGGCTGCGTAGAATACATATGGGGATGAGGCAGCAACTCTACTACTAACCTATATCAATCAATTAGCATTTACAAACATCCAATTGGTTGCTGTGTCTTACTTGCGCAAACATTGTAAACATTACTAAATAAACTCGTGTTCAGTAGATGAGACGTCTACCTACTACATTCTGATTAAAGGTTGCGGTTATTCCCCTTGTGCAAACTTTGCAACTTGTAATAAATGTTAATTAAGCAAACTGCTGTGCATATTAATAAAGAGTCTCAATGCTTTTATATAAACACACATTCAGTTTTGTTCAGAATAACAGTGAATAATACTCAAAATCCTTATAATAGCTTTTATTTCCATACACACAAATGCATTGGGAACACTGCACATTTTATTCCAAATCAAAACATGAAGAAAAATGGATCAAATTTGTGCGATTCCTTTACAGAACGTGAAGAAAAGGAAATATTAGGCTGTTCCAAGAAATAGCAGTGTCTGTATTCTTCTTTGCAAACTCAACATTCACTGTATAAATTAAAACATGTTTCAAGATTTTGCTTTCCTTTGACTCACTGAGCTCACCCAATACTCGCACCTTAATCCAATAGAAAACTTGTGGGGTGACATCAAAAATACTGTTTGTGAGGCAAAAGCAAGAAATGCAGAAGAATTGTGAAAATGTAACAGGTTGTTGGAAGTTGGTGGAACAGCCTAATATTCCCTATTCTTCTAACACAAATGTGATCCTTTTTTCTTCATGATTTGGAATAGAAGTGCAGTGTTAAAAAATGCATTTGTGTGTATGGAAATAAAATCTATTATAAGGATTTTGAGCTATAATCACTTTTTTTAAGCACACTGCTGTTAGTCTATACTATATGTACACACATACACACACACACACACACACACACACATATATATAAATATATACACATATATATAAATATATATACACATATACACACATACATATACACACACACATACATATATACATACTTTTTAAGGTGATTACATGCAATTAAAGGGTTGTTGACCTTTGGGTTAACATAAAGTATGATGCAGAGAGGGATATTCTGAGACCATTTGCAATTGGTGTTAATATTTTATGGTTTTTGAGTTATTTAGCTTTTTATTATCTGGTTGCTAGGAACCAAATTACCCTAGCAACCATACACCAATTTGAATATGAATAGGAGAGGCCTGAATAGAAATAATTGGTACTAAAAGTAGCAATAACAGTAAATTTGTAGCCTTACAGAGAATTCGTTTTTTTTAGATGGGGTCAGTGACCTCCATTTGAAAGCTGGAAAGATTAAAAAGAAACGGCAAATAATTTAAAAAAAAAAATAATATTTAGAAGAATGTAGATAAGTTTCTTAGAAATGGCCATTCTATAACATACTAAAATTTAATTCAAAGGCAAATCACCCCTTAAATGTCAGACAAATACTTTTTAAATATCTTACATTTCTTTGGAATAAGCTACAATACGAAAAAGAAAAAAGAAATTAAACTTTTGTTGCTCTGTCTGCTCTGCTTTTACTGCACGCAGATGATATAGAATGCTCGCCTCAGACTGAAGTACAAATAAATTTTATATATATATATATATATATATATATACAAAGGGCTGTGCATTGTCACCATGATTATAAAGTTCTAGTTAGATACTATACCTGATCCAACAAGCCAACCAGGAGAACAGGAAGACTGGTGTACAGAACATTGTAGAGTGTTATGAACCAATCCTCATAAACAGTCTGGAGATAGGCAGAAAACATTTTAAATAATTAATTCAGGCAGTTAAACCTACATATATGTATTTACACACATACCTATACACACCTATCTATACACTCACAAATACAAGATTGTTTATTCACTTTCCTATACTAAACTGTTAAGATCACTATAGCTGTAGATATTATGCTTAGTCATTCATGCAACTCTTAAACAGAATCCCAATAACATCCAGCAGGGTGTTCCACATCCTCACTGCCCTCACCATGAACACTTGCTTACCTGGGCTGAAAATCCATTGAAGAAAGCGTACCAGAAGTGAACCAATGTAAACGAGAAATTCTTGTAGAAGAAATAGCGTAAGAATTTGCACATGCGTATATACGACCAGCGCCCATGAACCAGTAGAAGTCTTTGAAGGTATTTGAATTGGGCAAACGAGTAGTCGCTGGACATAACAGCTTGCATTCCTTCCTGTCCACTTATACCGACACCAATATGGGCAGCTGTAACATACAATGACACATAAGGAGTTGCTTAGTATGTTAGTAAATGCATGCCTTTTTAGAAAAAGGTCTACAAATAGGGACATGTTTGTCATAAGGTGATGAACTTGGGCTGCACTCGGGCAATGGCCGTGGGCTGCACTCGGGGCAATCGCCTTGGGATAAACTTTAAAGTGTAGCTTTTACTAATACAGCATGGGACAGTCATATAAATACTTTTTTTTTGCGTGACATTGCTTCATACTTACTCTTAATCATGTTAACATCATTTGCACCATCTCCAATAGCCAATGTAACAGCTTTTTTGTATCTCTTCACCAGATCAACCACCATGGCCTTTTGCTTGGGAGTCACTCTACAGCAGATAACGGCATTGCACTCACAGGCCAAGTCAACAAAGCTCCTCTGCCTCTTCTCTTTCACTGCATAGGCTTTTAGTTTGTCCGCCAGCTGCTGCTCCTTCTCCTCTTTGGTCCTGGGAAATTTTAGCTTCAGACGTTTCTTTTTCCTTTTCTTTTTCTCAAGAAGAATTTCATTCTGTCACACCAAAGACCAAACCAAAAGGATTAAGTTGTTATTTTTCAAGTATATTTATAAAAGGGTGCAGTGGTGCCGAGATGTCACAATGGGAGAAACAGAACCTAAAGTAGTTGCCGAGTGGACTAAAGGGATGTTGTCATGATTTTTATGGTTTACTTTTTATTTTTAAATTACACTTTTTACATTGCAAATGATGCACCCTGCCATTTAATATTTCATTCTTGAACCAACATATATTTTTTTAGCTGTAATATTGGTGTGGAGGCAGCCATCTCAGTGCATTGTACCTAATTCTGAGCTTTGAGAAGGAGCCAGCGCTGGCACAGTAAAATTACTTTAGGCAGTTATTGTTGCTCCCCTTCTCATTGCACTTGAATACGACCCAGGCCGTGCAATAGCAAAAGAGGGGTTTTAATCCTGCTTGGGTGCTATGCTCATTTCTACCACTAGGGAACACTTTTAGCAATGCAATTGATTTCTGGCTTTATTTGGATCTGTAACATTTTGTAGCATTCATTTGGGCCTGTAACATTGCCAATGTTCAAATCTTCTCCAGCCTTCAGGAAAGCAGTTTCGTGGTAGGGTAAGGGGGCTTGGGGTGTTAGAAATCATTGCCTCTCATTATATTTAATGTATTTGGGCCTAAAGTTCCCACTGCCTTTCACGGATAATATATATATATATATATATATATCTATATATATATATATATATATATATATATATATATATATATATATATATATATATATATTGTGATGTGAACATAGGAATTTCTTTTGCTTGCTTATTAAAATCAGTTCATGTAACTGAGCCTGTTGAGTGCGGTACTTTTTTGTTATTTTGTTCACATTTTACCTGCACCGAGGCATGCTGCGTTTTTGTTTGGCGAGTGCTCCTCACCAAAGTATATTGTAGTTTAGCTGGCAGAGAAGTGCCTGAAGCCACTAACTTTTTGCAGGCAGAATAGGCAGTTCTACCTGTTCACCCACTAAAATTCAGGACAGTAGCAGCAGTGCTATTAGCCCATGTAGGCACTATCAGTTCAGTCAGATGAATCTTTCAGCAGAGGTGTCTGCTGCTATCTGGTTACCTTAACATTGTTCTGTTAGGCTGCTGGGGGGGAAGGGAGTGGGTGATACAAATCCAACTTGCAGTACAGCAGTAAAGAGTGACTGAAGTTTATCAGAGCACAAGTCACACGGTTGGGGGCACCTGGGAAATGGACATCACGCGTAGCCCCATGCTAAGTATCAAATTTAATTGTGAAATAATCTGTTTGCCCTTTTAAAAAATAGATTTCAGTGCAGAATTCTATTAACCAATGCTTTTTGGAGAAAATAAAAAAAATTGTCCATGACAGTATATTTTTAAGAACATTCCTACATTTAGTCAAGAGATGCTGGAAAAATTGGGAATGGGTATGTGACCAGTGCTGCTGACCAGGTGTCTCAGAAAGAGATCATACAATGCAACTTTGCATCAGATCCAACTTACACTGAGCCACTCTAAATAATTCTTCTATTTCCCTATGGATTGGCCTAATGAGAGCTAAAATGAATTGGCTATCATGCAGCCGCTTAAGAACATACTCTGCTCTCAAGCACAAGTGTCTATGAAAGAAAATAGAATGGAAAGCCCTGTCATTATCTCGGGCATAGGTTTGATTCATTGAATAAATCAGATGACTGCATAGAACGCAACAAAACATTTTCAATGGGAGTAAACATAAAAATCATGAATTAAAATCATATTTTAATCAAGAAATGTTCTCTCTTTCTTAACTATCAGCTTATCAATGACTGGAGTGGTGCAGTTTAGCACTTACATTATTAAAAACCACCATCTTATTCTTATTTTTTCTAATGTACGTACCAGCCAGGAACCGGTTATGATTAGTGCATGTTTTTTATTAGAAGGTAAATAGGGCCCCACTTGGTTGCCTAGCGTTGCTCCTGGATTCCCAGTCATTTGGTTTCTCTGATTCTCCATTCGGGTCTGTAAGTGAGCGCTGCAAACACAGATTAATTTATTTATTTTGTTAACACAAATCAAAACTTTCTGAGCCCTACATTATACACCCCCTCCCCAAACCTCTGTTTTATAGGCTTTTAAATTGTAGTTAGTTACTCCCTGTAGGCCCTTTATTTTCCTGGCAATGCAACAGCTGAGATTGCCGATTATCTACAGTGGCTAAAGCTCCCAGAATCCCACAATGACCCCCCTCAAAGGACTACTATATACAGGAATGGAACCGGTTATCCAGAATGCTCAGGTCCTTGGATTTTCTGGATAAGTGGTAATTTTAATCCTTAAATCAACTAAAATATCACATAAATGGTAAACCCAATAGGATTGTGTTGCTTCCAATATGGATTAATTATTTCTAGTTGGGATCAAGTACAAGCTACAGTTTCATTATTAAACAGAATTTTTTTTAAAAAAAATGTGAATTCTTTGATTCAAATTGAGTCTTTGGGAGGTGGCCTTTCCAAAATCCAGGGCTTTCTGGATAACGGGTTTCCGAATAACCGATCCTATGCCTGTAATTAATTACAGACACCAAAAAGTTGAGTTTTATTCTGGCCCTGAAAATACTGAAGATGCCCCTATTACACACACAAATTCCCACAAATATGCAAGTACAACCATCAAAGAACAAGTGTTCTTCTAATTTGTTTTTTCTAGTTTTCAAGGTACTAGCAATATAAAACTGCTAATATAAGGCATTTAAACCACAGCGATACCTGCTGGTCATTTCAGCCAACTGGCTATAGTCAGTTGAAATTTAATTTTGAGAGAAAAGGCATCAGATAACTCTTCTCTCCTCAATATTTTCAAAGTAGAGCAAAATCACAATTTTACTTTTTCTTTTTTTTTTTAAATACTTGAAGAACATTTCTTACGTGATATCTTCTCCATAGAGGATTTCAGTATCATCATCTAAGAGTTTGCAAGAATATCCAATGTTTTCTGCAGTTTCTAGAAGAAATAGGGGATTATGTTACTATAGATCATTTTCAGTTTATTAGTACATCATTTATAGAATACTTTAATATACCTCTCATATATAATTATAGGGGTTGTTCACCTTTAAATTAACTGTTAGTAAGATGCAGAAAGTGATATTCTAAGACAATTTGTAATTGGTTTTCATTTTTTATTATTTGTGTTTTTTGAGTTATTTAGCTTTTTATTCAGCAGCTCTCTAGTTTGCCATTTCAGCAATCTTGTTACTAGGGTCCAAATTACCCTAGCAACCATGCACTAATTTAAATACGAGATTGGAATATGAAGGCCTGAATATAAAGATGAGTAATAAAAAGTAGCAATAGCAATACATTTGTAGCCTTACAGAAGAAAATAATACACAATAAAAAATAATTAATAAAGACCAGTTGAAAAGTTGCTTAGAATTGGCCATTCTATAACATACTAAAAGTTAACTTAAAGGGGAACCATCCCTTTAATTTGCACCCAGTATTTTTGTTTATGAAATGTATTTTTTTGCTTTTCCGAATCCACAGTTCTTTTCAAATGTATTTTTCTTTTAAACCTTCTAGTGATGGCTTAAACATTCACAGACATCCTGAAACAACTACATTCAACAATTGCGAAGTGCTGTGGCTGCTTTGATGATTGGATAATCAGAAATTAATTGTATAATAATTAAAGGAGAAGGAAAGGTGTTTTTACTTGGGGGGTGCCAAAAGTTAGGCACCCCAAGTGATTGTATCTATTTACCCCGACACCCCGGGCCAGTGCTCCTATCAGCAGAAAACTGCACCGGCCCAGGGTTATACCAGAGAGCACCACAGAGTGATCTTCCTTCCTGGGGCAGACGCATGCGCAGTAGAATGAATGTAGAAGAAAGAACAAGAGGATCAATCCGTGGTGCTCGCTGGAATAACCCCGGGCCGGTGCAGTTTTCTGCTGATAGGAGCACTGGCCCAGGGTGTCGGGTAAGGAAATCAATCACTTGGGGGTGCCTAACTTTTGGCAACCCCAAGTAGAAAATGCCTTTCCTTTGCCTTTAAAGGATCTATACAAATGTATTTGTATTAGGGATGCACCAAATCCACTATCCACTATTTTTGATTCGGCTGAACCCCTGAATCCTTCTCAAAAGATCCTGCTGAATACCAAACCGAAACTCTAATTTGAATATACAAATTAGGGGTTGGAAGGGGAATACATTCTCACCAAAAAACTTCCTTTTTTTCTGGCAAAAATTCACGCGATTTCCCTCCCGCCCCTAATCTGCATATGCAAATTTGGATTCGGTTTGGCCGGGCAGAAGGATTTGGTCGAATCCTGCTGAAAAAGGCCGAATCCTGGATTCAGTGCATTACTTATTTGTATGGTCCGTATGTAATTACATCCTAGTGCACAAAACTGTAGAGTCACTGTGAGTAGAGAGGAATGTAGTATATATACTAGTAGTATAGGGAATAGAGAAAGCTCCTACCTTTTTTATCCCCAGTAAGAACCCAGATCTTTATATCAGCACGGGCCAAGTTGAATATTGTGCTGCTCACATCATCCTGCAACTTGTCTTCAATAGCTGTAGCTCCCAATAGCTGTTACATAAGAGAATTGACGGCAATTCAGGTAAAATTGCAATAGTCACACTTGAGATAAATGCAAGACTTGTGTTTACATAAGAGAAAGAACATTTATGTAATATTTTCTTCCTCAGTCAAGCCTTCCTTGGGTAAACTGAATTTGCTGGAGGATCAGAAGATAAAGGGAGTCTCTAGAATAAGATCTAATCTCAGAGAAATAGATGCCCTGGTTTTAGGGGACATATAAATATACAGAATTAACAAACCTATAAAATTTTCCTCTGTAAAAGGTTTTGTTTTGGGGTTTTTTTTGCATAAAGGATAAGTAAACCTTTAAAATAAGAGAATGTAAAATTGACGAGGGGCTATTCTAAGCACTTTTGTCATTTACATTCTTAATTTTTTCCAAGACTATAAGTAATACATATACTGTTAATATAAGTAAATTTTGTTACAACAGTGCCACCTGCTGGTCAGTTACCCACCAGTCTGACCACCAAGTAGTCAAGGAAGTTGTCAGGAAAAAGAAAGAGGCTGCTCTGATGTTCTTCTGCTTAGGGACAATTTGAGAAAGATTTCTAATGTTTTTTCCTAAACAGAAGAACATCAGAGCAGCCTCTTTCTTTCTCCTGACAACTTCCTTGACTACATGGTGGTCAGACTGGTGGGAAACTGACCAGCAAAAGGCGCTGTTGTAATTAAATTAATTTATATTAACAGTACATGCATCACTTAATATCTTGGAATGTAAAGAAAATAAATAATGAATGTACATTGCCAAAGTGCGTAGAATAGCCCCCTCATCAATTTTAATGGTTCACTTATCCTTTAAAGGATAAATAAACCTTTAAAATAAGTAAATGTAAAATTGATGAGGGTGCTGTTTTAAACACTTTTGTAATTCACATTCATTATTTATTTTCTTAAGGGATGCATGTACTGTTAATGTGAATTTATTTTGTTACAACATCGCCATCTGCCCGTCAGTTTCCTGACCACAATGTAGTCAAGGAATTTTTTAGGAAAGAGAAAGAGGCTGCTCTGACGTTCTTTTGCTTAGGGAAAGAATTAGAAACCTTTCTGAATATTTCCTAAGCAGAAGAACATCAGAGCAGCCTCTTTCTTTCTCATGACAACTTCCTTGACTACTTGGTGGTCAGACTGGTGGGAAACTGACCAGCAGATGGCGCTGTTGGAACTAAATTCATTCATATTAACAGTACATTAGTGATGTGCGGGTCAGGGTTTCCCTGACCCGCACCCACCCTAACCCGCCCTGCTCCAACCCGTGCCTGCCCGCACCCGCTTCCAAGGGTCCTTTTATAGACCTGCACCGCCCTGCCGAGACTATAAAACAGGAACCCGGAAGTCGGATGCCGGCATTTGAAGGTGGCGAGGAGAGCAGGAGAAGAGCTCAACACGCACCCGCCCGCGAGGAGCACTGCGAGGTCGACCCGCAGTAAACCTGTACATATATCCCTTAATATCTTGGAATAAAAACAAAATAAATAATGAATGTACATTGCAAAAGTGCTTAGAATACCCCCCTTATCAATTTTGCATTCACTTATTTTAAAGGTTTACGTATGCTTACGTAAGTTACTAGGTGGGGCTTTTTGCTACCCATGGTAACTCGGGGGTTGCAGCTCCCCTGATTACATTTGCATAAAACTTTAGGTGAAATTAATGTATATTGAAACGTAGATATTAAGTAAGAACACCACAAAACTTTTCTGTGGTGGAAATGTGTAATTGTGATAAATGAACAATAGATCAAATGGTGCTGGTCCCTTACCATTAGGTCTGTTTCAATCAATTCATAGACTTTATCAAGCGCTTCATCACGGTTGCTTGTAGCTACACTGGCTTGATTGAATTTCTTGTTCCAGATCTCAAAGTCCTCTTTGCTGATGTCTTTGTAGCAAAGGCAGAGGGTCCTCAGGCTGGCGTTAGCAAAAATCTGTATTGGGGATTAAATTTAATGTTCTCTGATCACTATTACCCAAACCATTTCCCCTACTAGTGACAAACATGTCAAAGACAGAAGATCAATAGGAATTCCTTCGGTTCCAGCTCCTCTTCAGAAAAGGCAATCCGGCGATCCATCGTGCGGCGCAATTTCTCCTCCCTGTCTTCCTTATAGGAGATAGCCAGGGAGGATTAATCAAGCGCTGCACGACGGATAGTCGACCTGTTGCCGTTTCTGAAGAGGAGTGCAAGCGGAGTTTCGTTAAGTTATTTCTTAATAAAGACTTAGCGATTCCAAAGTTTTATTAGTCTGTGTTTTTTGTTGTTGCATACTAACGAATTTAAAAAAAATTTATGTTACTGGTACAGTAGTACACAACATGCACTACCCAGTTATACCACTGGAGCATCAATCAGCTTTATTATTTACATTGTTGATGCACATGCTGAAGTTTAAACAAATGCTGGTAAGCATGCTTGCCAACATTTTGGAAATAAAAAGAGTGACAAAATGAGTTGGCATGCGTAGCGCAGTGACATTTTTTGGCCACAACCATTTTTGTGGCCACCCCCCCAATTACCATGTTCATTTTACAAAATATGGCTTTATTAAAGTTTGAAGTTATTACAGTTTTGCTAATGAAGGTAAATTGCCCTTTAAGCTGTGAGTCTAAATTCTCCCAAGAGACTTGTTTATCTTAATTGTTACAATTGCTTATCTCAAAATTGTTACAAAAGTATCTTAGTGCATCTGGTGGCTGTTCTGGGCGCTCTCCCGCCAATAGCCAATTAGATTAGAAACGTTGCATATTTTTCTGGCTGTTCTGTGCAGAGAAAGTCGGGACATTTCAGTACAAATGCGGAACTGCAGGTTGAGCTGTCAAAAGCGGGACTGTCCCGCTCAAAACGGGACAGTTGGGAAGTATGGGTAAGTGCATGTTACATGAGCACCTCTATCCCAAATTAATATAAGGTAAAGTCTTTCCTGGTATTGTTACTATTCATTTTTACTTCTATTTTCCAGAAGAGACAGTACAGACAAATGCCACCTTCATCATTTACCCTTATGTGTTGGCTATACACACTAGCCATTTTAATCATAAAAACTATTTTAAAAGCCCTTAATCAAGTGGTTTTAAGTAACTGCCCATTATACTGTATGGCAAGTGCTCTGCCTATGGCATACCACAGTGAACATGGATCAATTATTAGTAATGGAATACTCATTCTTTTAGTGTGCTTCACCCTACAGGCGCATATGTTTTAAAGGAACAGTAACATCTAAAAATGAAAGTGGTTTTAAAGGAATATCTACTGTGTATCCTGTACTTGAATGGCTGCCCCCATGGCTACCCAGCAGCTTGTTTATATAAACTATAGTAGTACTTATCTGTTATCTACTGTGTATCCTGTGCTTGAATGGCTGCCCCCATGGCTACACAGCAGCTTGTTTATATAAACTATAGTAGTACTTATCTGTTATCTACTGTGTATCCTGTGCTTGAATGGCTGCCCCCATGGCTACACAGCAGCTTGTTTATATAAACTATAGTAGTACTTATCTGTTATCTACTGTGTATCCTGGGCTTCAATGGCTGCCCCCATGGCTACACAGCAGCTTGTTTATATAAACTATAGTAGTACTTATCTGTTATCTACTGTGTATCCTGTGCTTGAATGGCTGCCCCCATGGCTACACAGCAGCTTGTTTATATAAACTATAGTAGAGTTACTGAAGCAAACACCCCACTTTTACCAGGGCATTTTTAACATACCCATTACAATGTATGGTAAACTTCAGATTAAATCTTAAATTTATATTCTTTGTAGTGTGGTTTTGCATAAAGACTACTACAAAGACTGAGTATTTGATTAACATACTCACCTCACAAGTTTAGGGTCCGGGCACACAAGCAGATTCAGGGAGATTAGTCGCCACAGCATCAAATCTCCTCTTCTATGGGGCAACAATCTCCCAGAACTGCCTTCCCCCTGCCCTACGCCAGCTAAAATGAAAATCGCCTGCGGCAATGCACACGCGGCTCATTCCTTTTTTCAGGGAGATTGTTGCCCCGAAGAGGAGATTTGTTGCTGGGGTTACTAATCTCCTCGAATCTGCTTGTGTGGCCTGACCCTTAGTAAGGTATGCCATAGGCAGAGTAATTCCGATTTGCTATTATGGCCAAGTTACTTAAAACATAGGAGATATGAACATTGTTGCCTATATCATGGAGGTCAGGTAAGGGTTACATACTGAGCCACTACAAATGTTGCCGTTACTGCAGAATATACATAGACAATATACAGTATCAACTAGAAGAATAGAGACTTACATCAAGTGCCTTCTGTGTCTGATCTTTGACAGGATTATCTGGATGCAGGCGTTCATATATCACCGTATCTGCCCCTTTGCAGTAAAGGCGGATTCTGCCACCTGGCTCTCGCACTTTAACGAGACAAGAAACCAAAATTATTTTTTATTAAGGAAAAAATAAACTCTGCCTTGGGTTGGGTTAATGTAGGACAAAGAGCAACACGGAGACCCCATCTTCAGAAAATGTTTAGAAATGTAAAAGAGTCACTCTGGGGCTTATTTCTGAACACTTTTATTTTATGCCCCATTGCAGTAACTCTTAATAATCAGTTGGAAATTAATTTTTGTTATTCCACCAGCAATAGACAAATCTGATTGTGCCTTGGCTGCAATGGGCTACTGCAATTGGGCCAATTTCCCCCATTGCTGGTCAATTTCTGTGTTTTTGGTACATTTAGCTCTTGGTCCTCCAGCTTTTTTTGAATTTTTAATACAACCCACAGTAGGCAGAGGATATTTTAACTTTGGTCATGACAAAACATGCCATTGCTCTCATAAAAACACATTTAAACAGCTTGGCTGGATCAGCTGGACTGCCCATACACCCATTTATTAGAAGGTTTGCAGGTTGTCTTTGCCTAAAGCCTGCAGTTGCCCTAAGACATAATGCACACCTACAACTCACCTACTATAGACATTCGTTTTCGGTCACTATTAAAATCCAGGATGGCCAGAACTTCATAAGTCTTCTCTTGCCCCAGTTCACTTATGGTGATTGTACTCTGGGTTCTTGATAGGAATACAAAGCCAAAGTTCCTGGCTGCTGTAACCAAAGCGCCTTCATCTGGAGATGCGGCCTGGTAGATTAGTTCCCCTGTTGTGAGCAAAGAAAGGAATTTAACCTTGAAATTCAGACTAGTCATTGGTCATGGGGGATATGTCAAATGCAACTCACCATCTGTCTTCTCTGCCATCACAGTGTGGCACAGAGCGAGTAACTTGAAGAACTGATAAACATCTTTGTCTTTTCCAGACCGGATTTCCTCAATCAGATAGTTGTCATGAAATGTAAAGCTGGGATCAGCCAATGGGTTCCAACTGAAGTCCACCTGCTTTAAAGATAAGACCATGAGCAATACAGAGATGGGATTACATGAGACAGGAAGCTCTGTTGGATTAGAGAAAAATAGACGGCATTCCAAAATTCTGTCCTTCCAGATTGAAGCTCAACCAGCCCTGGTCAAAACTAAAATCCTTCTCTCAAGCCACCTGTAATTTGATGGTGAGTAAATGGTAATCCCTTCATTAAAGTCTAGATCACTTTTCCCTACAGTGGTAATATCCAGGTAACTTACTTTGGTTTGGCTTGACTTTATTTCATCATCTGTATTGTCTCCTGCAAGAAAATTAAAGGGCAGAGTTAATTAAAGTACAGCTTTTAGGTATATTTATTGCACATCATCAAGGAGCTCTGTGCCCAAAACAGGGGTTCCAAAGCAGTGGGTTATTGGTGTTCAAGGCCAATGCCCAATTAGGAGCTCTGAAATTACTGATTACCAATTACTGAGTGGTAAGATGCTTGTACCACTCACGAGATTATGTACACATTCCCATAAATGATAAGCATATTAGAAGTCACTGGTGAGTTTTGTGATCATATAACGGCACAAGGCTGCAGGCGGAGTTATACAGGGAACTCTGAGTATCACTCATGTATTATAAGGGATAATGTACCCCCTACTGTAAATGATAAGGATATTAGAAGTCACTGAGGGGTTGTTCTGTGACCATATAAAGGCACAAGGCTGCAGGCTGAGTTATACAGGGAACTCTGAGTATCACTCGTGTATTATAAGGGATAATGTACCCCCTACTGTAAATGATAAGGATATTAGAAGTCACTGAGGGGTTGTTCTGTGACCATATAAAGGTACAAGGCTGCAGGATGAGTTATACAGGGAACTCTGAGTATCACTCATGTATTATAAGGGATAATGTACCCCCTACTGTAAAAAATAAGGATATTAAAAGTCACTGAGGAGTTATGTGACCATATAAAGGCACAAGGCTGCAGACTGAGTTATACAGGGAACTCTGAGTATCACTCATGTATTATAAGGGATAATGTACCCCCTACTGTAAATGATAAGGATATTAGAAGTCACTGAGGGGTTGTTCTGTGACCATATAAAGGCACAAGGCTGCAGGCTGAGTTATACCGGGAACTCTGAGTATCACTCATGTATTATTAGGGATAATGTACCCCCTACTGTAAATGATAAGGATATTAGAAGTCACTGAGGGCTTCTGTGACCATATAAAGGGACAATACTGAATGCTGAGTTATACAGCAGAATTACTCATGTATTATATTATGAATTTCAGAAACCCCATATTACAGTCTTTATTATTTTTCATTTATAATTGTACCTGCCACCTGAAATTATAATCCGAAATCCTATTTTATCCTGTTAGTTGAGCAATAAACTTTATGTAAATAAATTTTACTTACACTATTTAAATTATTTAAATCTTGGTTTTTTTTTTATTCTTTGGGAGTCTACAATTACAGGCTGGTACCATTTTGTGGAAACTGTTATCAAACTTTGTATCATCACAAAATCTTGTGTATGAAGCCAAAAAGAGGACAATATACATATGTCCATGTCCAGGTTACAGAATTATAGACAGGGGGTTGGGTGCATGTAGGGAGGTTTCAATGACATCAAGGAACTACAGAAATTAAAGTAAAAGTAATGAAAGTAATTGTGGTTTCACCCTGTACATGGGTAAAAGATGAAAGCACTCCTGATATGTATTTGTCACTTAACATTCTTCCTTTATGACAGTTACAGGATAACACATCTACACAATAACCTACCATAAGTGTTCCCATTAATAGTGCATTTTTTAAATGTCATAATGTTCTGTGTCAATGTCCCAGTCTTATCGGAGAAGATATATTTGATCTGACCGAGCTGTTCATTTAGAGTAGTAGTCCTCGCTTTGGCTGGCGTATCCTTCGCACTGTAGTACATCTGAAGGTCCCAGTTGATAAAGTAACTCTGACCCAAACGAATAACTTCAACGCTAGATATTTAGAAGGAATGATCACAGAATTAGGTCTTTCTGGCAAAATTATTAAATACATTTGCTTAACTGTAATGTGTCTAGATCTAGGAAAGGTACCAAGTTGTTAATGCTAAAGGGAGTGCTGCAGGGTTTGGACCTGTATGAAAGGGCTACAGGAGGAATCTTCTTAATTCAATGATATCCCAGCCGCCATGGGAACCCCAGATTTCTGGCATCACATTACATTATGTTGAGTTCAAACCAGTTTTACTTAGTCAGGGCTGATAAAGGATTGAGTCTTACCTAACATAAAGAGAAATAGGTACCATGGTGTTCAATACAATGATGTAACCCCAAAACGCAAGAAATCCTCGATATGAGGGAGTATAGTCTTTCCCATCATTAAGATACCAGGAAACATTAGCGGCACCTAGTTGTGCTTCCCAAAATGTTTGTCCTATGGCAAGTCCAGCAGCCGCCAAGATCAGAAGTACAAATATCTATTGGAGAAAAAAAAGATTATTATGTAAATATGAAAGAAATGCTTAAAATGAACCCGTCACCCAGACACAAAAACTATATAATACAAGTCCTTTTCAAATTAAACATGAAATACAATTTATATATTTTTTTTTTTCCCCCCCAACATGTTTTTATTTGTTTATAACACATATAAAATACGTTCACTTTTTGCAGTTTTATGTACAGCTAGAACAAGTATTGCGGAAGCTGAACAGTTTTCAAGAATGATTTTTCAACAATATTTACAAAACATACAGCTCTAAGTATAGCATAAGGTCTCGGTGGGTATGTTGCCAATATTCTGTTTATCTGATGACTCCCGGGGGGTGCAAAAACCAGTCTGTCTTGTTCGCGTTGCCAGTTATCGAGGTACTGGGATGCCTCCATCACTAGTGGGTGTTCTCTGAGTGTTTCCTCATCGTACCAAGTTGTTTGTCTAAATGTATAGACTGTAAGATATCTGGTGTGATGTGGAAGTGATGTTATGTATGACATCCAGGTGTGAAAGAATTTCGAAGCATTGTGTTCTTTTCTGGTCATTGCTTCCAACCATCCATATGGAATAAATGGTGTAATTTTTGTTTGACTATCAGAATAGATGGGGATTCTGTAGTCAACCATTGTTGTAAGATCGTTTTCCTCGCTGCTGCAGCTAGTCTGCCCATCAGGCTTTTCTCAGGTTTCGATAGCTGGGTATAGTATGTAGTATGACTAAATAATGCCCATTCAATTTGTAATTGGATGGGTTTCCCGATTATCTGTCCACCATATGTGACTACTTCTTGCCAAAATGTTTGTAGTTTTGAGCATAACCAAAGGTTATGTAGTAAGTCAGCTCTTGGTGAGTAGCATCGCAGACAGTTGTCAGAGGAGAGATTTCCCATTTTATGCCTTCTAAGTGGGGTAAGATAGGAGTTATGTAGAATTTGGAGGGTCATCTCTTGATAGCTACTCGCTGGGAGTAGCTTCATTATTCTCATATGATGGTTTAAAATATCTGATGTCGGGGATATCCGTGGTCCATTTAAAGATTGGGCTTTCCTCATTTCCTGTGTCTATTAATGTCCGTATAGTCTGGTATATTTGTGATGTTGATTGTTTGATCATTGTGTTTTTCCATAATTTGTATAGTGGGTCTTCCTTATCTTTATCTTTTAATTGAGTCATGATGTGGGTTGCGAAATTAAGGTGTTGGAGTCTCAAAAATACGTGTTGCGTGGTGTATGGGTATTTCTCTATAAATTGCGTTTGAGTAATTGGGGAGTATTCATCCGTTGAGGATAGAAAATCCGTTGTTACGCCATTGTAAAAGTATCGGGTTATGTAAGCCTATGGGGAATTGTTTGTTCCCTATCCAGGATAAATATGGAGATACATTCAGTGAGAGACCCTGTTTTTTCCTAGTTGTGTGCCATGCTTTATATGTGTTCGCGAACAGAGGGTTTTCACGTAGGCATGAGGGGGTTTCAGTAGGCGAAACGTGTAGTAGGTAATTAAGAGAGTAGTCTTTGCTTAAGTATACAATTTATATTTTTTATTGAAGCATTCATAGCTGTTGTAAACTCATTTAAAAATCTCAGCTGTCAATCAAATATTGTCCGCCCCTCCTCTATGCCTTAGGTATAGAGGCGGGGCAGACAATTACTTTCACTTTCCATTCAGCACTTTCTAGTAGGGATGTAGCGAACGTCGGAAAAAAAGTTCGCGAACATATTCGCGAACTTGCGCAAAAATGCGAGCGGTTCGCGAACGGTTCGCGAACCCCATAGACTTCAATGGGAAGGCGAACTTTAACATCTAAAAAAGACATTTCTGGCCAGAAAAATGATTTTAAAGTTGTTTAAAGGGTGCAACGACCTGGACAGTGGCATGCCAGAGGGGGATCAAGGGCAAAAATGTATCTGAAAAATCTGCCTGTGTGTGCTTGGAAGAGATAGTGTAGGGGGAGAGCTGTTAGTGATTTCAGGGACAGATGATAGTAAGTTTGCTGGCTAGTAATCTGCTTGATACTGCTCTGTATTGGAACAAAAAAATAAATAAAAGCAGTCCTTACAAGGACTACTGTTATTGCAGCAGTCAGCAGATGAGATCAGAAGCAGGACAGCTGCCCACTGCAGCTACATACAGAGCACTGCAGTAGAAGGTAGATTACTAGCCAGCAAAGCTACCTAAGCTTAAATGTCCCTCAAACCCCTGCAGACTTCTGTCCCTCCAATAACAGAGCAGTATCAAAACGATTACTAGCCAGCAAACTTTCAACTGTCCCTGAAATCACTAACAGGCAGCAGCTCTCTCCCTACACTATCTCTTCAGCACACACAGGCAGAGTGAAAAAAACGCTGCAGGGCTTCGGTTTTTATAGGGAAGGGGAGTGGTCCAGGGGAGAGCTTCCTGATTGGCTGCCATGTACCTGCTGGTCTGGGGTGAGAGGGCAAAAAAAAGCGCCAACAATGGCGAACCCAAAATGGCGAACGTCGCGCGACGTTCGCGAACTTCCGGCAAGCGCGAACACCCGATGTTCGCGCGAACAGTTCGCGCCATCTCTACTTTCTAGATGTCACTGCTCTCCACACATTCCCCCAGTTCTATTAGCCATTTAATTGTGTAACCAGGGCATGGGGATGGACATCAGGTCCCCCATTCTGGTGCACAAACAAGATTGAGATGATACAAGGCTTGTCTTAATAACAGTGTCCACAAAATGGCTCCTAGTCCTGCCTGCTTGCTGTAATTATGAATTCCCAGACTGAAGGAAACAAGATTCAAATAATTTATATAGTGTAATTAAAGTTTATTATGCTTGACTAATGTGATAAAATAGGATTATGAATAATTTGTTTGGGTGACGAGTCCACTTTGAAGTAGCAATGTCCTAGCAATGTCTAGAGAGATGGAATTTAGAAGGAATGGTCTAGAATTGTCCTTGATTGGGGTTCTCCAACTGGAGGTCCATTAGTCAGTCAGTATTATGGGTACCCCACCAGCTTTACGGAGAGCTCAGTAGGATTTATGACATTATTATTTTTACACTTCTGTTCACTGTTTTTCACAAGATGTTAAATATGAAGTTTGACAAAATCTAGTTTCCGTAGTAAAGTAACAATATGAATACTTAAAAATAAAGGCACCGTAACTGGTTTTCATGGAATTGAAATCTAGACATGTAGTAGAAAATGAAAATGCATAATTAGATGATTAATTACCGTGTACACCATGTAATTCATTAGATAGTCTATTTTTGTTCTCTTTAATGTGGTTTTCCCACTGTTTCTCATAATCTTGGTATCGGCACCTACAAGAGAAATGTATCCACAGTTTATTTAATTAATAACTTACAAGTTATTCCATTTCTAAAGTTACCCCCCTAAAGAATATTAAATATTAAACTTACCTGCAAATAAGACCAATCCGTGACAGTATTCTGTATTTCGGACAGTGCAACCTCGAAGCAGAATTTTATCAGCATCAAGGCCATAACTTCTGTTTCTCCAGAACAAGGTACCAATGAACTTATCCAATCTGTTATTTGGTTCCTCACATTCCACCAAACCTATTGCAGAAAAGACATGGTTATTTCTTGTATTGCATTAAAATCAGTTTTTTTATAGTTAGTTATTGTTTTTGTAATTTTTTTCGCTTTCTTATAGTGGAACACTACAAATGTCAAGTCAGCCAAAACCAACAGCAAATGGTGATTTGTCTCAAATTCATCATATGATCAGATTAAAATCTTGAGAAAAAGAAAAAACTCAAGAGAAATATTACATTTGTTTTTGCACAGATCAGTGTTAAGTTGACAGAAAGCATTTGACTGCTTTTAGCAGTGCAGCGTTATTTTATTCCATGGCGTATTAGAGCACACTAGAAGCACTTAACTCTAACACCACTGTTTTTTTCTGCTCTAAAATTAAGAGATTTAGTGCAAAAAAGAAATAAGTATGAAAGCACTGTACATTTTGGAATCGTACTCATCCGTGCTGCTTGGTAAAAAAAAATTATATAGGGCTATAATAAATTATTGACAGACTTAAAAACAAACTTTTTTTTTTTCCGACAAGGTTTTTAAAGAACTGGCTAGAAAGCATTTGAGGTGATTTGAGGAACTACTTGGCCATGCCTGACTGCCTTTCCAACAATCTGCCTTTATTCCAAGGGAACATCCCTTCAGGGTTTTGAGCCGAGATTGGATCCAAAGTAAATGTAGATTGCAGCCATGAAAGCAGCATCACGTTGCTTACTCTTACATTCAGTATTGAATTCACCTGCAAATCTAACATCTAGTTTCTTTACTAGAAGACTTTTCCCTTTGCTTTCCTAAGATAGGAATTGAAAGCCATGAATTTGACTACCTGTGCAACCTTGGAATGTTCCTGAACTACAGCTCCCAGAAAAAAACAAAGAATATAGTAGGAGGTTCGCTATATATTTCACTACATAAACATCACTACCTAAACATAAATTGTACTTACATCTGTAGGAAGTTGCAATATTTACGGCTTCATTTGGACCCCTAGTTTTGTGTGAGGAGCCTAAGGGGTAAATTTACTAAGCAGCGAAAATTCGCCAGCAACGGCTTCCCAGCCATCAGAACACTTCACCAGGGAAAATTAGATCAGGCAAAGATAATTTACTAAAATGCGAAGTTGCGTCCAGGGTGCCGAACGCTGGCAAATTTTTCGCTAACTTACTTCGGCAATCAAAGCGAAGATGCGCTAGTGTTCAATTCTGCCTAGCGCAAATTCGTTAGAGGTCTTCTTTCAGGCTAATTTGCATACGGCGGGAAATTATAAAGTTGAATGGACGTATATGTTGCAGCAAATACATTACATTACACAAGTCCAGGGAACCTTAATAAAGAGTTGTTATAATGCCCTACACATGAGCCCACTGTATGGTTTATGTTCCATATGTTTAAAAATGTATGGGGGAACCTGGTTACCCAAAAAATATTTTAAGGACTTTTGCAGCCTATCACTCTGAAAAAAGGAACAGAGTTTTTTGGGACCTAGAATCTTTTTCCACTAAAAAATATGATGTAAGTAACAGAAGATTGAGGAACATCTATGCACTCCAGTACACTTTGCCTGGTCTGAGCTGGCGAAGGCAAGTTTGGCGAAAGTGGTAACTTTCAGTAAAATCCGAATCTTAGTAAATATGCGGAGTAACATCCATTAGAGTGTGAATGACCACTAGCATCTGTCTCTTTCGCTAGTAAGTTATGCCTGCACCCGTAAATCGGTGAAGTGTCAGAAAGTGGTAACGTTGGCGAATTGTCACCAGTGTTAGTCACTTCGCCCTTTAGTAAATCTGCCCCTAAGAGTCTAGTTCTGTATAAGAGGCAGGGGCGTAACTACAGAGAATGGAGACCCTGCTGTTAAGAGGGGGCAGGAGTGAAGGGGACCAAATAAGGCCTTAATAAATGGGCAACTTCAACCTATCTGGTTAGAACTGGTCAACTTAAGGTGGCCATAGACACACAGATCCTATCGTACGTATCGAGTATTCGTACGATTTCCGGATTGTGTGTGGCGTGTGCCGATATCTTTTGTCCAGGGGAGATCGGTCGTCTGGTCGATCGGTCAGGGTTGATTTTGACCCGACCGATCCCGCCGGAGCCCATTGCGCATCGTACGGCCGAACAATCAGATTACCCCCGATATAGCCATGCTCGTTAATGGCATATCGGGGAAAGATCCGCTTGTTTGGCGATGTTGCCAAACGAGCGGATCTTTGCGTCTATGGCCACCTTTAGCAATGATGTGGGGCCCAGTAACATCTATTTACACCACTGATAAGGGGAGACTTTATCCTCCAATGATTGGACTAGGCCTGGTGCAAACTACACTCCTCTCTGGTAAAACCTACAAAGATCACCACAAGTTGAAATTAAAACTATAAAAACTACAATAAAAATGTACAACTAAATAAACTATTACCATCAAACCCCGCCAGATCTTCTTCGCCTTGGAGATATTTGTCAGTTGATTCCAGCGACATTTTAAATTTCAAGTTTGTTTCCCTAAAACAACAAACATAAGAGGAATGATTAGTTCTGTACTGTTGATTTTAGATCACTTTTCCAGGTTACCACCCTGTAAATATTTATCCTTGTGTGTTCTGGTTTTGGAAATATTGATCTTGGGTGCTGCTCATTTATGTCATGTTGTTGTGGTTTAAAAAGTGGTTTTGATTTTTTGATCAAATATTTCCTGTCCTGTTTGGAATGACCCTGGCATCCATGCATTGATTTAAATAAGAGACTGGAATATGAAAAGAAGAGACATGAATATAAAGTGACAATAACAATAATGTGTAGCCTTACAGAGCATTTGTTTTTCAGATGGGGTCAGTGACCCCCATTTGAAAGCTGGGAAGAGTCAGAAAAAGAAAGTAAATCTATAAAAAAATTAGCCACTTATACATACTGAAAGTTAACTTAGGGTAAGGGCACACTGTCAAATTCGGGGAGATTAGTTGCTCCGGTGACAAATCTCCTCTTCTTCGGGGCGGGATGGCACTTGCGGCTCTTCGTTTTCCAAAGTCTCCCGAAGTTTCCTCGTGAGTGCCATCCGGCTGGCTTTTTTTCATTATAGCCCGCGGGACGGTAGGGGGAAGGCAGTTTGGGGAGATTGGCTCCCCAAAAAAGAGGCGATTAGTCGCCGGGGCGACTAATATCCCCGAATCTGCCGGTGTGCCCTTACCCTTAAACAGGGCCGGATTTCAAATTGCGCCGCCCCAAGGCCGCATTGTCCAAGCGCCGACTTCTGTTGCGCACGCCCCCCCCTGCCGCTACTACATGGGCCTAGCGCCGGGAGCACTGTGGGGGCAGGGTTGCGGCTGGGGGGCATGCCACCCCTACATTTTTGCCGCCCTAGGCCTGGGCTTATGTGGCCTCGCCACAAATCCGGGCCTGCCCTTAAAGGTGAACCACCCCTTTAAAGCGAATTACCCCTTTTGTGTAACAATGAGATCTAACAAGACCGACAGTGGGTGTACTGAATGAGACTGAACTCCTGGCTGTATTTGTGCTAGTGAACCAGTATTTCTCATTGCAGAGTGAGCCCAAGAGAAACATAAGGAGTGATTTGCATGTCTCTGCTTTCAGTGGTAGAGGGAGGTGTATTCTCACGTTTCTGAGTTTGTTGTGCAACGCTGTGTATATATTGCAGGCGTGTGAATAGCTCTGCTGGAAGAAGGCTTGTACTGTATTCATTTCTTTGTGCAGATTGTATCTCTTTTCATTCACCTCGCCTTAAATATTTACTGGGTGCCACTTTTAGAGTCACATAAATATGAAAACACATCTGCCCTATGAGAACGAAGCCATGTATGCAATCTTAAAAGCAGAGTGAAAGTGGATACACTGCCCATTCTATGTATACTATGTATAACCTGATGTGGAGGCAGCGTGTATAGCTTGATTGCGATCTACTTATTTACTTCTAGACTTAACACTTACTCACATTTGTATATTATCATCTATAAAGCATTACTGGACACAGGGCCAGATTTCTGCCTTCGGCCCCCCGAGGCTGCTCTGCAGGGCCCTAGCACCCGCAAACGTTGCGGACAACCCCCTGTCCCTCATCAGGTGCATACAGTATATGCGCATACAGATGGCTGGGCGACCTGCAGTCTTGCTTTGGCTTTGCCACAAATCCGGGTCTGACTGGACACTCTGCTGTATGTTGTTACAATACAGTATGGAGATAACAGGCTTCAGTGCGGCTCCATGAGAAAAAAAGACAGTTACAGTGCAGGCCAATCTTTGTCGAGTCACTGGTGTGGATCAGACTTTGACTGCACGGTCTTGTCAGAGTTATCCAAGAGGCCGGCTTTACTGTTGCCACCTGCCAGGTTTTGACCCGGACAGCCCGGTTTTATGAAGGGCTGCCGGGTCAAAATTGCCTGACCACTTTTCCAAATTAGCAAAACCGGGCAGGATTTCCTATAATTGACATGTCGACGGGCCAATCGCCAGTTGCTACGTCATAGCCTCGCGCATGACTTCACTGTCCCGCCACGTCACTGCCCCCTGCCTGGACAAAAAGGTGGCAACTCTAGCCAGGTTAGTGCCATTTACGCACAATGTTGGGAGCAGGTGGATGGGCTACATTTGGTTACTGAGGGTGAAATGCCCCATGATCCCTGCTCCCTGGTTTTTATGGTACAGGCAGTGAGCCTACGTTTGATAATAGGAGCCACAGCTTGGGTCAGGGTGTACCTAGTCCTTTTTGCCTAAATGTTTAAATAAAGCCGTGACCTCCACAGATTTAGCCACCATGTATGTCTTTAATTCTGTATAGTAGGGACACACTATGAGGGGACAGGGGAATCCTTTGCCTACAGGCTTCATGTATGGTTTATATAAAGGGATGATCCTGGGGCTGCCGCCAGCTCCAATGCCGTCCCCCACTCAGGGTCAAGGAGGGTCAAAGGGACCTGCATCACTAATATAATGAGAGCAATAGTACTCTCTGCACGAGTGGAGCTGGATTTCCGGGGCTTTTGGTAACTGGCTGCTCACTGCCGTCTGAGGCAAGGTGTCAGGAGCGGCATTTTTATATAGTACAGCTCCGTCTCCTTTGCTTTACTGGCTTCTAAACGGTTGGAATATATTTCTTCCTCCAACATAAATAAGATCATGTTCTTAAAAGAAGGAGTTGAACTCTCACACAAACCAAGGGAAATGCATACACACTAGGTTACATCAGCCAATGAATGGACAGAGCTTCTTCCTGTCAGGTGATCAGTGAGACACACACAGCACGTCACAAAATGGCTGGCCAGAGTAAAAGGGCAATATTTACTGATGTGTGTGGAGATTTGTTAAGATTTGCAACGTTCCAAATGTGCTGGTTGCCAAATAAAGGCATTTCAATTCAATTCTTGTCAACTGGTGTTTAAATACACAGTATACACCCTACCAGTCATTTATAGAGGAATAAACAGGCAGCAGACTACGTTTTCCCCTTTAATCTATGCCACATCACCTGGAATGAAAAGGGTTAAGTTTGCCCATGTCTAGCAAGCCATAGCAACCAGATACTTGCTTTCAGTATTCCGACAGCACTGACTAGACCAGTGAATAATAATCATGCCATGGTTGCTAAGGGTTGGTGGGCAGCAACAAACCTTTTGTTGCTTTTACAATATTTCCCTCCAAAAGCGAGAAACAAAACAGCCATTTTGCGTTGGGGCAAGGATTACCAAAGTAGTGACAGTGGAGGACATCATTTTAATGAAACGGTCAATCAAATTATCCATGGGAAGAAAAGTAAACGTACCCGTCCAGCTCTGCAGTCTCTACATAGCACAGGCTATTGGGATCCGAGCTTGACAGTAACAAAACATCTGCCTGTAAGAGTACATACAATAAAAGTTTAATTACCAAGAATGCTCATGAGGTCCGAATTCCAGCCTAAACAAGAGGCCTGGTAGAATGACATGGACCTGAGCACAGAAACATCATTGATTTCACAGAGAGATGCAGAGCCTGAGCTTAGATCCTGCACCGAAGGTTATCACTTCATTTATGAACTCAATTGGCATCAGATACTCTAGCCCTTGTAGCTTCCCATTAAATAGTTCCCTAAGGAGAATACTTTGTGCAAATAAGCCATCTTGAAACTATTAAAAATTGCATTTTCATATTCAAATTTTTAGGTGGAGAACTTGTCCTGTTGATGAAACCACAATTCCCAGCACCCTCTGTTTTAATGCAGCGTTTAGCACTGTTGTAGGTCCAGATTATGAAATTCCTGATATAGGTGTACTCAACTAATAGACATTTATAGTACAGGTATGGGATCCGTTATCCGGAAACCCGTTATCCAGAAAGCTCCGAATTACAGAATGATCTGTCTCCCATAGACTCCATTTTATCCAAATAATCCAAATTTTTAAAAAGGATTTCTTTTTTCTCTGTACTAATAAAACAGTAGTTTGTACTTGATCCCAACTAAAATCGAATTAATCCTTATTGGAAGCAAAACCAGCCTATTGGATTTATTTAATGTTTATATGATTTTCTAGTAGACTTAAGGTATGAAGATCCAAATTATGAAAAGATCCATTATCCGGAAAAACCCAGGTCCCGAGCATTCTGGATAACAGATCCCATAACTGTATTATGCCTATCTGTAAAGAGATAATATTCTGAATTATTTTTGAATTGCTTCAGAAACACTACTATAGTTTATCAAAATAAGCTGCTGTGTAGCAATTTGGGGCAGCCATTCAAAAGAGAAAAGACTCCGGTTACCCAGCAGATAAGCTCTGTAGAACATAATGGTGTTATCGGTTATCCACTATTTAACCTGTGCCAAATATCCTTTTTTCAATTACCGCCATTGCTACACAGCAGCATGTTTATATGAACTATAGCAGAGTTTCTAAAGCAAACATCAGTTTTACCAGTGCAGGGCAACACTACATGATATTTTTATTACTTTAAAACACTTTCATTTTTTGGCGTTACTGTTCCTTTAAGCGCCAAGACTGGACCAGATATTGTTTAAGCACTCCAACAGGTAGGATCTGAGTTGAGAGGCCGAGATCGTGTTCCCTGCGGACAAATTCAGGGATAGAGTTCCAGGGTAAAGGAACAGCAAGATAGAAAAACTTAGAGAAGGAAAGGCTAAAACTAAGTAAGCTTTATCAGAAAGGTCTATATAAATATACCAGTAAACCCTCAAAGTAAGACTTCCTGTTTTCAGCTCCAGGGATAGGGCTTGAGCATGCTCAGTTTGCTCCTCTCCCCCTTACCTCCTCCCCTCCCTGCTGTAATCTGAGACCAGAGCTATGAGTGAGCAGGGAGAGACTCAAACAGGAAGTGATGTCACACCAAGCTAATATGGCAGCGGCTATCCTAAACAAACAGAGAACACTTCAAGAGCTGTTTACTCAAGTGTGGTAAAGCATTCTGCAGAAAAAATAGTGTTATAGCTTGCACTATTGTGGCTAATCTATTGGCAATAAACTGCTTCAGTAGCTTTCCTTCTCCTTTAAGATACAGGGAGCGTATAATTAAGTAAAGGGAATGTATAAAACATCAACTTTACTGTACAATATGGTCCTAAACTGGCGTGTCATACTTACAGGAATAAATTCATTTTTTTTAATACGTATGATATCTCCAACACAGATATTTTTCCACTTCGTCTTCTTAAACCTACATGAGGATTACAAGAATTTGTTTACCATAATGCATCCAATAGTAGAATTTATAAACACAATATAATTATATCTCAGAATATTTACATATCATTGAATATCACCCAATGGTTCCCCAATATTTGGCAGATGCTTTGTTTATTACTTGGAAAGAACACTATTGTTATCAGAGGCAAGGTTCAGGTTTGGCACAGTTCTTTGCCCTGAAGTGTGGGTGAGAAACAGTACTGCAACTATAAAAATACTTATTCATGTGTAATGAAATTTGAACAAAGCATCTCCCAGCAATAAGATCACATTCTTCACGATACAGGTATGGGACCTATTATCCAGAATGCTCAGGACCTGGGGTTTTCTGGATAATGGATCTTTCTGTAATTTGGGTCTTCATGCCTTAAGTCTACTAGAGATTCATTTAAACATTAAATAAACCCAATAGGCTGGTTTTGCTTCCAATAAGGATAAATTATATATCTTAGTTGGGATCAAGTACGAGCTACTGTTTTATTATTACAGAGAAAAAGGAAATCATTTTAAAAAATTTGGATTATTTCGATAAAATAGAGTCTATAGGAGACATTCTGTAATTCGGAGCTTTCTGGATATTGGGTTTCCGGATAAGGGATGCTGTAACAAAGATTTTGTGAAATGAGAAGCCATACATAAAGAAATTACAGCCCATTGAAAGGAACAATTTACATTACATTTTCCCAAAACATTTAGGGGATTATTTAGTAAAGTCCGAATGCAAAAAATTTTAGTTTTTTTTTTCTATTACATCCAAATTTTCAGTGGGAAAAAAAAAAAAAAACTATTTCTGGCTTTTCGGTCAAAAATCCCAAAAAAATCCAAAAGCCAGGAAAAAAAAAAAAAAAAAAAAAATCAAGCAATTCAGGAAAATAAATCTGACAAAATCATATGATTTTTGCTTGATTTTATTAAGTTTTTCCCTGATCAGATTAAATCGTGCTTTTTAAATAATAAAAAAGGTCGAATCGTGGATTCTAGTTTGGTCCAACTTATTTCAATAAAATACTGATAAAGACCCTCAAAGTCTTAAGGGAAGTTGCACAAAAAGTTCCTTTGTGTAGCCTTGTTTCTATGTATCATTGGGAGATGATTAACTGCAGAAAAAGGATGCAAATGGACCCAGATATGGGAGGCAATGCTATACCACCTCAATATTCTATTTCCTCTTTGCACTGGAATTTAGTTTAAAGGGAATGTCAACCCATAAATATATATTTTTTTGCCTAATAAAAGAAGTTATTTGCAGTGTTTGTCTGTGCCTTTCTGTTATCTGCCCTGAAGGCTCAGAGACTGTTGGAGGAAGGGTTGCCCGACGACAAATCTCCTCTTCTTCGGGGCAACTAATCTCCCCGAACGGCCTCCCGCTGGCTAGAATGTAAATCGCCGGCGGGATGGCACTTGGGAGCGCTTCGTTTTCTGAAGTTGCCTTACGAGGAAACTTTTGACAACTTTGAAAAAAAAAAAAAGGCTCCGCGTGTCATCACGCCGACGATTTACAGTCTAGCTGGCGGAGGCAGTTCCGGGAGATCCACAACGATGCAAACAAAGAACTTAGAATGTCGATAGAGATAGAGATATTTGAGAAAAAGTAATCCTTTTGTTACCTTCCATCCACAATTACTTCAGAAGGGCGATTGTTTATTTCATTGTCCATTTTATGCCGGGCCTTTAATGGAAAATGGAGACAAAAATTCAATGTCTCGGTACAAATAATAACATAAGACTTTGGCAAATTGAAAAAAAGAAGAAGAGGTCTATGTTACACGTTGCTAGCAGAGAAAACGCAACATGGATATTGCACTTAGGCCTTGTATTTTTGCCCGAGGCCCTTCAACACTGTCACCATCCTGGGCTTCTTATTGCTACAACAGAACCTCTTATTTTGTGTTTTGAACTGAAACAAATGCTCTGCAAATATATTCTTACAATGTCATCCGCAAGATCTTTGATGGCAGTTATCCCCAGCACCAGCAACAGAGGAATCAAGGTGGTTGACCATGAGACGGTGGATATTTGGGGAATAGCCTGAAAATATAATTTAAAAAAGCCTTATAAAGATTTGCACATCATGCTATAGCCCACACATATACACACATAATATACACAGATGGGATACTGAAAAGCAGAAATGACGGTTGGTATTTTTGGACATTAGGAACAACCTTTGTTAACTTAAAGCTCAGCAGTGAAAAATAAACTTTATAGATGTGTCTTTTTTCAGCCTTAGCTACTAAAATAACTATAAATATACTTCCTACAATGAAAAGACAACTCCACTCTCAGGATACCGACCAACATTACTGACCCACGAATATTCATCATTACAGCTGTATAATCGGAAGACTTCTTAAGAATTGATAATCTTATTACCTGAAGGATGAGTAACACCAAGAAATAGGCATTGGCAGCTCTTTTGAATTGTTCATATAAATTAATTGGCAGGAATGTGATTGGGTTGTATTTGTACGTCTTGATTGAATTTCCCTGTTGGGAAGAAAAAGGAAGAAATACCATGTAAATTAATTTTGTGGAGAGATCTTAAAAATAAGAACAGGATTTGCTGTCTAAGATAGGCCTTGATTTCTGTTTTTTATATGGCTGAAATATTAAAGGAATTCAGTCATGATTTCTAAGGTGTATTTTTATTTCTAAATTATATTGTTCACACTGCAAATAATTCACTTTACCATGTAAAATTTAATTCCTAACTGGGGGCACCTGGGAAACTGACAATATGTTTAGTCCCATGTCAGATTTCAAAATTAAATTAAAAAAAAAAAAAAATTCAGTGCAGAATTCTGCTGGAGCAGCACTTAACTTATACATTTAAATTATTTCCTTTTGCTGTGTTTTCTCAGCACGTCTGAAATCCATTAATGAGCATGATCAGCTAGAAATTGGCTAATAGTAATAGACATGCATGCACAGAAGCAACCACACACACACCTTTATTTAGATAATATCAGGCAAATCTCTGCTTGTACAGCAAACCTTGTACTGCCTGCTTAATGTGAATCATCTTTTTCTTACATAAATATGTTAATACACACAAAACATGCATCCACACAGGGATATGAACAGCCACAATTGGGAAATAAATATACATACTGCATATTTGCTTTTCTTAAGACACAAGAATGCTTTCTTCTTGAATTGTGGCTGGTCGTAGAAATTCCGATCGTTTGCTTTTACTTGCCAGGAACATTCTGAATTATGAGGAAAAAAAACAATTTTGTAAATTCAGTTTTGAAAAATATATAAGCAAAAAAGATTATAGGTATGGGAGCTGTGGTCCAGAATGCTTGGGACATGGGGTTTTCCAGATACAAGGAGTTGTCTCAGTCTCTATAACAATACTTTATACCTACAAAAGCCATTGAGGCCAACAGGATTGTCTTGCCACCTATATGGTTTATGCTACCGTTAGAACCAAGTACAAGAGTTTTATTACAGAGAAAAAGAAGTAATATAATTAAATGAACTTTGACCGATGGTCTTATTATAAATCAGAGCTCTTTAGATATTGGATTTCCAGATAAGAGATCCCCTTACCTGAAGCAATATTGGAAGAGGGGTCACGCACCCTCTATAGTTAGGATGGGGACATTGGGAAGAAGCTGTGTGGTTATGAAGGTTGGGATTTGTATTAAGAGAAAGGAATGGTGGTACAGGGAAGGCCATTGAAATACATAATCTCTCTAATGCTTTATTTACCAGTAGGTCTTTCCAGCTGACACAAGGTCACCGATTCCGATTAGAAGAAAAGAGGTTCCAGCTAAATATTGGGAAGGGGTTTGTTACAGTGAGAGCTGTGAAGATGTGGAATTGTCTCCCTGAATCAGTGGTACAGGCTGATACATTAGATAGGTATAAGAAGGGGTTGGATGGTGTTTAGCAAGTGAGGGAATACAGGGATATGGGAGATAGCTCATAGTACAAGTTGATCCAGGGACTGGTCCCATTGTATCTTGGAGTCAGGAAGGAATTTTTTCCCCCTCTGAGGCAAATTGGAGAGGCTTCAGATGGTGTTTTTGGCTTTCTCTGGCTCAACTGGCAGTTAGGCAGGTTAAAAAAAGTTAAAAGGTTGAACTTGATGGATGTGTGACTTTTTTAAACCTAACTTACTATGTTACTGTGTTACACAAGGGGGATTGGTGAGAAAGGCATGCAGGCTGGTGAGGAGCTGTGGGAACACAGACCAAAAGGGGCTTTGATGGGGGCACAGATCAGTAAATAAGATATGAAAGAACAGAGATTTTAGGAAGGGAAGATACAAGACCACAAGAAAGCTGGTAAAGGAGTTGTGATTGAGCTGAATAGGGGATTGAGCTGAATAGGGGAGTCACACAGCGAGATTGGGATATGAGCTTCAATAGCACAGAAATCAGGAGGAGACAACTGCTTGAAAATTATATAAAGACTAGTAAGTGACTATAAGAAAACCTATAAGAAGGTTTTCAAGAAGCATTAGACCTCCATAGAGGTTAGACATTTATGGTTTATTGTGTCTTTATAATAAATATAGAAGTAAAAAACCATCTTGGAAAGTGTCTGTGACACTCACATGCTCAGTGGGCTCTGATTGGCTGTTGAGAAGCTAAGCTTAGGGCTTGTCACTAATTATCCAGCAGAAAATGAGCTTCCCCTGTAATATAAGCTGATGCTACAGGTTTGCTGATTATTAAATTCTGATGATAATTGCACTGGTTTCTGTGCTGCCATGTAGTAATTATGTATATTAATTACTAATCAGCCTTATATTGTGACATTTCTATTCTATGTGTACTGTATATTGTGAGTGGCTCCCTAAGCTCAGTAAGTGACAGCAGCACAGAGCATGTGCAGTGAATCAGCAGAAAAGAAGATGGGCAGCTACTGGGGCATCTTTGGAGACACAGATTTTTACTGCTAAAGGGCTGTGGTTGCCTTAGGCTGGTACAGAAGCACAAAACATCATATACAACATTTCTAGCTACTTCTTTCGTTAAACTTTAGTTCTCCCTTTAAACTCTCCACACTTAGGGCTCTTACTCACGAGCGTTTCTTCATGCGCTCCCCTGCGCTCCGTTTGGCTGCGTTCAGCCGCAGGGGAGCGCAGGTCTAGACGCTGCTAATATCTTTCTATGTGCCTGTACTGACACAGGCGCATGTAAGCGCTGAACGCAGGAAAAATGCAGCATGCTGCATTTTTCTGCGTTTTTCAATGGTTCAGCGCTTACATGCACCTGTGTCAGTACAGGCACATAGAAAGATATTAGCAGCGTCTAGACCTGCGCTCCCCTGCGGCTGAACGCAGCCAAACGGAGCGCAGGGGAGCGCATGAAGAAACGCTTGTGAGTAAGAGCCCTTATTCCTTTGTGAGGAGTACAATTTCACAAGCAATGCTGAAAATATATTGGCCCTTTAAATGGACCAAGTCAGAATCTCACATGCACTTTTATTATAAAAAAAAAACAACTTTTCTTTATCCTAACTTGAGCGTATTCACCGTTTAACTCCAAATGTGCACAGAAAAATCTCAAAACTTCTTAAAAACAATACCCTTTTCAAAACAATATCCTTTTAAATGTTTACGGTATAAATGGTTAAGAGGAAAAAACATTGAAATCGTGAGTTATACAAAGTTGTAGATGTAACCTAGTGAGAATGGTTTGAACACAATAAAGGCGCCCCTGCTCCTGCCAGTCTAGTGGGTATTTGCCTGAATAATTCATTAAATGCCAGTTAGCCATGTAACGCTGTCAGTGCTTCATTCAGAGGTAAAGTTTGGCACAAGCACGACTGTGTATCACATGACTAAATCAATCAATATTTTATTCTGCTAATGGGAAAGAACATCACCTGTAATTAAATCATTTGAATTAGGTGCTCAGTTCATTAATCCAGGAATATAAGCCTTTTAACTGGTCATGACCCCCCGTTATTCCCATCCCTGACAACTACAACCCCCAACCTGATGTTCTGCTGACCTTGATGAAGCCAGAGAATGACAGTTTCAGAAAGGTGGAAAAGGAAGTCTTTTAGTTTATAACCGGAATCCTTACGTAATTATGGCTTATGCAGCGATCTATACTGTTCTTAAAAAGAGGCAATGTTGTTAAGGGTAATGTGAAGGTAATGTAAAAAGTCAGAACAAATTAACACAAAATTGCTCAGAGCATTCCTCTGAAAATTAATTTATTTAGTGAGCAAAGGAAAGTCTTATGATGTTACTCTTCTTAAAAAATAAAGTTAATAAGCAGTGAAGTGAAGAGTAATCTGTGTGCAATGATGAGGCGTCGGGCCTTCCTGGAAAAAAATAAAATAAAAAAAATAAAAGCCCCCAACACGGTCTGTGAGTCAAGTGCCTGCAGGTACAGACCCCTTTCACTCGAGCTGCCCTAGGACTGCAGGGTGTGATTCCTCTATAGTTGTGCCACTGCATCGGGTGATTTCACTTCTCCGTTTTATCTATACCAACATTCACATGACTTTCCTTTTCTCATGAAATTAATTTTTTGGCCAACTGTATATTACGAAAGTGCTTAAAGTGGTCGGAAGCAATTTTACATTCATTTGTTAAGAAGGTTTACTTTTCTTTTAAACACAGACAAAAATAAAAAAAAGCATACAATTTGAAGTTTTGGTTTAAAATGCATTTAAATAATATACTGTATAGGCACACAATTTTCTGCTGTTTGGCACTTGCAAAATAGTTAAAATCCACGTCTTACATGGCTTAATGGTAATCAGCATCGACGCATTCTACTGGCAGAACTGGTTCCTTCGCAGTTGTGCACAATGTGTCTGCCCTGAATACTAATTAGGGGTTTAATGTCACCTGCTTTAAAGGAACAATATATAAACCTGAGGCAGTAGACTCTACTCGGCCATTTACTGGAAGCCAGCGCAGATTGCAGAGGAAAGTGTTAAGTGGAAAGTAACACCATAAAATTAAAACATTTTAAAGGAATAACAAAATAATGTTTGGGTTGTCCTGCACTGGTAAATCTGGTGTGTTTGCTTCAGATAGATACTCTACTATAGTTTATATAACAAGCTGTTGTGTAGCCATGGGGGCAGCCAGTCAAGCACAGGATACACAGTAGATAACAGATAAGTACTACTATAGTTTATATAAACAAGCTGCTGTGTAGCCATGGGGGCAGCCATTCAAGCACAGGATTAGGGATGTAGCGAACGTCGGAAAAAAAGTTCGCGAACATATTCGCGAACTTGCGCAAAAATGCGAGCGGTTCGCGAACGGTTCGCGAACCCCATAGACTTCAATGGGAAGGCGAACTTTAACATCTAAAAAAGACATTTCTGGCCAGAAAAATGATTTTAAAGTTGTTTAAAGGGTGCAACGACCTGGACAGTGGCATGCCAGAGGGGGATCAAGGGCAAAAATGTATCTGAAAAATCTGCCTGTGTGTGCTTGGAAGAGATAGTGTAGGGGGAGAGCTGTTAGTGATTTCAGGGACAGATGATAGTAAGTTTGCTGGCTAGTAATCTGCTTGATACTGCTCTGTATTGGAACAAAAAAATAAATAAAAGCAGTCCTTACAAGGACTACTGTTATTGCAGCAGTCAGCAGATGAGATCAGAAGCAGGACAGCTGCCCACTGCAGCTACATACAGAGCACTGCAGTAGAAGGTAGATTACTAGCCAGCAAAGCTACCTAAGCTTAAATGTCCCTCAAACCCCTGCAGACTTCTGTCCCTCCAATAACAGAGCAGTATCAACACGATTACTAGCCAGCAAACTTTCAACTGTCCCTGAAATCACTAACAGGCAGCAGCTCTCTCCCTACACTATCTCTTCAGCACACACAGGCAGAGTGAAAAAACGCTGCAGGGCTTCGGTTTTTATAGGGAAGGGGAGTGGTCCAGGGGAGAGCTTCCTGATTGGCTGCCATGTACCTGCTGGTCTGGGGTGAGAGGGCAAAAAAAAGCGCCAACAATGGCGAACCCAAAATGGCGAACGTCGCGCGACGTTCGCGAACTTCCGGCGAGCGCGAACACCCGATGTTCGCGCGAACAAGTTCGCCGGCGAACAGTTCGCGCCATCTCTACACAGGATACACAGTAGATAACAGATAAGTTCTGTTATCTGCTGTGTATCCTGTGCCTTTTTTCTTTTTCAGCTTTGAATGGCTGCCCCATGGCTACACAGCAGCTTGTTTATATAAACTATAGTACTACTTATCTGTTATCTACTGTGTATCCTGTGCTTGAATGGCTGCCCCCATGGCTACACAGCAGCTTGTTTATATAAACTATAGTAGTACTTATCTGTTATCTACTGTGTATCCTGTGCTTGAATGGCTGCCCCCATGGCTACACAGCAGCTTGTTTATATAAACTATAGTAGTACTTATCTGTTATCTACTGTGTATCATGTGCTTTTTTACCAGTACAAGGCTACAGGACATTTTCATTACTTTAAGACACCATTTTTTTGGTGTTAATGTTCATTTAAACTGAAGTAAAATTCATTGTATTAGCAATTTACAAACTGTGACCATCTTGAAAACTAGAAAAAAAAATTGCAAAAGTTTTTAGAGGAGCAAATATATTAATTTGTGTTGAGGTTACACTTCATGCAATTGGTCCTGGATATTTAACTAAAGTCATCATACCACCCTGAACTGCTCCTTTCCTCGTACCTGTATTTGCAAAGTGTGGGCAATAGGGCAGGGTGCCACCTGTCAGGATTTCCCCGGTACAGCCGGTTTTTTCCAAATTAGGAAATCCGGACATGAAATTCTAGTTAATAACATGGCAATCAGCCAATCACTGATTTCCATGTCATCAGTTCCACCACCGATGTCATCAGCTCCTCCCCCGCTGTCATTGGTCCTGCCTCCCACATCACTGGCCTGCCCCCCACATCTGCCCGGCCCCTTCTTACCCGTTTTCGCCAAATTTGAAAGGTGCCAACCCTAGTGGTCAAGATAATGATGATTGTAATTTTCTGTGACAATTTGCAATTAATCAAAAAACATTTTATTATTATTTATTTTTATTTTTTTTAATGATTTCTCTTTATGTTCAACAGATATCTTGTTGCTCAGGTCCAAAATCACTCTAGCCACAAGGCAGTGGTTTTTACCAATGAAAAAGCTGCTACGAACTAGCCATTCTATAACATACTAAAAGTTACTTAAAAGGTGAACTATATAAAGAACTTCTATAGACTTTTGGTTAGACCATAAAAGTGGTAACACCTGCACCTTTACCTTTAATTACAGGTTCGTGGCTCTGCTCTGTCTCTACATTTCTCCTGTTCTGCTCAGGCTCCTCAGTCTGGGGATTGTCCAGTTCGTCGTCAGTTTCATCATCGCTGTACGGAACGACATCATCATTTGGCACATGGGATTCATCCTCGTAGGTCGAGTCATAATCTGTATCCATTCTGTAAAGGGAAATGGTGCTAATTAGTGTTCAGATGATTGATGACATTTCTTACTGTTTTTTTTTTTTTAATATTGAATATGCATTCACAACACATAATCATGGTAGAAGACAAATGTCCACAAAGTTCAACTATTTGTCTAAGTGAAACCGGTCTAAATTCGAATTAATGATGTGGAAACATTATCTGAAACGGTCTTCAGTTTGCCTGGGGTGGGGGGGGATTCCATCCTCCCAATTCCAAAAACCAATTGGACAAGTCCCTGCATCAGTTTGTTAATTTTTCTAACCTTGGGGTCTCATTTTGGATCAGGCAATGAAACAAGATGCAAAGCTTGTATCAGGCGGCAGTGAGGGCCCAGTTATCAGGGGCTAAATCTAGTAACTCAAGGGTGGTGGCACACGCTGTTACTTGGGGAGATTAGTCGCCCAGTGACAAATCGCCTCTTCTTCGGGCGACTAATCTCCCCTAAATGCCTTCCCGCCAGTTAGAATGCAAATCGCCAGCGGGATTGCACTCAGAACGCTTGGTTTTCCAAGTTGCCTCACGAGGAAACTTCAGGCAACTTTGGAAAGCTGAAGCGATCAGAGTGCCATCCCACTGGCAATTTACATTCTAACTGGCGGAAAGGCATTTAGGGGAGATTAGTCGCCCGAAGAAGAGGCAATATTTTGCCGGGTGACTAATCTCCCACAGTAGCATCGTGTGCCACCACCCTTAAGAGCCAATTTCTGTTTATTAATGTGGAAATTTGGATCTTTTGGTGCAAAGAGAGCAGTAGTTGCTTCAAGCAGCAGACCCAAGAAACCCAGCACTTGCTAAAAGGCATCCATCCAGCTCTTTCTCGAGGGTATCTAATGTATCTGCCAGTATAACTGCATCAGGGAGAGAATCCCACAACTTCACTCTTACTGTAAAAATAAAACAATCAGGGCCGTTCCTGCCATGAGCACCTTGCCTCAGGCGGCGGGGAACAGGCAGTTACAAGGGACGGCAAAAGCCACCTCCTGTAACCTTAAGAGCCGAATTTCTGGTTTTTCAACCGGAAATTCGGCTCTGCTAGTGCAGAAAGCGCAGTACACGCTCATTACACTACCGATGCCGCACCTTTTGACCCGCTCCGACACTAAGCTTTTAAGTGCGGAGCGGGATCGGGGTTGCTGCCTCAGGCAGCAGCAGCCCACGGATCGCCCCTGAAAATAATAAAAACTTGGTCAACCTTTCTTGATAACAGAGACATTCCATACCAGGTCCGGAGTGAGAATTAAAATAGGCCCTGGCATTTCAGGTACACAGAGGCCCAATCAGCCCACACAGAGGCCCAATCAGCCCCACCAGCCCACTAAATACTGACTTTCTATGGGACCTTATAGCAGCCCCTCTGGCATTTGCCAGAACCCACAGATTGCCAGTCCGGGTCTGTTCCATACCCTTTACCTCCTTAGTTGCTCTTCTATGGGCTGTCTCTATTTCAATAACCTGCCTTTTATGCACCAGAGATCAAAACTACACCGCATATTTTAGATGGGGCCACAACACGGCTTTGTAAAGAGTAACACGTTTGCCAACGAGTATGTATACCCCTTTTAATAAAGGACAATACAGGGAGTCCTCGAGTTACATACACCCAACTTACATACAACTCATACTTGCATACAGAGGCTATTACAGTAACATACTGTGGTTTGCTTGGCCTTTATTAGCATTTAGCTTTAATAAACCACGTGCCCAATCCCCTCTGTGTTTGTCGTCTACTGCAGAGCACAGAAAGGTAAAAATAAATACTATGTTAAGCCAAACATATGTCTTTCTTCATTTAATAAGTAAATGTATATGTTTCAACTTACATAAAAATGCAACTTAAGAACAAACCTACAGACCCTATCTTGTACGTAACCCGGGGACTACCTGTACACAATTATGTAGTTACTCTGTAGAGGGAAATTAGCTTTTTAATACTGATTACAGATACAGACAATCATTATGGACCACTTTTCCACCCAAAACTTGGATTACCCCATCCAAGTATTGCCCCTTACGTTGGCACATTCACTGCCATAGCCATGTAAAGTCTTCAATGCTACTTCTGCCTCACAGCCCTCACTTGGCACCACAGGTAAAACAGAACGAGAGTTGGAACACAAAAATAAATCAAAAGAAAATCAAAAAAAAAAACCAAGATGTCAAACTTTCCACAACAGAAAACAGAAAAGAAACCTGAACAATGGCTGCTCATATGTACTGGAGTCATTGTAGGGAAGGCTATTCACATGATGAAAAGGCCAGTGCCTTATGTAAATAATTAAGCAGATTAAGTAAAAACTCTAGGCAGCTGTACTGAGGCCTTTCTGAACTCCTGGCTATCTCTCTTTAGATGTGAATCCTGAAAATATTTGTAATTAATGGAAAAACCAATTTACTGTAGACGCTATCAAAGTAAGAAGCAAGCCAAAAGACAACGGTATATCTTGTTCCGAATGAACTGCAAGGGCAAAGACTTAAGATGCTCACAGATGGGGCTGATTTTGGCGTTCACCCAAGAAGAGCAATATTGGCAATATACAGGACAGGTATGGGATACATTACCCAGAAAGCTCCAAAATTGGAAAACCCATCTCCCATAGACTCCATTTATCCAAATAATCCAAAATGATTTCCTTTTTCTCTGTAATAAAACAGTAGCTTGCACTTGATCGAAACTAAGATATAATTAATCCTTATTGGAGACAAAACCAGCCTATTGGGTTTATTTAATGTTTACATGATTTTCTAGTAGACTTAAGGTATGAAGATCTAAGTTACATAAAGTTCTGTTATCTGTTAAACCATGAGTCCCGTGCATTCTGGATTACAGGTCCCATACCTGTATATCCCCCTGACTAATATTGAGTGCATGAAACAAATGCCATGTAAAACCATAACAGGAGACACTATCTCCTTATACAAAACAATTAACCAGTTCTTAAAAGGAGAAGGAAGGCTACCGAAGCAGTTTATTGCCAATAGATTAGCCACAATAGTGCAAACTATAAGACTATATTTATTCTGCAGAATGCTTTACCATACCTGAGTAAACAGCTCTAGAAACTCTGTTTGTTTGGGATAGACGCTGCCATATAAGCTTGTTGTGACATCATTTCCTGCCCGAGTCTCTCCCTGAACACTCATAGCTCTGAGCTCAGATTACAACAGGGAGGGGAGGAGGGAGAGAGAAACAAACTGAGCATGCTCAAGCCCTAGCCCTGGAGATTTAAGCTGAAAACAGGAAGTCTGATACAGAAGCCCATGAGTACACAATAGAAGGAAAGAAATGTGGTGTTTCTTTTGACAGAGGACTCAGAGCAGCATTACTTTGAGGGTTTACTGGTATATTTATATAGACCTTTCTGATAAAGCTTTACTTAGTTTTAACCTTTCCTTCTCCTTTAAGCAACGTGCTCTCCTCCCACCTGATTTGTCTTGCGGTGTGACTCCCCGGGTTCAGTATCTCTTGGTTATAAATGAGAGCAACACACTTTGCCAAGGTATGATGTGAAATACAGGGTGGGGCCCCTCTACAGTATCAGATGGCATTCAAACTGCCAGTTGAGCCTGAGTGCTAGAAAAACAATTCCAACAAAAACATTGCAATAGAACCCTCTGGTCTACATGTTATTTGTATTCAAAGGTGGTTCAAACGTTCGATTCTCAACTCACAGGCAGTGGTTATTACAATATATAAGAAGTCACATCTAGGAGATCACAGGAGTCCAGCACAATATTTTTTACAGAGCCCCTATCGTACTGCCTTTAAAATCAACTATATTGTCGCCAGTGGCTATTGTATTTACCTTTAACAATCCCCCCTCCCACATGTAATAATAATAATAATAATAATAATAATAATAATAATAATAAAATCCCTGAGAATCTTTGGACAGAAGCAAGTGATCAGAAATTAAGCCACCATGAGCAAATTGTTGTGTTGGGCAGAAATATAGACATCCTTGTCCATATTAATCTCCTTTGTGGCCTGTCAAGATGTATAAAATTTGCCTACACTTGAGGTTGAATGTGTTTAAGCCCAAGACATGACAAGTGCATGGAACAGACAGAGCTTTTGGAATGTGGTGGAACCTGAAACTATTAAATGAAAAGCCAAGAGCACACTATTTCCTACCTACGCGCAACACCTACTTATTTCTTTAGCCGTGTTTCAATAACTGTTACATCATGGGAAATACAGACAGAAAAAGAACTTTTACAATTAACAGGCAACCACAGCCCTTTAGCAGTAAAGATCTGTGTCTCCAAAGATGCCCCAGTAGCTCCCCATCTTCTTTTCTGCTGATTCACTGCACATGCTCTGTGCTGCTGTCACTTACTGAGCTTAGGGATCCCCTCACTATATACAATTTAACATTCAGAATGCATGTTTAGTAATCAATTTAGACTTTTATTACATGACATGGTAGAAACCAGTGCATTCTGCTCCAGAATTAATTCAGATGGTCCCCTAAGCTCAGCTTCTCAACAGCAGCCCAGAGCACACTGAGCATGTGCAGTGCCACTGACACCAGGGCTGTAACTGTAGGGCTAGAATACAAGTCGCATGCAACAGGTAAGTGACAAAAATAAGGTAAGTGAATGCATTGTTGCATGGTGTTGCAGCGTTGATCCGACGCTACACAACTGTCGGTTGCAGACGTTGCACACTGCGTTTTGCCGCAGAGCGTTGGATCGCCCCAAAAAAGTCCATGTAGTCCTATCCTTTCCCTTCCCACTCCAGCCATCCCCTCTGCCGATTCCCACTCCTCAACCTCAGGGTACGCGGCTGAACTTGCGTGTGCACGAGGGGGCGAGGTTGCCGGCCACATTGCCTACGGCGCCCCAGTCAGCTTGGCCCGGCCCTGACTGACGTTGACTGAAATGGCCTAACAAGATCCAAGCTGGGGAGCTGCTGTGGACAACTTTAAAGGCCTGGATCATTACTGTTTAGGGCTTTGAACCTTTAGGCTGGTAAAGTTACAACAGTTCTATATCAAATACAGTTTTCCAGGTATTAGTTGTCCTTTAAATAAATTGTGCCCTAGATTTTATGCATTGGCTGTGAACACACACACATTACATAGTATGACACATAGGACTCAATGAATGGAATTTTTATGTATCATGGGTTCATAACTACACATACTGTAACAATCATTATCACACTTCTTTCCTTCTTGATGTCTACACTGATCCTCTCCTTCTTACACTGAAATGCTTGCATCTCTGTACTACTATTGTCTTGGGTCATGTCAGATTTCCATACTTTGGATTAAGCGGTCCATGGGGTTCACGTGACATGAGGGGGTGGTGAAACCATTATATGTATTAGAGAAGTGGGGGATCTTGGTGTCATGTAGACAGACTCTCTAGAAGCAATGCATACACCTGCATTTGCTTTGTGTCTTAGGAAGTGAGTAGGAGGTTATAGCAAAGTGAGAAGGATTCAAGGACAAGACTAATTCACACATTAGTTTAGTAACCTAAAGTGATGTAGTTCATCATAGTTCTACACTGGTATGCACTAGTGTACCTACCAGAGGAGCAGGACACACTCCCCAAGTGGAGACTACTAGGAGACCTGCACCATGGCAGCTAGAATCAACTGTAACTCAATGAACCTACAGCAATACAGAACTCACATCTGTAGGCTTATGTCATAGGATGTGGGGCATGGTGGCAATGGTAGGGCCCAGAGGAAATTTGTAGTTGATTCATAAGTCTGCAGCTTATTGGATCATGTTTAGGTTTAAAATAGCAGTTCCCAGAATTGTATCTAATCAGACTTAATTGGTCGTTACAGGAATGAGTAAAGGTGGCCATACACAGGGCGATCAAAACTGCCGACAGACTGAGACGGCCAGATCTCGATGGGATGGGATGAATAATCCTGTCGGATCGATGCCGCATCTATTTGTTGATGCGGTCCTGCGGCCTAGGGCCCATGATCGTATCAGCCCGATATTGCCCACCTCAAGGTGAGCATATCGGGGAGAGATCGCCAAACGAGCGGATCTCTCAGTGTATGGCCACCTTAAGATAGATTCTTCTAGAAGAAGATACTTCTAGGATCCAACGAAACTCAATGGCTTATCAGAGTTGTTTTAAAGCCTTTTTCCAGTTTAAATGTCACCTCTGGGGGTTACGTCATTTTGCACACAAGGACATGAATCTTTCCCTGTCATTTGAACCATGAAACAATTCACAATGCGTGAACGAAATTCACCCAGACCTGCCTGCGTGACATCTAAAGAGAGAACATCCATTGGGTGACGTGTGAGAAGAAACCAACATCACAGGATGAGATGCAATTGAGGAGATGAAAGCAATGGGAGAAAGTCTACAATCCCTTCCAAGAGCATATAAAAGGCATCCCAGTGACACATAGGGGGTTATTTACTAAAGTCCAGTCTGGCTTTTTGGTGTCAAAACTCACAAATTCCAATTTAAAAGCACCAACTAGAATGTAAGATTTATCACATCTCGACCCTGGAAACAGTCATAATTTGAATATTCACCACCTAAAAGCTGCCGAGTTCATGTACAAGTCAATGGCATCGGTCCGTTTTAACAATTTGAATAGGTTAATTGCCTTCCTTACATTTTAGGGTTTTTTTCGGAGGAAAACTCTATTCATACGATTCAAATTCGAATTTTACGGGTCGGGGACTATTGAATCGAATATTAGTTTTTTCATAAATAACCTCTTATTCGAGTTGTGAGTACATTAGAATTTATAAGAGTAAAAAAAAAAATTCACATCAATTCGAAATTCGACCTTTGATAAATCTGCCCACTAGTGATTTACAATCAACAATTCCTATGGATCATAATGTATCATAAGTTCTTTTTGAACAGTTTGTCAGCAGGATCACAAGAGATGAGGCACTTTTAGGAAACACAATTTCCTGCTGGTGACATAGTGCTGGTTTCAGGGTCGGACTGGGCTGTTGGAACTAAAAATGTGACTCCTTCAGATCTAGTCAGCAGCTTATCTGCCTGTGTATGGGGCCCTCTGGGGCCTACCCAACTGATAGCTTTCAATGGCACTGTCTTGTTATGACGCTATCAGCACCATTCTATCCATTTAAATGATACAACACTTTTATACCTTACACCAGTCAAGGCCAGATTTACATAATAGGCACCACTAGGCCTGCTGACAGTCGTCGCCCCGTCCTCTCCCTTTTATTTGTGCAAATTTTCATCATCGAGTCTGAAGAAATGGAGATTGGCGCAATGAAAATTTAAAAAAAAAAAAAAAAAAAAAAAAGATATCGCCTGTGCATCCCCAGGTTTCTGAACCAATGTGGGTGTGGTTGGGCAGCATGCCACCCCCTAAAATCCTGCCTCCCTAGGCCCGGGCCTTAGTGGCCTTTCCATAAATCTGGGCCTAACAGCAGTGATCCCCTACCAGTGGCTCGTGAGCAACAGGTTGCTCTCCAACCCCTTGGATGTTGCTCCCAGGGGAGCTAAAAGCAGGTGCTTATTTTTAATTTCCAGGCAAGTTTTGGTTGCATAAAACCCAACTGTACTGGCAACAGAGCCTCCTCTAGGCTGCCAGTCCACATATGGCCTACAAAATATCCAATCAGAATCCTGATTTGGCATCCCGTGGGATATTTTGTATACTTATGTTGCTCCCCAACTCTCTTTACACTTGAATGTGGCTTGCAGGAAAAAAAAAAAAAAAAAAAAAAAAAAGGTTGGGGACCTTACAGGATCATGCCCAACTTTGTATTGTTAATTCTAGCTCTTCCTATACAGATCCAACAGGCTGGAGGTACAAACTTGCAGTTCTTTCCAGCCTGTCATGACAGTTTGCATTTGCTTGTAATAGTAATACACGGCACCCAGTAATTACATATCACCTAGTGCTCATCGGATGGGACTGGCCAAGTCATAGCAACCATATTCTTTCTGCAGGCTCCAAGTCTTGAAAAAAAAAAACGAGTACTGTGCTATCCCAAAAGTCAGTGTGTGCAACATAAAATAGATAGGGAAAATGTAATGCATTTTGTAAAGAGAACACATTTGCAAATAAAAATGTGTATGTCGCAATGTAATATCCTTTGTTAGGCTTTTATTACCACTCTTAATTGCACATTGCAAACCTTTAACACCCACTTGAAGGTGGCGTAACCGTTGGAACAAGCATAAATATTTTCACGAACAAGTTTTATTACATACACTGCGCACTCTCAAACTATAAGCTTTGCAATCGCTATACTAATGTTACCATACCTCCCAACATTTTGGAAATAGAAAGAGGGACAAAAAGATTTGGCTCGCACTGTGTGGCGAAATGTTTCTGCCCACGCCCATTTTCTGGGCACACCCACAATTACCATGTCCATTTTATAAAATTAGGCAGGTTATGGAGAGTCTGAACACATTTCTAGAGGTTTTAGGGTCAGGTATTGTGTGTTATTACAGTTTTGCTAATGAAGGTGAATTGCCCTTTAAACTGCAAGTCTCAGTTTCCCAAGAGACCTGCTTATCTTAAATAGTTACAATTGTTTATTTGCTTATCTTAAATGGTTACAAATGTGCACCTGCCACTGAGCTCTCTGCCAAAAGCCAATTAAGTTTTATAAACTTTGTATCTTTTTCTGGCTGTTCAGTGCAGGAGATCAAAGAGAAACTTGGGACATTTCAATAACGATCCAGGACTGCTGGCTGAGCTGTCAGACAGTCCCGTGAAAAACGGGACAGTTGGAAGGGATGTGTCATGTAAAAGTGTTTGCAAAGGCAAGATTTTTCACTTTGCAAACATTTATTTGCATTGGAAACAAATTGATGGCTACATTTCCCCTGCAAAACAATCAAAACGAGGAGTGGGCAATTTAGATTGTGACAGTGTCACTTTATTCCTGTTTGAAGCGAGGGGAGCCCATTTTGTCTCAGGAGTCAGAAAAGACACTCCTACGGGTATGAGAAGGGGATCCTAAGAACACTCTGCCAAGTATCCAAATTTGTAAAAACAAAATGTAAAGAATGTTAGAACTAAAGAATGTAAATCATCTGTTACTACTGCCCCTAAAAAATACATAAAGCATGGCCTTTCCATTGACTCTTCTGGTACTGTCGGCACATGTTCCTCCTCCAATGGTGAACGTGCAGGTACATGTTGTATCCAGCCATGCCATTGCCTTGTTATGCAAAGAATTTGACGGGCACATTGTTTTCTTTCTTTCTTCCATGTTTGTGCAAGGCCAGGGCCGGTATTACAAATTTACCGGTAATTTGTTATACCCTTTAAAAAAAGCCCTTGGCCAGCCCCCAATAGAGATGGCGCGAACTGTTCGCCGGCGAACTTGTTCGCGCGAACATCGGGTGTTCGCGCTCGCCGGAAGTTCGCGAACGTCGCGCGACGTTCGCCATTTTGGGTTCGCCATTGTTGGCGCTTTTTTTTGCCCTCTCACCCCAGACCAGCAGGTACATGGCAGCCAATCAGGAAGCTCTCCCCTGGACCACTCCCCTTCCCTATAAAAACCGAAGCCCTGCAGCTTTTTTTCACTCTGCCTGTGTGTGCTGAAGAGATAGTGTAGGGAGAGAGCTGCTGCCTGTTAGTGATTTCAGGGACAGTTGAAAGTTTGCTGGCTAGTAATCGTTTTGATACTGCTCTGTTATTGGAGGGACAGAAGTCTGCAGGGGTTTGAGGGACATTTAAGCTTAGGTAGCTTTGCTGGCTAGTAATCTACCTTCTACTGCAGTGCTCTGTATGTAGCTGCAGTGGGCAGCTGTCCTGCTTCTGATCTCATCTGCTGACTGCTGCAATAACAGTAGTCCTTGTAAGGACTGCTTTTATTTATTTTTTTGTTCCAATACAGAGCAGTATCAAGCAGATTACTAGCCAGCAAACTTACTATCATCTGTCCCTGAAATCACTAACAGCTCTCCCCCTACACTATCTCTTCCAAGCACACACAGGCAGATTTTTCAGATACATTTTTGCCCTTGATCCCCCTCTGGCATGCCACTGTCCAGGTCGTTGCACCCTTTAAACAACTTTAAAATCATTTTCTGGCCAGAAATGTCTTTTTTAGATGTTAAAGTTCGCCTTCCCATTGAAGTCTATGGGGTTCGCGAACCGTTCGCGAACCGCTCGCATTTTTGCGCAAGTTCGCGAATATGTTCGCGAACTTTTTTTCCGACGTTCGCTACATCCCTAGCCCCCAATATGCTCATAACTTACCTTTTTTTCCACCCCCTTTTGCATCACAAACCGCCCCCTTTTGTTCCCCCCCACCCCCCCCCCCACCGGCCAGTATAGGGTTGCCACCTTTATGTCTGGCCGAGACCGGGCGGGGGGGTCCGTGACGTCAGTGGGCGGACCGGTGACGTCAGTGGGGCTATGACGCGGCGATCAGCCGATAGTCATGTCAATCAAGGGAATCCCGCCCGGTTTTCCTTATTTGGAAAACCGGGCAGGAAGTATAGACCCGGGCAGCCCCTCAAAATACCGGGCTGTCCGGGTCAAAACCAGACAGGTGGCAACCTTAGGCCGGTACCATTTTTTAGAAAACGTGGCAACCCTAATCGGAGGCCTTAAGCGACTTTGTTGTGCAGAGATATATAACCCGTGGAATTATCTATAGTAAAGGTATAGGATCTCTTATAAAAAACCTGTTATCCAGAAAGCTCTGAAATAATGGGAAATGCCATCTCCCATAGACTCCATTTTATTCACATAAGGAAAACCGGGCAGGATTCCCTTGATTAACACAACGATCGGCCAATTGATGCGTCATAGCCCTGCCCATGATGTCACAACCACTCCCATCCATGTCATGGCCCCGCTCATTGATGTCAGGGCCCGTCCCCCTGCCCAGTCTCAGCCATATGGAAAGTGGCAACCCTAGAGCTGAAAGACTTCACCAACAGCATTCTGGATCAGGCTGGCACAGGGAAGCCACATACTGTGCCTGGAGAGACAGAGAGTGTGAAAGGAATCCAGACTGGAGGAACAACCAGCAGGAGATTCCTATCTGCGAATCCAAAGGGGCTGCTAGTTGCTCTGTATGACTGACTGTGCTGGACTCGCCTGAAGAGAGATCTAAAGAGGATTTGTGAGCATCCTGGTTAAAGGGACATAAAGAAGCGCTTGACGATACAGAGGCTGTTTATTGAAAGGACATTAAAGTACTTTGCCCTTTTTTAGTTAGGTAGACAAGATTGCCCTAGCAAGTTAATTAGTGGTGCCCTATTGCCACCGGTTAGGAGTGATATATGTACTAGTTGGCCATTTAAAGGGGACCTGTCATCCGGAAAGATTATTCCAAATCCTATTTTATCAGGTTAGTCAAGCAAAATAAAACTTTAATTACATTTTATAAATCTATTGATTCTGGTTTCCTTCGGTCTGGGAATTCATAATTATAACAAGGAGACAGGAGCCATTTTGTAATTAAGGCAAACCTTGCATCAGCTCAAAATCTTGTTTGTGCATCAGAATGGGGGGCCTGATCTCCATCTCCATGCCCTAGTTATATAATTAAATGGTAAAGAGAGAGGGGGAATGTGGGGAGAGCAGTAACATCTAGTAAGTACTGAATCCAGGCTTTGGTTCAGGATTCGGCCTTTTTCAGCAGGATTCGGCCGAAACCTTCTGCCTGGCTGAACCGATTCTGAATCCTAATTTGCATATGCAAATTAGGGGTGGGGAGCGAAATCACATGACTTTTTGTCACAAAACTAAAGTAAAAATGTTTTCCCCTTCCCATCCCTAATTTGCATATGCAAATTAGGATTCGGTACGTTATTCGGCCGAATCTTTCACAAAGGATTCAGGGGTCCAGCCGAATCCAAAATAGTGGATTTGGTGCATCCCTAATGGAAAGTGAAAGTGATTGCCTGCCCTGCCTCTATGCCTAAGGCATAGAGGAGGGGCAGGCAATAGTTGATTGACAGCTGATATTTTTAAACGAGTTTACAACAGCCATAAATGCTTTAATAAAAAATAGAATTTGGATTTCATGTTAAATTTGTAAAGGACTTTTATTAAACAGCTTTTTATTTCTGGATGACAGGTCCCCTTTAAATTTAGATAAAAAACAGTTATTCAGTTTAACAAATACAGTGTGTACAGTGTACTTTATTCCTAGTGGGGCCACCCGTAGGTGCATTCGGGGATCGCACTAGGTAGAGGCACTGCGCTAGTAAGTACCAGGTACCCAGTCTCTCCCAATATCACTGCCGAGTGGCTCAGGTTTGTCCCGTGCCATCAGGTAAGCGCCACATGTAGAGTGTAACACCGACAAAGGGGTGTCGAAAGAGTTAAGGTGGCCATACACAGAGAGATCCGCTCGTTTGGCAATGTTTCCAAACAAGCGGATCTCTCTCCAATATGCCTACCTTGAGGTGGGCAATATCGGGCTGATCCTAATGAACGGGAACAGGCGGTTGGATCGCGGGACCGCATCAACGAACAGATGCGGCCTCGATGAGATGGGATTTTTAGTCCCATCCGATCGAGATCTGGCCGACTTGTGGCCAGATCGCGGACGCCCGTCGGGGGGCTCCATACACGGGCCAATAAGCTGCCAACTCGGTCTGTCGGTAGCTTTTATCGGCCCGTGTATGGCCACCTTTACATAATTAATCCTTAATCCAAAAGCAGCCTATTGGGTTGATTAATATAGAAATTATATTTTATTAGACTTATGAAGATCCAAATTACAGAAAGATACTGTATCTGAAAACCCCTGGGTCCCGGGCATTCTGGATAACAGGTGCATATCTGTACTTAATGGAATCTTTATAATAAATTGCAAATTCCTTGCAAATTCAGTTGTGCTGATCTGCAAGGAAGTGCAATTTACATGAGCGAGCAGTATCACCGCCCATTCAGTGACAAAAGAGCCAATTTGCACATGAAAAGAAGGGAGACTCAGAAAAGCCATCAGACATTCCTTGCCACTCCTTTATCTGTTATCATTGTTCTGCCCTTTCCGGGACTGTCCCAGTCGACTACACCAGCTACATTTATTATTTGGCTTCACGTGTTATGGTGAATTATATCCACCAAGAAAGCTTACATTTCTCCATCTTCCTATTACCTAATATTAAAGGACAAATAATACCAAAAAACTGAAAAAGCCCTAAAGCATACACACAGGTACAGTGGCATTACTATGGGTTAGGTTTAGGTTTATGTATCCTTGCAGTTCTCTACAATAAAAACCTGCTTTTTACCGGAGTGCCGTCCTCCTGTTCGTATATTATGGGTGAAGCAGACCCCGTTGTTATTGGGACAGGGGGGCCTGGCACTATCTGCTTCTACATCAGACATACACATCCATATATCTCTCTATCTACCTACATATCTTTATTTATCTCTATTTTTACCTATCTCTATCTATCATTATTTATCTGTCCATCCCTCTCTCTACCTACTTATCTATCTCTCTCCCTCTCTACCTATCTCTCATTATCTATCTATCCATCTCTCTCTCTCCCTATCTCGCTCTACCTATCTATCATTACCTATCTCTATCTATAATTATGCCCAAATATAGAGCAAATGTCAGCACAAAATCCATGATGTGTTTATAAAGATCTGTTATAGTATAGTAAATTAGCCATAAATCAAAGCCATGGCTCACAGAAATAATCCTTTACAAAGAACTAAGTTGGGACCTTGTGGGTCTGTATTCAAGCATATTTATTTAAGGCTTATATTTTTTTTTCTTTTACACCAAGCAAATGCCAAAAATAAATGTTCTTGTTTTATACAAATATTGTAGAATCTGCACAAACTGCCAGGGTGCCAACATTATAAATCCTAAAATTCTGTGTTCTGTTGTTCCCTATAGGAGAAAAACTTCATATGGCAACACATGGTGCCGGCCACACTTGCTATGGACAGTGAGTTTAAGCAACAGATGAATCATTGCGAGTTTTAATGTTACTGTTCCTTTAACAGCTTTCCCACGTACAGGAATGAGTGCAGAATGTGACACACATATACAGGTGACACCAGCAAATATTATACAAATGAGTAGCAGCAGGATTTGGCTTGTTTTATCATGTTATCAGTATAAACACAGCCCTCAGCTTACTGCCCACACAGATTTTAGCACTTCCCAATGTACAGATAAGAGTGTATTAGTTATGCACAACAGTCTGCTGCCCTCACCCCTTCCCAAATATCAGCCCCTCTGGGCTCAAGCCTGTGTATCCTTCCCAGCAACCCCAGGCCTGTATGGAGCTGAGCGGATCACCAGTAGATAAGAGGTTAAATACATTAACACCCCCCCCCCCAATTGTTATAGGAGAAGATGAATGTAAAGTTACTCAGATGTTACCAGCTTAGGCTATTAATATTCAACACATTTTTCACATTTATTTAAAAGAACACACAGAGACGGCAACATACACACTTTCAGCTGAAGTTCCAGGAGTTCAGTTCTGACTACATGTACATTCAGAGCAATGGTAAAACTATACACAACCTAGATCCAGCTTCAAGGGATTCTCTCATGATTTTCATGGTGTTTCTAAATTATACTGTTTATACTGCAAATAATGCACTCTACCATGTACATTTTCAACAAGTGTATTTTAGTTGTAATATTGGTGTGTACGTGCATCTCAGGTCATTTTGCCTGGTCATGTGCTTTCAGAAAGAGCCAGCACTTTAGGATGGAACTGCTTTCTGGCAGGCTGTTGTTTCTCCTACTCAATGTAACTGAATGTGTCTCAGTGGGACCTGGATTTTGACTATTGAGTGCTGTTTTAGGTCTACCAGGCAGCTATTATCTTGCGTTAGGGAGCGGTTATCTGGTTACCTTCCCATTGTTCTGTTGTTAGGCTGCTGGGGGGGGAAGGGAGGTGGTGAGATCACTCCAACTTGCAGTACAGCAGTAAAGAGTGACTGAAGTTTATCAGAGCACAAGTCACATGACTGGGGGCAGCTGGGAAGCTGACAATATGTCTAGCCCCATGTCAGATTTCAAAATTAAATATAAAAAAAAAATCTGTTTGCTCTTTTATAAAGTTTTAAAAAAAAAATAGTTTGGCACGATTTTGGCGCAACTCGGCTCCTACTTTAAACGCAGCACGGCGGGGCCCCCCCTTAACATATAGAAGCCATCTGGGCTGAGACAATTGGGAGACAGTGTACCCCTGACGGCAGCCCTGACTGTGACTAAACAGATTACTGACCCCTAAGAACGATGGTGCCAGAGCCCGGTCAAGTAGTATTGCTGCTAAATGCAAGCATGACTTGGCTTAGCACAGAACACCCCCCCCCAATCTTGGTCTACAGAAGACCCCCATTGTGGGAACCCCCTCACAATCATTCACTCTTCAAGACCTGTTGCTGCTTTCTGCTTGATCCCATCCCTGCCAATGTCCCTATAATTGTGCCCCTCCAATTGCACCTGAGGCCTCTGCACCTAATTCTGGCCCTGCTTCATTCAGTTCAATGTGGCTACTGCAATGATGCTGGAATCCTGGGGAAAGCACTTCGTTTTGGGTTAATGAGCAACCCTCCCCTCCATCGCTCTCCCTGCCTACAGCACATGCATGTGCACACTTTGCGGCTGAAATGTGCAGGCGTGCAATCGGGGGGGATGCAGTGGCCGGCCGGGCGCCTAGGGTACCCGGTTGGCTTGGCCCGGTGCTGGTGTGTCCCCCTGGCAGTGTGCAGTTACGGGAAGAGTCCTATGTGTAAAGCTGGGAGATTGAGCCCTGTGAATGTGCTGCTGTTACGTTGAAGGCCGTGACAAATAAAGAGAACGTGTTTGACTACAACTCCCTGCATCATTTATGTACTGGAGACTTTCCCCCACACCAAAGGCTGTGGTATGTTGTGAGTTAATACGGGCATGGCATAGGAGATAGTTGCCCCCATTACAAAAGGGCACCAGTAAGACTTCATATGAGCTTTGCCAAACCTGTTATACTTTAATAATTGTTGTGGTTACACAACTTATAGTTCCATCTGACAACTAAAAACTCTGGGGTGGTAGATGAGAGTTACAATTAAACACCACATGATGAGCTACTGGTTGGACACTCAGATGAATATGAAATATTCTCAACTAGGGTTCAACCATCAGTTTTACTGGCCATTGCTGGTAAAATACCGGCCAGGTGGCAACCCAATTCTCAACTTAGGCCACAAACATTCATATTTCTGGCATAAGAATAAGAATATATAACGGTTGCAATCAGGTTAGGGAACCATCCAATTTACCAAACGATTAATGGGTAAATATTCAGGGCAGACACAAAGGGGGGGATTCTGCTATATCAAAAACAGGGCAAGAATATTTGATTTTGGACCCAGTGATAAATGGAGTTTCATTTCTTGTTCTAGTTTAGGCAAACTAATCCAAATGAGGTGAATGATTGAAGGTAATATTTAGGTGTCTAAAATGAGCATTTTGTCATTGACACGAAACTTAGTTTTGTTTGAACCTAAATTTACCATAAACCTTGGGTTTCTTACAAACGAATTCCTCACTCGTTCATCTATAACTCCCATAAACCGCTGACCCCTTGTCACCAGTACACATTAATGACCAGGATTTGATAACCCCTCACTGCACAAGCACAGATATAAAAGATAACAAAAATGTACATCTGCACAGTGGATTTTAAAAACCAGGGTAACAGAGAGTTCAGGTGACTTGTTAGCACAACCTGGCAATGGAAAAAAAAAAGAAAAACAGCAGGTCCACTTATCCAGGCAACAGAGGCAGGCGTGAGGGATAGTGGATAGGAGAAGGGGTATAATTAGGGATAGAAGCAGGGGTAGTAATACAAGTAGGAATAGAGGTATATATAATGGTAGGGATAGGGTTATGAATCGGAGTAGATGTACGGGAGGGTTAAAATAGGAGCAGGGGTAGGACTAAGGTGGGGTAAATGTAGGGATAGGGTAGATTTAGTCATGGGGTAGAGGAAGGAATAGGGGTAGAGGTAGGAATAGGGGTAGAGGTAGGAATAGGGGAAGATGTAAGGATGGAGTAGAGATAGGGGTAGATGTAGGGATGGTGTAGGGGTAGGACTAGGGGTAGATGTAGACACGGAGTAGAGGTAGGAATAGGGGTAGAAATCCTAAGGCTCATTGGGAATGCAGGTAGTATGAGCAGCATTGAGCCATAGGGAACTGCGAACATTCCAGCTCTGAGACTGGGGGGAAAAGGTACAGACAAACAGACTAATTTCTTACCTGAGAGGGGATAAGAGCCTGTCGTAGCTCCCCGATTACCTCCTCTTCCTTCCTCTTTTCTGGGACCCAGTTAATGGAGCCCCTGATTCTCTTCCATAGGAGACAATGGCAGAGCTGTTTTGTACACCTAATCCATGAAACCAATGACTCCCTCCCTCGACCGGGGTGTCACACCTAACAAACAAGTTTGTCAACTTTTCAGGCAGCCTGTTGTTCTCCCAGAGCTGAGACACATTAACACACTGTGTTCTCCCTTCTGAGCCCTGAGAGGAAATGAGGCATGAACTGGCTGGAGTCAGGGAGGCCCTATGAGGAGGTCATGTGACCTCAGGTAAGGGCAAGGCCTGCAGGTAAGTGCTGGGGTCCTGTAAGACCCTCCCATCTCCATCACCAAATCAGCCCTCCCTTCAGTCTCTGCTATAGGAACCTGCTCAGGTTACACAACTGCTCAGGCAAATAAAGAACAAGAGAGACAAATAGGAACCACAGGCAAACAAATGAAATGGGAAATCTCACCTGCCTGAAAGGTAATAAAAGGCAAACTGGTTGGTTGCATGGGTCACATGTACAGACTCAGACCCAATCACTGTCCTGCTGTTCAACATTTCAACTTTTATTTATTTAGCATAGTCATTCCACCCCCCATGAAAGAGAGTGTAGGAAAAGAGAGCGGCTAATTATGGGCTCAAACCTTCCTCCTCTGTATATTTGTGCTTATACACACCACTGGGCTGTGTTCACTTTAAATGGATTTTATAATAAGGCCTTACACATTATTTTCCTGGATATCACTTAGAGTCCAGTCTTAGGGACAGCTGCAACTGTTTTATTCATCTACTGAAGCATTAACTATAAAGAGTGCCCCTAGTGGTCAAGAAAGATGTTGAGCAATATGGCAACTCCCGCTAGTATGCTCAGCTGCAATTATGTGAATCAGAGACTTTTTTGCTTACCCTTCCAGTGTACCCGGTTTTTCAAAGCAAATGTGGGAGTAGTCTGTTAACCCTTCCCATTAAATCCCCATGGAACAAATTCCTCCTTATCTGTAAGCCTGGGACACTGGATGAAGGGAGAACCTCTTTCGAAACAAACTCTCCTGATTAAAGAGAGGATAAAAACAAAACTATAGGACTTTATAATAATGCTTCAAGAACAGAATAAGCAGAATAGATTTAAAGCACAAACCGTATGAATTTTGCTCATGTTGAACACAGGAGTATATTGACCCTTTCATTTGGTTACATTATTCCCTATGGGGCTGTTCACACCAGCCACAGCTGCTATTACTCTCTAGTTGCCAGGCTGGCCACTGGGAAGGCCATGTAAGCCGGGGGTTAGGGAGGCAGGTATTTAAAGGGGAAGTTACACTTTAAATACAATGTTATAGATAGACCTATTGTAGACAAGTTTTCCATTACCATAGTTCTTATGGATCGCCCTCCTATTTGCATCAAGCGCTGGAGCAGGGGGAGCTGGGAGTCCACAGGTAAAACTGCCCATGCACTGAAAGTTGTATTGTGAGGTTGCCAAACAAGCAGGTCGTTATGCTCCCATATGCCAACCTTGATATCAGGCTGCTTAGATCACAACAACGGTAAGTCACAGGCCATGGTAATGAGCACCACATCAGTTAACCAATGCCTCACTCCTATAGGATTTTTAAACCTGGAAAGATCCATATCTGTCAAATTTCTACCCAGATATCGGCTAGGCAGACCCATCAGCAGGCCCCATATAGTAAATTAATAAAAATAATAAAATAAATATCAATGAAAAAGATATAAGTGTGGGACCCATTATCCAGAAACTCTTTATCATAATTACATGAAAGCTGTCCCCCTTAGACTCCAGTTTAAAGGGGTTGTTCAACTTTGAGTTCATGCTAAGTATAATGTAGCGAGTGATATTCTGACACGGTTTTGCAATTGTTTTTCATTTTTTATTATTTGTGGTTTCTGAGTTATTTAGCTTTTCATTCAGTGGCTCTCCAGTTTGTGATTTCAGCGATCTGGTTGCTAGGGTCCAAATTCCCCTAGCAACCATGCATTGATTTGAATAAGAGACTTGAATATGAATAGAAGAGGCCTGAATTGAAATATGAAGAATAAAAAGTAGAAATAACAATTAATGTGTAGCCTTACAGGGTATTTGTTTTTTTAGATGGGGTCAGTGTCCCCCATTTGAATGTTGGGAAGAATCAGAAGAAAAGGGCAAATCATTCAAAAACGATAAAATATAAATATTGAAGACCAGTTGAAAAGTTGCGTAGAATTAGCCATTCTATAACATACTAAGGGCAGGACTCCACGGACTATTCGGCTGCGATCCGACACGCTGCGCATGCGTGATGCAATGGAAATAAGGTAAGTAATTCTATTGTCGGATCGTGTCGCAGCGTTGATGCAACGCGACACGACTGCATGTTGCTTGCTACGTCTGAATCCGACAGTCGTGTTGCGTCGCATCAACTATGATAGCGGCCAAATCGCCCGTGGAGCCCACCCTAAAGGTGAACCACCACTTGCATTTACCCTCCATTGTCTGTCTTCCTGGTCACAGCTTTCCTGACAACCTCCCATAACCCCTCTACTGTGTTATAATTCACATTAGGTTGTGAATCAGAGCTAATACTTATTATACTAATTATGATCCTATGAATGTCTCTCGGGAAAGGTCGGGCCAGCTCATTTGGAGACGTCTGTTGCTGGAATTAGGCAAAGATTTTCTTGTGTCATAAAACAGGTTAAAAAAGAAGCGGAACCTGAAGGTGCGCCCATACAGTGGAACACTCCCCTCTGGTTTGGCTCCAGGTAGAGCTAAAGAAAGATCCCTATAAAAGCCCAGGAGTTGGGCTGGGGCAACAAACTGAGATCCCCACGCCACCTTCTCAACTGGGAGTCTCTCATTTGCTTTCATCTGCTGTACAGCTACAGAATTACATATACAGAATTACTGATACAGAATTACTGATTCAGAATTACAGATTCAGAATTACAGATACAGAATTACAGATACAGAATTACTGATACAGAATTACTGATACAGAATTACAGATACAGAATTACAGATACAGAATTACAGATACAGAATTAATGATACAGAATTACAGATACAGAATTACAGATACAGAATTACAGATACAGAATAACTGATACAGAATTACAGATACAGAATTACAATTACAGAATTACTGATACAGAATTACAGATACAGAATTACAGATACAGAATTACTGATACAGAATTACAGATACAGAATTACAGATACAGAATTACAGATACAGAATTACAGATACAGAATTACTGATACAGAATTACTGATACAGAATTACAGATACAGAATTACTGATACAGAATTACTGATACAGAATTACTGATACATAATCACAGATACAGAATTAATGATACAGAATTAATGATACAGAATTACAGATACAGAATTACAGATACAGAATTACTGATACAGAATTACTGATACAGAATTACAGATACAGAATTACAGATACAGAATTACAGATACAGAATTACAGATACAGAATAAATGATACAGAATTACAGATACAGAATTACAGATACAGAATTACTGATACAGAAGTGGAAGCAGCTCGTTTGTCTGAATAATTATCAGCTGCACAATCCCAATTGTAAATGAGCCCCATTTATCAAAGATATCCTTGGAGAGGACTCGATCCGCTGTCAAAAAGCAAAAGAATGGGTAAAACATAAGGTGTGACTTAAAATTACATTTCTGTATCAATTTTTTAAAACTCCCAATGGGAAAATCAGTTTTTTTCTAGGGATGCACCAAATCCACTATTTTGGATTCAGCCGAACCCCCGAATCCTTCACGAAAGATACGGCCGAATACTGAACCGAATACTAATTTGTATATGCAAATTAGGGGTGGGAAGGGGAAAATGTTTTTACTTCCTTATTTTGTGACAAAAAGTCATGTGGTTTCCCACATGCATATGCAAATTAGCATTTGGATTCAGTTCGGCCGGCAGAAGATGAAAATGGCTGAATCCTGGTCGAATCCTGAACCAAATCCTGGATTTGGTGCATCCCCATTTTTTTCCATGTTTTTTTTTCATTGTTGCTGTTTTTTCATTTTATATATTTTTTATAGGCGTCCTGTGCTCGAAATGTGTTCCTATCATTAAATCTCTAAGTATGTTTTACCCCCTAATAAACACAGGGTAGCTACATGCAGGGAACCAAACATATAAATCATGGCAGACTATGCCCATTTACAGGAATTATCACAGTTTTCAGCATTAAAAATGGAGTACAGAGACCTGACCTTAGATTTTGATGATGGTGCCTTTAATATATTTTGGGAACTGTGTGAGTGTGACTAATTGTTCATAAAGCAGTGACGAGCTAATGAGCCCAAAAGGAGACCAAAGGAAACACATTGTTATTAAGTAATTAAATAGGGATTATCTCTACTCTAGCTGAGTTGACTGGTGACGTGGTTTCTTGTGCTGAACCTTCTCAAGGAAGTGGAAAAAAACCCAGAAAATACAGGAAAGAAGACTAAAGCCTAACAATGAATGTAAAATAGTCTATTTTATATACGGAACTTATTGTACCAGCCCAGAGGTTTAGCAGCCCCATAACAGTAATGATTCTGATGAAGTGACTTTGGTCACAAAACGCATTAAACTGGTTCCTCTGCGCGCACTCCCAATTTGTGTTTTAACCAGAACTAATAAAGATTCTATGTTTTACTACAAGCTTGGTTTCCCCGGCATCCTGCTTCATTGGCGCCTCCGACACAGTCAAGTTTTCTTCATATGTGAATTACCGCAGCCAGAGCAGATCTGTGGGAGGCGTCTTCACAGCAGGCTACACTGTCTCCCTGTCGATTGCGGCAATGGCGTTTGCCCTTATCCGATTGCCATAACAGTAATGATCCAGGTCTTTAAAGTAGCCACTGGATCCTGTTAGGCATCTTTTGAGTGTCGGTGACACTGCACATGCTCGATGTGCTCTAGGTCGGTTGTTGAGAAGCTGAGCTTAGGGGTCACTGGAAATAGGGTCGAAACTACTGGGTAGGCAGAAAAGCCACATGCCTTGGACTCAAAAGAGGGAGGCACTTACCTTACTTCTGTTGCCTGCCCCCAGGGTCGGACTGGGCCAGCGGGACACTGGGGAAAAAATGGTGGGCCCAGTTCTGCACCCTGCGCTGCTTCTTCCTGCTGATACCTCCCTTCTTTGGGCCAGTAACAGCAAAATCACTTATATGCTGCACAGTGGGGGGTCTGGAGGGGGGCCCTGAAACAGAAGCCGCAGTGGGCCCGGACCCCCCAGTCCAACCCTGCCTGCCCCTAATACAGGCCCTTGTCCCCACACTTATCATTTTACTTCCTCCGTTCTGTGCTTCATCATCACGGTTGCACACGTGCGCATGCATGGGGTGGAGGGGGGTGGATGAAAATGCGGTAGGGTGCCCGGCCGGCTTAGCCTGGGACTGACTTGAAACCATCGAGCAAAAAACGAGGTTCATTTGTCATAGATGCTGAAGCTACAGGGGCGATTACTGATTTTACACTGCAATATATGAATTGCCATGTAATTGTGTATGTGAATTAATTACTAATCAGCCTTGTGTTTGAGCTTACATTTATATCCTTTTAGAGCTTTAGTTTTCCTTCAGTTCAGTGGGGAAGAAGATCAGGAATCCTCTGTACAACCCATAAAAACTTATGCACAGTTAGGGTTACCACCTGGCTGGTGTTTTACTGGCCTGGTTGGTAAAAATAATGGTTGATCCCAATGTTATTAATAGTGAAAAAAGATAAATATATAGGAAGGCTGGTATTTTTTTCTAGAAAAGGTGGCAACCCTATGCACAGTCAATGCTGGCTTCAGGCTTTTCTAGATGTGGTGCTCTGTTTGGTTCTATTTTGGGGTAACCTGCTATACAGCAGACCCCGCAGTTGCCAGAAGCCTGGGTGACAGGGTTGCCCAGACCATGGAGTTGGCTGCATTGTAGTAGTCCCCCCTCCCCAGCCCCTCTCATACCTTTAAAGGGATACTTTCATGGGAAAACATATTTTTTTCAAAATGCATTAGTTAATAGTGCAGCTCCAGCAGACTTCTGCACTGAAATCTGTTTTTCAAAAGAGCAAACAGATTTTTTTATATTTAATTTTGAAATGGGGCTAGACATTTTGTCAATTTCCCAGCTGGTCCCAGTCATGTGACTTGTGCTCTGATAAATTTCAGTCACTCTTTACTGCTGTACTGCAAGTTGGAGTGATATCACCCCCTCCCTTTCCCCCCCAGCAGCCAAACAAAAGAACAGTGGGAAGGTAACCAAATAGCAGCTCCCTAACACAAGATAACAGCTGCCTGGTAGATCTAAGAACAACACTCAATAGTAAAAACCCATGTCCCATTGCAACATAATCAGTACATTGAATAGGAAAAACATCAGCCTGCCAGAAAGCAGTTCCATCCTAAAGTGCTGGCTCTTTCTGAAAGCACATGACCAGGCAAAATGACCTGAGATGCACCTACACACCAATATTACAACTAAAAAAAATACACTCGCTGGTTCAGGAATAAAATTTTATGTTGTAGAGTAAATTATTTGCGGTGTAAACAGTTTCATTTAGAAATAAAAACGACATCATAAAAATCATGACAAAATGGAGGGGGCCTTGGGGGAGGAGGAACAGTACACGCTGGGCCCCCTCAGTAGATTATTTTGGGGGGGGTTAGCGAATACAGATACAAGAGGGGGGTTGTGAGTGCACTCCTAAGGCCATATAAAAAAAAATATTTAAATACAATAACATACCTCCCAACTGTCCCTTTTTCGGAGGGACAGTCCCTCTTTTGACAGCTCAACCCGCAGTCCCTCATTTGTACTGGAAAGTCCCTCTTTTCTCTGCACTGAACAGCCAGAAAAAGAAACAAAGTTTCTCACTTAATTGGCTTTTAGCAGAGAGCCCAGAACAGCTAACAGGTGCAAATAAGATACTTTGTAACAATTTTGAGACACAAAAACACAGTTTAGATAAGGAGAAATATTTTCAAACTTTCATAACCTGCCAAATTTTGTAAAACAAACATGGTAATTAGGGGGTGTGGCCATAGAAAGGGGTGTGGTCAAAAATTGCTGCGCTACGTGCAGGAAAACATTTTTTGTCCCAAAATGTTGGGAGGTATGCAATAATCCCCTGTCTAAAAAAGAAAAACAGGGTTTTTTGTTACAAAATTATGATCATAAAATTGGTAAGCCGCCATACCACGTCAAGGTAAACCCCATACGGCGGTCCCTAACCTGTTTACCTGTGATCAAAATCTAAAACCTTGGTTTCAATCTGTGGACTAGATCCTCCCCCGCCACCTGCATATGCGGCTTTTGAAGGGGAGACTGCCCAGACCAACGCCCATTTAAAATTAAAAAATGTGATTGTGAAAAGACTATAATGAAGGAAAAGTAAAGTTGTATATATAAGTAGGGAAGTAGCGAACTGCCGATTTGATGTTCGCGAACGCCGTTCGCGAACACCGGCAAAAAATTCGAACGTTCGCGGACAGTTCGCGAACTTCGAACACCCGCTAAAATCATTCGATTCGAACGATCAAAGGATTTTAATCATTCGATCGAAGGATTTTCGTTTGATCGAAGGATTTTCATTCGAATCGAACGATCGAAACCATTCGATCGAATGCTTTTCATTCGATCGAATGCTTACAATCGTTCGAACGAATGGAAGTCGTTCGATTTTTAGCGGTCGAAGGAATTCGAATGGTCGAATGGTTGAACGAATCGAACCCAAATTGGCGAACGTCGCGCGACGTTCGCGAACATTCGGCGGACGCGAACGGTCGAAGTTCGCGCGAACAAGTTCTCCGGCGAACAGTTCGCTACATCCCTATATATATAAGTGCACACTTGTGTGTCTATGTGTGTGAGTATAAGTATAAGTACAGGTGTGAGTATAGATGTAGAGGGAGATGAAAAAGGAAAAGCTAAGGGGCAAATTCACTAAGCGCCTAATGCTAGAGTCAATTCGCTAGCGTTGGTCATTTTCGTTACTTCGCAAATTCACTAACGAACGCTGGCGTTAATTCGCTAGTGTTACTGCGCACCCTTACGCCTGGCGAATTTGCGCAACGGACGTAACTACGCAAATTCACTAACGCGCGCATTGTACTGAACGCTACCTTTTACGCTAGACTTCCTTCGCCACCTCAGACCAGGTGAAGCGCAATAGAGTAGATAGGGATTGCTTCCAAAAAAGTTCAAATTTTTTCTAAGTCCCAAAAAACGCAGGCGTTTTTTCTATATTATGGGTGATAGGCTGAAAAAGATTGAAATTTTTTTTGGGGCTCCCCTCCTTCCCCCCTACATTTCCTAACTCATGGCAACTTAACTATACAGTGGGCACATGTGTAGGGCAAAAAAAAAATTTTATTTGATGTTTTGAAGGTTTCCCAGGCATTTGTAGTGATTTACGTTTTCCTCCATTGAAATTTGAATTTGGCGCCATATGCAAATATACCATCGCTAGCGTAACTTCGCTTCACTTAGCGAACCAATGCTAGCGCAACTTCGCAACCTTACATTACCCCTGAGCGCAACTTCGGATTTTAGTGAATTTGCGGAGCGCTAGCGAAACTACGCCTGGCGAAGTGCGGCCACACTACGCCTGGCGCAACTACGAATCTTAGTGAATTTGCCCCTAAATGTGGAGTGTAATAGGTGTAATGTGTGTGGGTCTGTGCAAGTGTTACCTAGTGATAAGTGCAGCAAATATAATGAGTGTCTCACAGGCGTTGGTAATAAAAAGGCCAAAGCCTCCCCAGCCGCTAGCATTTGTGGCTTTTAAGGGAGAGAAATTGCCCAAACCAAGGATTAATAAAAAACAACAAGGACCTGTTTTTCTTTTTTTAGACAGGGGATTATTGTATTTAAATATTTTTTTTTATATGGCCTTAGGAGTGCACCCACAACCCCCTCTTGGGTTAGCGAATACACCCAGGTTACTGCACTGAATCCTGCAAATCATACAACCAAACTGCACTCACATGACATTTGCAATGTACAATAATTAAATGGTGTCTTTGCACTTTGTAACAGTGTATGTGTGCGAGTGCCATTTGGGAATATGATTTACTAGAAGAACAAGAAACAACTGATAGAAATTCCAATAGCACATGTCCCAGTGAGTGAGATGATCCTCATGCAATTCCATTGTGGAAGGGGCACATCATGATGCCAGTCTTATTCCTCAAGGCACACTGTAAATATATTAACAAACAGTAGGAGGGAAACTAGATGGATTAATGTAAATCTTAAAAAGACACTAACACCTTTAGTTAGAGTTTTATTGCTGTACTTTTGAGTTTTATTGCAGGTTTTCAATCATTTGGAGTAACCTTGAGGGCCGGCATTTGCCGGCGGGATGGCACTCGGAGCGCTTTGTTTTCTGAAGTCACAAAGTTTCCTTGTGAGGCAACTTTGGAAAACGAGTGCTCCGAGTGCCATCCCGCTGGCGGGTTTCATTCTAGCCGACGGGAAGACAGGGGAAGGCAGTTCAGACAGATTAGTTGCCCCGAAGACGAGGAGATTTGTCGCCGGGCGACTAATCTCCCCAAATCTGCCGGTGTGTCTCTTCCCGTAGGCTATGGACTGATCAGCGGCTGTTGTCAGACTGAGTAATTTTGCAGGCTGAGATTAATTTGAACCTGATCAGCCTGTGTGTGGTCACATACTGATGTCAGCCTAATAAAGGAGGCTGAATTAAGCCGCTGACAACAGCCTGTGTGTCCATAGCCTAAATCCATGGATTGTTACATAGTTACATAGTAAGTAAGGTTGAAAAAAGACACACGTCCATCAAGTTCAACCTTTTAGTTATTTTTTTAACCTGCCTAACTGCCAGTTGATCCAGAGGAAGACAAAAAAAAACATCTGAAGTCTCTCCAATTTGCCTCAGAGGGGACAAAATTCCTTCCTGACTCCAAAATGGCAATGGGACCAGTCCCTGGATCAACTTGTACTATGAGCTATCTCCCATATCCCTGTATTCCCTCACTTGCTAAACACCATCCAACCCCTTCTTATACCTATCTAATGTATCAGCCTGTACCACTGATTCAGGGAGACAATTCCACATCTTCACAGCTCTCACTGTAACTAATCGGAATGGGTGACCTTGTGTCAGCTGGAAAGATCTACTGGTAAATAAAGCATTTATATATTTATACATAGTTATCATATCACCCCTTAAGCGCCTCTTCTCCAGCGTGAACATCCCCAATTTGGCCAGTCTTTCCTCATAGCTAAGATTTTCCCTTTACCAGCTTAGTTGCCCTTCTCTGTACCCTCTCTAATACAATAATGTCCTGTTTGAGTGATGGAGACCAAAACTGTACGGCATATTCTAGATGGGGCCTTACAAGTGCTCTATACAGTGGGACCCCCTCCTCCCTTGACTCTATGCCCCTTTTAATACAACTCAAGACCTTATTTGTCCTTGATGCTGCTGACTGGCATTGCTTGCTACAGACAAGTTTATCATCTACAAGGACTCCAAGGTCCTTTTCCATTATGGATTTGCCTAGTGCAAGTGGATATTTTTACATCCCAGGTACATGACTTTACATTTATCAACATTGAATCTCATTTGCCACTTAGCTGCCCAGATTGCCAGTTTGTCAAGATCATGTTGCAAGTGCCACATCCTGGATGGAATTAATTGGGCTGGATAATTTTGTGTCATCTGCAAACACTGATACATTACTTACAATACCCTCCCCTAAGTCATTAATGAACAAGTTAAATAAAAGTGGACCCAATACTGAGCCGTGAGGGACCCCACTAAGAACCTTCCTCCAAGTAGAGAATGTGCCATTAACAACCACCCTCTGTACCCGATGCTGTAGATTGTGTATCATGGTAGACAAATGTGCAAACTTGAGAGAGAAAGGCAAATAAAATGCTGTTTCTGTTTTTTGGTACTGAACAAGCAGGTTGTGTGGGTTGTAACATGGAAAGATCTGTCATTTGATATTCATTAATGTGATTTGTGGGCAGATTCTCTACTTGAAAGGTTCTTTCCATTCAAGCACAACAATGAGAGAAATGCCCATCCCAACCTACTGTTTGTCTAACACTGTAAATATTGAGTTGTGTTACACAAGCTGAGGTGGCTCTCAGAGATCATTGGAGGGTTGTTCGTTGCCCAGCAGAGATCTACCTTCTTAATAGGCTCTTAATAGCCACTGAGCCGGCCAATATGACAGGGTGCTGAGCCACAGAAAGGATGCTGGGAGATTTAGTTCAGGCGCTTGGGTGTTGCCATGAATCGATTGCAGTTTTAGCTGTTTTTTGCACAAGGCAGCAAACCGGCCTGACAACTGTTATAAAAAGCATTTAATTGCAGCAGTGGGTGAAACGCGTTGGAACAGTCAAATCGTATTTGGCACATTCTGGCAGAAGGTGTTTGCTTGGAAGCAATAATGGTCCCAGGCAGAGTATATCATGCAGTAACATGTATTTTGTAGAAAGTCTGGTATAATAAAGTTATGAAAGTCCTGGGCCCTTCCCTGATTCGGGGACCAGTAAGGGAGCGGCACACTGAGTTTTGGAAGCAGTTCCCTGGCAATTCCACTGTTCTAATGAATTAGTGTTAGTACAGTGAGTATCTACCAGTGTTAAAGTTCTGCTCTTTCTCATTTGCTCCTTGTTATTAATGATGAGCGAATCTGTCCTGTTTTGCTTCACCGAAAAATTTGCGAAATTGCGGAAATATTTGCGAAATGGTGAAATGTCATAAAATGCATTGAAGTCTATGGTAGTTTTTCTTGCTCCAAATGCATTAGTCAATGGGCATTTTTTCTTATGGTGACTTTATTCTCCAAATGCATTAAAGTCAATGGGCATTTTTTCTTATGGGTGTTTTTTGCAGCAAATTTTTCCTCGTCGGATTTTCTCCAAAAAATTCTGCATGTTGAAATTTGGAAATTCTCCAGTCACTACTTACTTCCATCATTCCCGACTTCTGTCACACGACCCCTGTGACAGCACCTTTTATTTTCCATTATTCTAATCTTGTTCCTTACGTGTTTTTTATTATATTTTGGTATTCTCTTGGTCTCCCAGATTGGGCCCGGCTTCTTTTCATTTAGTCTTGTTTTTCTATGTTTCTGTGCTTAAGGGTCAGTCCACACGAGCAGATTCGGGGAGATCAGTCGCCCCAGCGACAAATCGCCTCTTCTTCAATCTGCCCGAACTGCCTTCCCTCTGAACTCCGCCGGCTAAAATGAAAATCACCTGCGGCATTGCACATGCGACGCTTCATTTTCCGAAGTCGCCCGAAGTTGCCTCACAAGGAACGGATGAAAAGTTTAAAAAGAGGGGTTACCCTGATGATGTAATTATTAGAGGCGTTTGTAGCTAATCGCACACCCTTAACACACCCAAAGCTTTGCAGCCTGGTGCACAATAATAGAGGATTTGGCAACCTCCAGTACAGCAACTAAGAAATGACTGGCACAACTCAGAAGAAACTCCTATATTCTAACCAGAGAGTATTTGAACAAGCCGATAGAGCCGGCAAGCTCCTGGCATATCTCTCCCATCCTCACCGTTCCCCCACGACAATCCCTAGACTACAGGGCCCCAGGGGCGACCCCATAACCGATCCCTCTGATATTGCCAATGCCATGGGTGATTTCTACTCTGAACTCTATACCTCCCGCAACAATGCCACCCCCCCAGCAGATACATCATTACCTAGCGTCCCTAGAATTCCCCACCTTATGGCCCCCAGAGGCCGCCTACTTAGATAGTCCAGTCACTAGACAAGAGGTGCAGGAAGCTATAGCGGGTCTCCCCTCCGGGAAGACCCCAGGTCCGGATGGACTCCCCCCTGCTTGGTACAAGGCACAAGGTGACACACTACTCAACAATCTCTGTAGTACACTTGCAGATGCAATGGAGACGGGCACACTACCTCAATCCTTCTACTCAGCCCTAATAACGCTTATACTTAAAGAAGGGAAAGACCCCGAAAAATGGGACTCCTATCGCCCTATTTCCCTCATTAACACGGACATGAAGGTAATAGCAAAGATACTGGCCAAGAGATTGGCTAAGGTGATCACCTCGATAATACACCCAGACCAATCTGGCTTTATGCCCCAAAAATCCACTGCGATAAACCTAAGGCGGCTACATACACACCTTCAAATTGATCATGACAACAAAGGGTCGAGGGTGGTGGTGTCAATCGATTCGGCCAAAGCATTTGATTCAGTGGAGTGGCAATATTTGTGGGCTACGATGTCTAAATTTGGCTTCGGCCCCAACTTCATCAAGTGGGTCCAAATGCTGTATAAAACCCCCTCGGCCCAGGTTAGAGTCAATAACCTTAACTCGAGACCCTTTCCCTTATCCAGAGGTACACGACAAGGGTGTCCCCTGTCGCCCCTCCTCTTTGCTTTGGCTATAGAACCCCTAGCTTTGAGAATTCGCCAATCTCCCAACATTCGGGGCTTCCGCTTAGGTCTCCGAGAGGAGAAGCTGGCTCTCTATGCCGATGACCTGTTGCTGTTTCTGGGCGATAGTGGCGAGTCGCTAGAGACAGCACTTCACATTTTAGAAGAATTTCGGGGATACTCCGGTTTGGCTATAAATAGGGAGAAATCCGTGCTACTACCTCTTGACCCTATACCAGTTCAGTCCGACACCATAAAGGGATTGAGGTGTGTGACCCGCTTCAAGTACCTGGGCATTCATGTTACAGGGAAAGTTGCAGACTTTGTTGGGAATAATCTTGACCCCATACTTAACCGTTTCAAGCAATCTCTCACCACATGGGCCAAACTACCTGTAACTATGTGGGGACGGATTAATGTGTATAAAATGATATACCTACCTAAATTTTTATATGCTCTATTGAACTCTCCGGTGTATGTCCCACTGTCGTTCTTTAAAAGTGTTATGTCGGCATTACTTCCATTCTTATGGGCTAACAAGACACCCAGAATCTCATGGGAAGCTCTGACAGCCCCCACTACTAACAGTGGCCTGGGTCTCCCCCACTTACAACTCTACTACTTAGCAGGGCAGCTATATCATATCCATGCATGGTTCCACCCCTCTGAAGACAACCCAAGCAGCGCACTACTGGGAACCCTAGTTGGCTCGCTGGAGGCACTTCGTAGTGCCCCATATAGGAGGGTGAGCGACTACGATTCACTCCCTACTACCATCTCTACCCCCTACAAAGTGTGGGGGATGGCGTGCAAACTTTTCAAAATGCAGACCCCCCTACGATCTCCTCACTTACCTCTATGGAGGAACTCAAATTTGCCACACCTGCGAGGTCTACAAGACTTCTCTTTCTGGCCCCAGAACCATATTCGATCCATGGGTGACCTACTGATAGACCTCACATTCCCCACCATGGACCAACTTAGACTGTTAACTGCTCAGCCAGCGTTACACTGGTTTCGATACTTGCAATTCAGGGAGGCCTTCAGAGCTCAATTCCTTACACTCCAAATTTCTTATGATGGCCCGAAATTTGAAGAGATATTATGGGACCCCCAAGCTGGGAAACTGATGTCTAGGCTCTATCAGTCCCTACTTGCTAGCCTACCGCCCCCTTTCCTTAAAGCTCAGCAGAAATGGCACACTATGATTCCTTCTCTGGACCCAGACATGTGGGATGAGGCCACAGACAATCTATATGGCTTTTTAATATCTGTTAAAGATCGCCTTATTCAGTTTAAACTCATACACCAGCTCTATCTCACCCCTGTTAAGCTTCAGAAGTTTGGGAGGGCCAATGAAGCACGCTGCCCCAAATGCAAATCCCCCAACGCCACCTTTGCCCACCTTATATGGGAATGCCCGCACATCTCTAAGTACTGGGCGGATGTAACGAACCACCTGACTGGGTATTTAGACTTCCCTGGTACCTGTACGCCTGAAATTTGCCTACTAGGGGTCGTTGAAGACCTTCTCCCCCTCATCAAGACCAGACTGCTTATCAAAACTGCACTATTTTATGCTAAAAAGGCCCTAGTACTGAAATGGATGGCCCCCCAATCTCCCACTGTACAACAATGGCTCTCGCTGGTAGGAAAGTCTTTGATAAACATCAAACTGACGTATGAGGCGAGAGGATGTCCTTCCAAATTTGATAAGATATGGTCCCCCTGGTTAGACTCACACCCAGAACAAGATCCTTAAAACGGACAGGCAGCTGTGTCAGGATGCCCCTTCAAGGCTATTGTTTTGTTACCTGCAGTTTTTACGGTATGGTACATGATGCTGATTTGTGCAACAGACTGTAATGTATATGTTTTCTGTGTTGTAATTTTTTTTTGATTGTCCCTCCCCTTCCCTTTTTTCTGTCCCCCTTCCCCCCTTCCCTTTTTCCTTTTGGAAATCAATAAAAATATATGCTTTCAAAAAAAAAAAGAAATGACTGGCACACAAGTGCAATTCTGCATTATTTAAAAGGCAAGGGTTTCCCCTGCAATTACATGCCTTGTGTGCCAGTCATTTCTTTCTTAGATGCTCAATAGAGGCTTTTCCATCACCAAAAATCAACAATTATTGTCTGGCACTAACTAGTGATGACCTTGCAGTGTAAGTTCACAACAGCAAGTAGGAACATAGGCAATATTGTCCACAAACATTGGCACCTTCTTCAGACATGTTTACCCAACATACCAGCTTTTTAATAGGTACCCATGATGTGGAGTATAAGAGGGGCAAAAACGTAAAAGATTGATTGGTTAAAGCAGATATTGGTAGTCAAAGGAAAACCACACACACCAAACTTTTCCTGCAGAACCCCAAACATGGCACATTCCCATACCTACGCTGCATGCAACGCAACTCTGTTATTAAAGGAGATGTAAAGGCCTATTTATTTGGGGTGGCAAAAGTTAGGCACCCCAAGTGATTGTATCTACTTACCTGACACCCCGGGCCGGTGCTCCTATCAGCAGAAAACTGCACCGGCCCGGGGTTATACCAATGAGCACCACGGAGTGATCCTCTTCCGGCTTTTTCTTTCTTCAAATTTCCCGGGTCAGACGCATGCGCAGTAGAATGAAATAGACGACTTTTTAGTTAAAGTTCAGCTTTTCCCACTTGTTTCTTTTTAACGAAAAAAAAACCCCACCAAGACAGTTTTAACTTTTAAATCGCAAAGTTTTTATTAAGAAATTACTTACCAATTCTATGCATTCGCTCCTCTTCAGAAACGACAACAGGGCGACGATCCATCGTGTAGCGTTGCCTGCTAGTTTTGTTGAGGGCTAAATAAATACTCCACTTGATCTGCAATTAACAGTGTGCTGCTGAATCTTTTGGTGTATCAACATTTACTAAACTGAAACGAATGAAAAATTAGATTTTTTAATAAAATCAGACTTTTAAAAAAATCACACATTTTTCGGAATTTATTAAACCCTAAGGATGGAAAAGTCGGAATCTGAAGATCCGGCATCTGAGACCTGTCGAGGTTGCATATAAGTCAATAGAAGAAGTCTCACATCGGAAGCCCATCTGGGGGCGCCAGGTAAGGGCCGATATGCTGCCGTCTCGGTCTGTCTGCAGCTTTTATAGGCCCGTGTATGGCCAGATTAAGCATCTTAAAAGGGTTAGGAACATATATTTTGTTAAGTTCTAATAAGCACCAGGTTTCTTAAAATCTGTTACACACACACATATGAATATATGTGGTTAAAGGGGTTGTTAACCTTTAACTTTTAGGGGGTGATCTATCAAAGTCCGACTTTATCTCAATATATTCTGCTACAAACTCCGATCAAATCCGCTCGGTTTTTTACGCTTATTTAGTATTACATTTTCCTGAAAATTTGCTTTGCGGTGAAAAAATCAGATTTTCACGTTTTTTTTCAGATTTTATCATCTGATTTTCACTAATTTCATGATCTTCATCTGAAAACTCCGGGGTATTGCACGAAAACCCAGCGTGCATCAAAAAATCATTGGGACTTCTCCCATTGACTTCTATGCAATCTCGACAGATGCCGGATTTTCAGATTCAGACCTTTCCATCCTCAGGTTTTAATAAATTCCCAAAAATTTGTGATTTTTTAAAAGTCGGATTTTATTTAAAAATACAAATATTTCATGATTTTTGCATTCACAGTTTAGTAAATAACCTCCTTAGTATGATGTAGAGAGTGATATTCTGAGACAATTTGCAATTGTTTGTTTTTTTTTATTATTTCAGGTTTTTAAATAATTTAGTTTTTTATTCAGCAGCTCTTCATTTTGCAATTTCACCAGATTACCTAGCAACCATGCGCTGATTTGAATAAGATACTGGGCTATAAATAGCAAAGGCTCTGAATAGAAAGATGAGTCATAAAATGTAGAAATAACAATAATTTGTAGCCTTAAAGAGCTTTTTTTTTTATAGACGGGGGTCAATGACCCCATTTGAAAGCTGTAAACAGTCAGAAGAAGAAATAATTCAAAAATTATAAAAAGAAAAAAATGAAGGCCAATTGAGAAGTTGCTTAGACTTTTTAGCCATTTTATAACATTAAACTTAAAGTTAACTTAAAGGTGAATCACCCCTTTAAAATCTGTTTTGAAAAGTCTTTACTAAATTCAATACATTAGCAGGAAATGACGATCAGAGTTGTGTTACTAATTACCTGCAACAAATACAGAGATGTCAGTAACAGGAGTGATGACAAATCAGGGAACTTTACTTCCGGCCCATATTGTGCAATTGTTGTAGCATTTATAACTCTGCTGCAATAAAGCCGAGATATTTATATAACTTGACTATTCTATAACCAACGTTTCCTTGTCTCTGCTACTTGTATCACTCCTGTAACCCAGGTCTCTGTATTAGTTTCACAGTGCAGGTAATTAGTTACACAACTCTGATCAGCGCAGGTAATTAGTTACACAACTCTGATCGCCGTTCCCTGGTAATATATTGAATTTAGCGAAGCTACATAGACTTTTCAAACCAGATTTTAAAGGGGTGGTTCTCCTTGAAGTAAACTTTAAGGGGGTTATTTATCAAAGTCCGAATTTATCTGCTACAAACTCCAATCAAATCCGCTCGGGTTTTTTACGCTTATTTATTATAAAATTTTCCCGAAAATTGGCTTTGCGGGAAAAAAAAATCAGATTTTCACAAATTTTTCGGACTTATTCATCCCATTTTCATGATTTTTTTTTGTAATTTTCAAAACTATGAAAAAGTTGGGGTATTGCCTGAAACCCAGTGCACATCAAATAATCATTGCAACTTCTTCTATTTATATGGAACCTCAACAGGTCTGAAATGCCGGATTTTCCGATCCGGACTTTTCCATCCTCTGGGTTTAATAAATTCTGAAAACTTTGAAATTTTTTAAAAGTCAGATTTTATTAAAAAAATCACAAATTTTTCGTGATTTTTGCATTCAGAATTTAGCAAATAACCCCTCACATATGTTATAGAATGGCTTATTCTAAGCAACTTTTCAATTGTCCTTCATTTTAAATTTTTTTTAAAACTGTTGGTTTTATATTCCTTCTTCTTCTGACTCTTTCCAGCTTTCAAATGGGGGTCACTGACCCTATCTTAAAATAAATGCTCTGTATGGCTACAAATGTATTGTAGTTGCAACCTACTGATTAGGACAGAGGTCCCCAACCTTTTTTGCAAGGACCAGGGGTTGGGTCGGGGGGGGGTCCAGCAGCAAGATTGCACTCGCCACATCCAATTTGGATGCGCCAGCGTTAATTGTGGCCTGGGCTTGGTGGCCCAGTTCAGGAGTGTCCGTGGCCTGGTGGTTGGGGACCCCTGGATTAGGAAATGGGCGCTGATTCCCCTCGCTAGACAGCAGTACACCAGCTTTGGGAGATTCAGTGCACTGGATTTAAACATGGACCACATTTTGGGGAATGAAGACAAAGGAGTTCCATGCCCAGCACCCCTTACTGTTGCATCCAGATTTTGCACATTGTAAATGAACCCTCCATTTTCTACACGTTACATCCAAACCACATTAACCTGTTTGAATGATCCCAAGAATCCCCCAAGAAACACGATGACTATTAAAGGAGGACTAAAGCTTAACTAAAGAAGTAGCTACAATTGTTGTACATTATGTTTTGTGCTTCTGTACCAGCCCAAGGCAACTACAGCCTTTTGGCAGTAAAGATCTGTGTCTCCAAAGATGCCCCAGTAGCTCCCCATCTTCTTTTCTGCTGATTCACTGCACATGCTCTGTGCTGCTGTCACTTACTGAGCTTAGGGACCCACTCACAATATACAGTACACATAGAATAGAAATGTCACAATATAAGGCTGATTAGTAATTAATATACATAATTACTACATGGCAGCACAGAAACCAGTGCAATTAGCATCAGAATTGAATAATCAGCAAACCTGTAGCATCAGCTTATATTACAGGGGAAGCTCATTTTCTGCTGGATAATTAGTGACAAGCCCTAAGCTTAGCTTCTCAACAGCCAATCAGAGCCCACTGAGCATGTGAGTGTCACAGACACTTTCCAAGATGGTGACCCCCTGTGACAAGTTTGAAGTCCTGGATCATTGCTGCTATTGACAAGCTGAAACTTTAGCCTCGTGCAATAAGTTCACTATATAAAATATGGCATTTTAGGCCATATTCCAGTTTAGGGTTTAGTTCTCCTTTAACAGTGGATATGTCAGTGGTACAGAACCCTCTGAAACATCTCCACTGTTACCCCCTGCCCCACAACAAAGGCAGGAAGATAATGATTACAGAGATCATTGATTATTTAACTTACAGAGCAGGAACATAATGGCAGCGATTCATTATACTCCAGCACTGTGCTTGTAAAAATACCCAAATGAGCCAGGTCTGCAATGTGATCTATTGGAGAGCATTAGTCTGTTGATCAACTGCGAGTACCCTGTGTTACTGACTGCTTCCAAAGTCACAAGGCTAATGGCATGAGATGTTATTTCCTATACTAAAATGCATTGGAAAAAACTTGGCTTTGACAATCTGATCCTGTTTCTTTTTAGGCTTTGCACAGATGAGCACATCTCTTTTACTTACAACTAGGGATGCAGCGAATCCACTTTTTTGGATTCGGCTGAACTCCTGAATCCTTCATGAAAGATTTGGCTGAATACCGAACCGAATCTGAACCCTAATTTGCATATGCAAATCAGGGAGGGGAGGGTAAAATAGAGCCCTGCCCGAAGTGCGTGGCTAAAAAATTTTTACTTCCTTGTTTTGTGACAAAAGTAGGGATGCACCGAATCCACTATTTTGGATTCGGCCGAACCCCCGAATCCTTTGCTAAAGATTTGGCCGAATACCGAACCGAATCTGAACCCTAATTTGCATATACAAATTAGGGGTGGGAAGGGGAAAATATTTTTTACTTCCTTGTTTTTTGACAAAATGTCACACAATTTCCCTCCCCGCATATGCAAATTAGGATTCGGATTCGGTTCGGCTTGGCAGAAGAATTCGACCGAATCCTGCTGAAAAAGGCAGAATCCTGGATTCGGTGCATCCCTAGACAAAAGTCACATGGTTTTAAGGATTCGGGTTCGGCCAGGCACAAAGATTCAGCCGAATCCTGCTGAAAATGGCTGAATCCTGTCCAAATACCGAATTGAATCCTGGATTTGGTGCATCCCTACTAACAACCAATCAACAATTAACATTGAACTTTGATTCAAGAAATATTCTTCAAATAGTCTCAAAAGACTGACGGCAAGATGAAGAAATGATCGCAATTTTAAATGCGCTCCCCATAGCTCATTAAAAAGTTTATCTCTCAGTTTTGCTCCATTTCTGAAGATGGAAATGATTCTCCTGTTCTCCATATTAAATAACATTTGCACTTTTTAATTACATTCCCCCTTAAAAAAATACTAAAATGGGAATGTTGTTTAATGGGCCTCCCCGACAGCATCGATCGATTGGATTCTGGCAGTTTTTTGCGTAAATGCCTTTCAATGACTGTCATTTTATATCAGAATCCTTATTGATTATTGAAGTGTTATTGGTTATCATGAGAATAAGCGTTGATTTGGTTTCATGTTTTCTAGGTTAGGAAAGTTGACTTTAGTTATCTTTTATTTTCACTATGAGGTTTTATTGGGGTTTAAGATTGAGCAGTTTCAACAAGTTCAGAATAGATGGTTTTGCTACCTGTTTTTCAGAATGCTCGGGACCTGGGGTTTCTGGATCTTTCTGTAATTTGGTTCTTCATACCTTAAAGGGATACTGTCATGGGAAAACATTTTTATTTCAAAATGAATCAGTTAATAGTGCTACTCCAGCAGAATTGTGCACTGAAATCCATTTCTCAAAAGAGCAAACAGATCTTTTTATATTCAATTTTGAAATCTGACATGGGGCTAGACATATTGTCAGTTTCCCAGCTGCCCCAAGTCATGTGACTTGTGCCTGCACTTTAGGAGAGAAATGCTTTCTGGCAGGCTGCTGTTTTTCCTTCTCAATGTAACACTAAAAAACAGAATTGGAAAAAAACTTGACTCTTTCAGATTGTCGCGCGAAAACCGGAAATTTTTCTGATTCTCGTTTGAAAAATCCGACTTTTTTGGATTTGATGCCCGAAAAGTCAGATTTTTTTTGTGAAAAACGATGAGGTTTTATTGGGGTTTAAGATTGAGATGTTTCAATGAGTTCAGAATAGATGGTTTTGATTCTTGGTAGGAAAATAAATAGATCTGATCAGGGTTGGACTGGGGGTCCCGCAGCAAACTGGGGCTGATGTCTCAGGGCCCTCTGCCTCAACCCACCTTCAGAAATCCACCCCCCTCCCCACCACTAACATTGCAGGCTATGTATGGGGAGCAGGTCTGGGCTGGCAGGACCCACTAGAGCCCACCATTTTTTTCCCAGTGTCCATTGCCAAAGACTGACCCTGGAATTGATTATTACTGGTTTTATTTATTGTACGTTTCAATACAAATGGGTCGAACTTATCTCAGCTTTCTGAAAGGTAGTTTGAGACCAGATCACTTGTATTACTTTTTTGTTGGTTTTGTAGGTAATGTGGAACTATCCATACCTCCCAACATCTTGGAAAGAAAAAGAGGGACAAAGAAGTTGCCAGTGAAATATTTTGACCACACCCATTTTTTGTGGCCACACCCCCTAATTATCATGTTCTTTTTACCAAACTTGGCAGGTTATGAAAGTTTTAACATACTGTATTTCTGTGTTGTTGTTTTTTTCCATTTATTACAGTTTTGCTAATGAAGGTGAAGTAAAGTCTAAAATAGAATAATGCTAGAAATGTTGTATTTTGTATACTAAACATAAACATGAACTTACTGCACCACAAGCCTAAGCAAACAAATAATTTATGCTTTCAAAGTTGGCCACAGGGGGTGGTGATGAACAACGGGGTTTTGTCTAAGAGCTCCCTCTAGTGATGAACATTTAGAACAGTTAGAGGAGAGCACTCATAGAAGCAGATCCATAGAATAAATTGTTACAGGCAGAAGGCAAATGGATTAAAAGACTTAGCACACTTGTACCAAAAGGAATGAATGACTTCTGGAGCTCAAAACCTTTTCTATAATAAGTCTTATCAACGTATAAAAAAATTTTTATTATTCATTTTATCTGCAGGAATTGATTGTAGAAATCACCAGCGGCATAGCTGAATAAAGGTAAAAGCATAAGTTCAAAGTAGTAACGCTGGTGTTATTAATCTAGTTATAACATAATTGATCTAAATTAGTAGCAGTAAAATAAATCTCTTTCTCGGGTTGTTAAAGGGATACTGTCATGGGAAAAAAACATTTTTTCAAAATGAATCAGTTAATAGTGCTGTTCCAGCAGAATTTTGCGCTGAAATCCATTTCTCAGCATTTCAAGAGCAGACAGATTTTTTTATATTCAGTTTTAAAATCTGACATGGGGCTAGACATATTGTCAATTTCCCAGCTGCCCCAAGTCATGTGATGCGTGTTCTGATAAACTTCAATCACTCTTTACTGCTGTACTGCATGTTGGAGTGATATCACCCCTCCCTTTTTCCCCCCAGCAGCCAAACAAAAGAACAATGGGAAGGTAACTAGATAACAGCTCCCTAACACAAGATAACAGCTGCCTGGTAGATCTAAGAACAACACTCAATAGTAAAAACCCATGTCCCACTGAGACACATTCAGTTACATTGAGAAGGAAAAACAGCAGCCTGCCAGAAAGCATTTCTCTCCTAAAGTGCAGGCACAAGTCACATGACCAGGGGCAGCTGGGAAATTGACAAAATGTCTAGCCCCATGTCAGATTTCAAAATTGAATATAAAAAATCTGTTTGCTCTTTTGAGAAATGGATTTCAGTGCAGAATTCTGCTGGAGTAGCACTATTAACTGATGCGTTTTGATAAAAAAAAACATGTTTTCCGATGACAGGATCCCTTTAACGACAGCCTTTTGCTATTTTATGTAGATTGCAACATGGTTACAAAACATTGTTACATACATATATTGCATCATGTTGATCGTTCTCTTTGTACACATGTATACATTTTTTGGATAAGGTGGGAAAAGAGATTGGATACATTTTGCAGCACTATTTATTAATTATTTATTTTTTCTAGCAAATGCATTGTCTTGGCTTTTATATGGACTTTTAAAAGACTTTGTTCTGTGCTGAACAAAATGAGATGGACACACCTGAAGAATTTGATTATCCACTTGGGGTGTGTTTAAAAGTTTTCACGCTTTAGGGCAGGACTACATGGCCAATTCAGCCGCGATCCGAAGCGCAAAATCGCAGGCGTTACGTTGGATGCGACGGAAACAAGGTAAGTAATGGCAGTGTCGGATTGTGTCGCATTGTTGATGCGACGCGACACGACTGTCGGATGTAGACGCAGCGTGCGACTCGATGCAACAATTGAATTACTTACCTTATTTCCGTTGCATCCGACGTGACACCTGCGATTTTGTGCAGCGCGTCGGATTGCGGCTGAATCGGCCATGTAGTACTGCCCTAACACTGGGATTACACTTGAGAAAGGGTCATGCCCGAAACATGTCGTGTGATTTGTAGTCAATATTAAAATGTTTTAGCAGTATCTGTTTCTATGAGTGCTCTCCTCTAACTGCTATTTCACTTATCAATATGGGATTGTGGTAACCCTTCATTGAGGATTGAAGACCTGACAAATGTATCCTAGCACTGGCAGAGCGAAAGAACACTCCCTGTTGTTCACCAACATACAGAACACTAACCCTTTATTTATCTGTTCTAGCAAACATATCGACTTATTGATAAACCCAAATACTGAATAACAAAAAAAACAATAAATAACCCTGTGTAAATACTATCATAATCTCCTGTAAAATTAGACATCTATAGCTATATGATGATATTTTGAATATTTTGTGTACCTTGAGAAAGGCCCCAAAAAAGGGACCAAAACATTGTTTGTTTTTTAATCATCTCTCTCTCTCTATAACAGGGTTGTCATATTCATAAATCATTGAGGTGGTCATACATGTGTCAGGCACAAACACATCAATGCAGACACAGCACCACCTAATGTCCCTATTGACAGGGCCGTTTCTGGGACTTGGCAAACACTGAGCAAAAAAACTGGTGGGCCCCCATTATCCTGCCACAAACAATGCATCAATTTTTTTTAAACGTTACATCCACTTTTTGGCAATACCCATAAATATAATCACCACGTAAAATGGATAATCAGGATATTAACTTGGGATGCCCCGAATCAACTATTTTGGATTCGGCTGAACCCCTGAATCCTTTGCGAAAGATTCGGCCGAATACAAAACTGAAGGAAAGGGGAAAAGATTTTTTACTTCCTTGTTTTGTGACATAAAGTCACGCAATTTCCCTCTCCGCCCTTAATTTGCATTTGGATTCGGTTTGGCCAGGCAGAAGGATTCGGCCGAATCTGAATCCTGCTGAAAAAGGCAGAATCCTGGATTTTGGTGCATCCCTCATATTAACCTATGTATAATCACTGTAGAAATGGCCAGTGAGCGCTTCATCAATCCCAGATATGCAAGTAAGATCAAATATAATAATCAAAAAAAAATACTTGCACAGTGGGTCCCCTAAATTAGTGGTCCCTGGGCCCTGCCTATAGAGATAGATTGGTATAGTTCTAGGTGCACCCTTAGGATTTCCATACAATGACCTAGATCCTTACATGTTGGATCAGTGAATACAAAAATACACATATCCTAAATCCCTATTAGTTGTGTGATCCCTACACTACATACCAGTCTTGCCTGAGGGTGGAGCTACCACCTTGCTATTCATCCTAATTGGAGCACAGGCTGCTCTTGCTTACTAATTCCATTTGGCTCACGTTCCTAGAAAGTGCAATTACAGAGAACCACCCTGTGGTATTTATACAAATGGCCTGTAGATGTCACTGTGCTCAAGACTTATACTGTGCATACTTTCTATACAGCTTGTGGTGTTAGAGATGCTTCCTGTTGTGTAATGGCTGCATGAGCCTGCTAATAAAGCACTGATATACTCTACTCAACCTTGGCTACCAAAACATAACAATTGGTGCAGAGAATGGGATTCAAACTCCACGTTGTGCAGCCCATCTGACACTGAAGCACCACCAGGGCAAGAACCACAAGATGAGGATAATCTCCTTTGTCGGGAGTCCAGTGAAGGACAATGAAAAGGATTTGGTGAAACTGGCAAAGCGATTCAAAAAAGAGATGTCATCGAGGACCATACACATATGAACTGTCTGATAGGCACATATGGAATGCAAATGGCCTTGCTCCTGTTAGATATGACATTGGAGAAGCTCCATTTGATGAAGGACATTTTCCTACTCCTGATGTCAACTGCAATAGGCCTGAAGAAAGTGAACCTATAAGACGTACTGAGAGAATCAGAAAACTACCTGCCTGGACCAAGGACTTTGTGATGTGAAGAATGAATAATATTGTTTTAAAATGCATACTGTTTAATTGTTGCTGTTTAATATAGTTGTCCAAATGCTTTCCTACTATAGGGGGAATATGTGGTGTTTATACAAATGGCCTTTAAATGTCACTGTGCTCAAGACTTATACTGTGCATACTTTCTATACAGCTTGTGGTTGGAGTTGCTTACTGTTGTGTAATGGCTGCAGGAGCCTGCTAATAAAACACTGTTATACTCTACTCATTCTCGGCTACCAAAACAAAACACACCCTGTTCTGATTGCACTTTATTTACAGAGTCTCTGTTTTCTGTCTTTACCAAGGGCCTTTCATAACCAGAAAAGAGAATCTCTACTCGCACTCAGTAGGTATAACTCAATTCATTACATTTTATTCAAAGTAGGCTTTACTTAGTTAATCACCAACGATCAATTTCATATAAATAGAATTTTAAATAGTATTATAATTGTTATAAAAATTCATGTGTAATAAGTTATTCAAATCAATTGTTTGCAAATTCATTATCATTTCATTGTTTAAATAACTAATTTGCAAATAGCTCTAACATGAATTTATCTATCATTTCATTCCCAAATAGGTAAATTCATATTAAAGCTCAGTTAAAAATCCATAGTGCAATTAATGATTTCCATGTCCCACGAAACCTGTTAAGAAATGCTGGAGGAAGACAAAAATCGCTATTGTGTCCCGGAGTGTGAGCTACTGAGAGTCCCCAATGAATTGGAAATAATCCGAATTTAGGGAAGGATGAAGAGGATTTCAAACGCCAATTACTTCATCCTATGCAGGGAGGTTTAGTTTTAATCCTCGATGCAGCGTCCCAGTTTTAATCCAGATGGAGGAAATACTACAGCGCTATTACCAACTTAAAGTCTTTATGTGGGCTTGGTACCGCTTCAGAAAACTAGTTATTTGTGGGCAATTGTCTCTTGTGCCGGACTACTTGAGAATAAGGTTGCCACCTTTTCTGGAAAAAAAATACCGGTCTTACTATATATTTATCATATATTTCCTATTAATAACATTGGGATCAACCATAATTTTTACCGGCCAGGCCGATCAGGTGGCAACCCTACTTCAGAATTAGTCCCCATGTTTAATGTGCAGTGTTAACAGTTGGTAGATAGTAAGAGCTGTTAAGCATACTCTACCGCAGCGCTCCTTGGGATATGTCCTCAAGACACTTCCATTATGCTTCTGATCCGAATCTTGGTAAAGACTTATCAAAGCGGTTCCTCCTCACTGCTGCATTCAGTCCGGGAAATCCAGTTGCTTCCCCCCCCACGTCGCCTACACGTGTTTTGCCTTGACTGGCTTCATCAGGGCCTTACAACCCTTGGGGCCTCTCCCTTACTGGTAGTTTCAGTCTCCCCAGCACCACCCAGTGCCACCCCTTCGCCAGCACTATATCAGCATGTGACAAGAATGAACCACCATACCCTTGGACCAATGATATACATAAATAAATGAACTAACTTTGATACAAGCCCTTCTGGCTAGTAATTATGGGCCAGGGAGCAAGTTGCAATGTCACTTGAGGGTGGGGTTATGATGTATAGGGGGGAAATGCGTGGGTTGGGGAGATAAGGGTGGATGGGGTCGTTAAAAAAAGATCGGTAGTGGAAGAGAAAAGGGAGGGGAGAAATTTATAGAGCACTACAGGATTAGAAAACATGTTCAGGACTAGAGGCAAGCAATTTTCTGATCCACTAACCCATAGCAGCCAGTTATCAGTTAACTTTCCCTGGTCGAGGCAAGTTATAATTATAAAGTATTTTGACTCAAAATATCTGTGCCTGTAAACTGGCAATATTGTGTAGATATATTATGTTGTACATATTCTCAAGAGCATAACTACGTAGGAAGCAGACCCATCTACTGCAGAAGAGCCCAAAAGTGTTGGGCCCTAAAAACAGATCCATTTCTTGAGGTTTTGTGGCAGCCCTAAATTTAATTTGCTGTGGAGCCCAGTAATATTTAGTTGGTCACCTGCACATGCTCAGTTATTAAATGAATGTGACCCAATACCTAGGAATAAGCAAGGACAATCTTTTTATCTGACCTACTGTAATGGAGGAAGCAGTATGGACAGAGGTGGTTGCTTTATACAATGAGTTGTTTTAAAAGACCCCTATATGGATTTAAAAATTGTGTTTGCTAAGTCTGAACTAGAATTTTTATCTCTGGTTCTTAACTACCCTGGCTTCTGCTTCACTATACTTTGAGCTAAATCTGACTACTCACATTCATTCTCAGGGTTTCCGCTAGGTCCATGATCTTGGAAATTATATTACCCTACTAGAGCTACGTGTCCCCATGCACCCGATACCAGAACAAATGCCAAGCACCCTGGTCTCGGCTCGGCTTCACCAGTAGTGTGACCACCGTTGGGCTTCGGGAGGAGCCCTCAGCTTACTTGGGTGCCACCTGGACTTAACGAGGGGTGCAAGGCGAGATGTTCTGGCTGGCGATGGGGCACGGCTGTTAGCAGAGTCTTTTGGGCCGAAGGTCATAGTACAAATGGAGCAGGCAAGAAAAACGTCAGACAGGCTGGATCGAGGCAGGCAGATATCAAGAATCGTCAGGCAGGCAAGGGTCAAACCGGGTTGTCAATCAAGGGGTTAAGCAGGAAGAGTTGTCGGAGGCAGGCAAGGGTCAGGATACAGAATGCAGAATAGTCAGGAACAGGCTGGGTCAAACACGGGTAATCAGACAGACGAGATACAGATCAGATGCACAAGGCTCAGGAAACCACTAGAAACAAGTTCTATCACGGGCACTGGCTGGGGGTCAGAATGGGCCTTAAATACACGAAATATTCGTGCCAATGCGCACTGGCGTAATCACGCCAGCGCGCCTGTACCTTTAAGAGGCGTGTCCTAGTATTCAAGATGGCGGCGGCGCCGGGTCATGGACCATGCAGTGAGCGTCCCCACCGATGGCGTGCCAGGCAACCCCGCCGCATAGGTAATTTTATTACACTTATTCAAGGGCTCAAATCAAAGCCAAAGGTGCAGTGTCATGGTTGCATTTCAGGCCAGGAGAAGAAGAAAGATGACACAAAAGACATCTGCCGACAGGTTCATGACTCCATTGATGTTGATTTAGTCAATTATCACAGAGATATGTTGCCTTTCTGAAACTCGTTATTCTTGTTGGTGGACCCAAATTTTTTAACCTAATGGTTCCACCACACAATTACAGAATGTGTTCCTAGATGCCTGGTGGGGCACCAGTTATACAGTACTAGAGTCCAAATAGGAGTCACACATACTTTAAAGGATAAGTAAACCTTTAAAATAAGCTTTAATAAAAATGTATGTAAATAAGGCTCCAGGGCCTGATGGCATACACCCCCGGGTTCTAAGAGAGCTTATTTCAGTTTTACACCGGCCCCTATTTCTGATTTTCTCAGATTCGCTTTCATCTGGTATGGTGCCTATGGATTGGAGAAAAGCTGATGTCATTCCAATATTTAAAAAGGGTTTACGATCTCAGCCTGGCAATTATAGGCCAGTAAGTTTGACATCTGTGGTGGGCAAATTATTTGAAGGCTTCTTAAGGGATAACATTTAAATTTTGTCCTAGTGAATGGCATTATGAGCAGCAATCAGCATGGCTTTATGAAGGATAGGTCATGTCAGAAAATTTGATTGCTTTTTATGATGAGGTAAGATACTGGACAGTGGGGGCAGTAGATGTGATCTATTTGGATTTTGCCAAAGCGTTTGATACCGTGCCCATAAACGACTGCTTTCTAAACTAAGGTCTGTTGGGCTTAATGAAGTTGTTTGCACATAGATAGGAAACTGGCTACAGGATCGAGCTCAGAGGGTGGTTTTTAATGGTACATTCTCTACTTGGAGTAAGGTTCTTAGTGGGGTCCCTCAGGGCTCAGTATTGGGTCCACTTTTATTTAACTTGTTCATTAATGACTTAGGGGAGGGTGTTGTAAGTAATGTATCAGTGTTTGCAGATGACACAAAATTATCCAGCCCAATTAATTCCATCCAGGATGTGGCACTTGCAACAGGATCTTGACAAACTGGCAATCTGGGCAGCTAAGTGGCAAATGAGATTCAGTGTTGATAAACGTAAAGTCATGCACCTGGGGTGTAAGAATATCCAGTTATACCCTTAATGGGACTGCACTAGGTAAATCCATTATGAAAAATGCCCTTGGAGTCCTTATAGATAATAAACTTGTCTGTAGCAAGCAATGCCAGTCAGCAGCATCAAGGGCAAATAAGGTCTTGAGTTGTATTAAAAGGGGCATAGAGTCACGGGAGGAGGGGGTCATTCTTCCATTGTATAGAGCACTTGTAAGGCCCCATCTAGAATATGCCGTACAGTTTTGGTCTCCATCTCTCAAACAGGACATTATTGTATTAGAGAGGGTACAGAGAAGGGCAACTAAGCTGGTAAAGGGAAAATCTTAGCTATGAGGAAAGACTGGCCAAATTGGGGATGTTCACACTGGAGAAGAGGCGCTTAAGGGGTGATATGATAACTATGTATAAATATATAAGGGGATCATATAATAATCTCTCTAATGATTTATTTACCAGTAGGTCTTTCCAGCTGACACAAGGTCACCCATTCCGATTAGAAGAAAAGAGGTTCCAGCTAAATATTGGGAAGGGGTTTGTTACAGTGAGAGCTGTGAAGATGTGGAATTGTCTCCCTGAATCAGTGGTACAGGCTGATACATTAGATAGGTATAAGAAGGGGTTGGATGGTGTTTAGCAAGTGAGGGAATACAGGGATATGGGAGATAGCTCATAGTACAAGTTGATCCTTGGACTAGTCAGCCATTTTGGAGTTTTTTTCCCCCTCTGAGGCAAATTGGAGAGGCTTCAAATGTGGGTTTTTTTAGCCTTCCTCTGGATCAACTGGCCGTAAGGCAGGTTAAAGGAAAACTATACCCCCCAAACAATGTAGGTCTCTATAAAAAGATATTGCATAAAACATCTTAGATGTAAAATCCTGCTTCATGTAAATAAACCATTTTAATAATAATATACTTTTCTAGTAGTATGTGCCATTGGGTAATCATAAATAGAAAATTTCCATTTTAAAAAATAAGGGCCGCCCCCTGAGATCGTAAGATTCACTGTACTCACAAACATACCAACAAACCATACATGTTAGGTCACATGAGCCAATTAACAGAGAGAGTTGTGTCTTTTGCTTCCCCACTTCTTCCTGTTACAGTTAGAGCTGCAGTATTTCTGGTCAGGTGATCTCTGAGGCAACACACAGACCATCACGAAATGGTGGCTCAAGGCAAGAGATGCAAAATGGCAAGATTTACTTAAATATATATTCCAGTTTGGTAAGATGCTTTAATATGCCACTTAATATCATATGAACTATCTGTTGCTTAAGTGTTCATTTTGGGGGTATAGTTTTCCTTTAAAAAAGTTAAAAGGTTGAACTTGATGGACGTGTGTCTATTTTCAACATAACTTACTATGTTACTATGTAAGTGAATGTAAAATTTGATGAGGGCGCTATTCGAAGCACTCAAAAAAAAATCAAGTTTTGAATGCACATGGCTTCCTCAGATGAACCACCTGATAGATAACTTTGGTTGGAGCACCACAAATTCTTAAAGGATAAGTAAACCTTTAAAATAAGTGAATGTACAATTGATGAGGGTGCTATTCTAAGAATGTTTGCAATGTACATTAATTTTTTTAAAATTCCAAGATATTAAAGGTTACACGTACTGTCAATATGAATGAATTTTGTTCCAACAGCGCCACCTGCTGGTCAGTTTCCCACCAGTCTGACCACCAAGTAGTCAAGGAAGTTGTCAGGAGAAAGAAAGAGGCTGCTCTGATGTTCTTTACATTCACTTATCTTAAAGATTTATTTATCCATTAAGAATCTGTGGCGCTCCAACCAAAGTTATCTATCAGGTGATTAATCTGAGAAAGCCTTGTGCACCCAAAACATGATTTTGTTCTATTGCACTCTGTATTAGTGTATTAAGCACCATTTACTCTTTAATCTTGTGCAACTCATATTTATACTTTTGGACCAACAGTATATTCTTTTCGTAGTGTGCATTCCGTCGATCCTGGTTTGAAATCTGTGTAATAATGTCATTACCTCTAATGCTGCTTGTTGCTTTTTTTTAGTCTTTATTTTTTACAAAGCCTTTTCTTCTTTTTATATTTTTCCATCGCTGTGTAATGAAATCGCTTGTGGGTCACAGAGAACGAGTTTCAAGTCTTCCTTTTAATATGGAAGAAATTATTTCTTCCAAGATCTCCAGGTATTTCAGCAGGTTCCATCTATGATTAGATTTCATTTCTAGAATTTGGCAGTGGTTTCATCATTCGCTATTTTTCTTGCTTTATATCTTTAGATTAACCTGTGAATCTTTTGTTATTCTTTCCCGTACATTGTTTTGTGTTAGATCTGTCTCTGTGAGTCAGAATAAGTAGCATTGAACAAGAACGGGGATATTAAAGGGATAATGTCATGGGAAAACATGTTTTTTTTTTCAAATCACATCAGTTAATAGTGCTGCTCCAGCAGAATTCTGCACTTAAATCCATTTCTCAAAAGAGCAAACAGATTTTTATATTTAATTTTGAAATCTGACATGGGGCTAGACATATTCTCAATTTCCCAGCTGCCCCCAGTCATGTGACTTGTGTTCTGTTAAACTTCAGTCACTCTTTACTGCTGTACTGCAAGTTGGAGTGATATCACCCCCCTCCCTTCCTTTCTCCTCCCTCAGCAGCCTAACAACAGAACAATGGGAAGGTAACGAGATAGCAGCTCCCTAACACAAGATAACAGCTGCCTGGTAGATCTAAGAACAACACTCAATAGTAAAAGCCAAGTCCCACTGAGACTGATTCAGTTACATTAAGTAGGAGAAATAACAGCCTGCCAGAAAGTAGTTCCATCCTAAAGTACAGGCACAAGTCACATGACTGGGGGCAGCTGGGAAATTGACAAAATGTCTAGCCCCATGTCAGATTTCAAAATTGTTTGCTCTTTTGAGAAATGGATTTCAGTGCAGAATTCTGCTGGGGCAACACTATTAACTGATGCGTTTTGAAAAAAAAACATGTTTTCCCATGACAGTATCCCTTTAAATACTTTCTCTCTGTCGCTGGCTGAATACCTTGTAAGGGCTGTCAGCAGTTGAAGGATCAGCGTTTCCAAGTCATGTACAGAATTTTATTCTGCATCCAATAATTTTTGGCGGGTATATCAAATGTATGCTTCATGCATGGATGTTCTGTGTCAGTTAAAAACACTTTTGATATTAAAGGAACAGTTAAAAACTTGGTGAATAAAAATACAAAATAAAAAATGTATCTAATTTAGTTAGTTGACCAAAAATGTAATTTATAAAGGCTGGAGTGACTGGATGTCTAACATAATAGGCAGAACACTATTTCCTGCTTTTAAGCTCTCTAACTCTGAGTTAGTCAGTGACTTTAAGGGGGACATAATCAGTGGTGTAACTATAGAGGAAGCTGACCCCGCAGTCACAAGGGGGGCCGGAAACTGGGGGACCCAGACTGTGGGGTCTTCTTCCTCTATAGGTAATAAAAAAAACCTCCTAGCCAGATGCACTATTACCTGCAGTGAGGAAGAGGAACGCAAGTTGGGCAGAGAGTGAGCGGGATGGAGTTGGGATGTAGGTTGGCCAGAGAGTGGGTAGGGCGGAGTTGGGATGTTGGTGGGCGGAGTTGGGATGTGGGTGGGGCGGAAGAGTATGATGAAGCTATGATTTTCTTTCCTAATAAAAACCAGCCAAACTGCATTGAACATTTAAAGGAGGCGTCAGACTCCATTTCTGTGCTTAAACTGTGCAGCGGCTATGGTCTTAACTACCTGAAGGTCACACTCCCTTGAGTACACATTTGCCTTTGTGGTGTACAGAACTGGCCACATTTCTGACGACTATCTGGAGTTTCAGCAATATCTCTAGGAAACATCTGATTGGATTGTATCTTGTTTCCATAGTAATCAGTGTGTCACCTATGAACATTTAAAAAAATGGGTTTGATTAATATTGAATTACCTTTATGCAACTGACTTTTACAGTCAAGACCAAGACATTTACAAGATGTATTTATTTTCCTGCTTAAATGTATCTGAGCGCTGAGGGATCCTTGTGGATAAACCTCTAAGGTAATCAGGGGCACAGCAGAAAAATGGATTGGCCTTTTTTCAGCATTAGCTACAGTTTTGTACTTAGAGCCATTCAACATTTAATAACCAATTTACAGTGAAGCCATTGCAGGTAAAGACCATTTAGGAAAGGCAAGAGAATTAAAAACATCTTGTTTTTTTTATTATTAATGGCTCCATTCTTTGTTCCCACATGACATTTTTTTATGGCATATTAAGGTGACGGAGTTTGCTTGTTTTGTCCCCAATCTGATGTGTCAAAGCACCAGCATTTTAGATCAAAGGGACAGGTATGACATTTTATAGACAGAAAATTACATAGCAACCGAGTACAACTGGCTAACACTGTGGAATTGTATCTGCTGAAAAAAATCCTGAATTTCTATATGTCAAAACCACTTTGATTTTAAATGGAAATTTCACCTTTAAACAAAACATTTATGGTTCCAAAATAAAACTAACATAAGCCTTCCGTCCAAAACCTTGGAAACTAACGTGCCCCTTTTCTTGTTCAGAATGCTTGCTTTGCTCCTCTCAAGTTAAGACCTGACGGCATCTGCGTAGCTGAGGGCCAAAAGTAGTTGATACAGGCAGAAGATTGAGCAGACTAGGGAGCCTAGCACTTGTTCTGAATTTAGGGAGCCGTACGTGACAGTATCAGTGTTTGCAGATGACACAAAACTATCCAGCCCAATTAATTCCATCCAGGATGTGGCACTTGCAACAGGATCTTGACAAACTGGCAATCTGGGCAGCTAAGTAGCAAATGAGATTCAATGTTGATAAATGTAAAATCATTCACCTGGGATGTAAGAATATCCACTTATACCCTTAATGGGACTGCACTAGGCAAATCCATTATGGAAAAGGACCTTGGAGTCCTTGTAGATAATAAACTTGTCTGTAGCAAGCAATGCCAGTCAGCAGCATCAAGGGCAAATAAAGTGCCAGGCCAAGCTGGCCAGGCACCCTAGGCATCCCAGCTGGCCACGATGCTCCAGTGCTCAAACAGGACATTATTGTATTAGAGAGGGTACAGAGAAGGGCAACTAAGCTGGTAAAAGGTATGGGAAATCTTAGCTATGAGGAAAGACTGGCCAAATTGGGGATGTTCACGCTGGAGAAGAGGCGCTTAAGGGGTGATATGATAACTATGTATAAATATATAAGGGGATCATATAATAATACAAAAATACACAGCTGGCTCTAATCCCTCCCACAGCTTCATGAAATTATCTAAGGCACAGAACAATTCTCTGCACTGTGTCAAAAGCAATTGTAGAACTATAGCTCACCCGATGGGAGAGATGGCCTGGGTGTAGAAACTGAATCGAAAAACCACACTAGCACACGAGACTTGTATCTGCAGGGCAAGCCCTTGCAAAGGTTTTTACTGCGGTGGTGCAATGTTTTGGGGCTCCGCCCCTTTGTCAAGCATGCTGCAGATACAAGTCTCATGTGCTAATGTGGTTTTTCAATTCAGTTACTAGGAGGTCACCGTATCCTCCATTCAGGGCCGGACTGGGAGGAAAAAGCAGCCCTGGCAAAAGTATCAAAGCAGCCCATGTATTCACACGTATGCAAAGCATGATATATATTTCCAACCTCAAGATTAACTAGACCTAGGGGTTATTTATCAAGGTCCGAATTTATCTCAATATCGGTTGCTACAAACTCCGATCTAACCCGCTTGGATTTTTAACGCTGATTTATTATTACATTTTCACGAAAATTTGCTTTGCGGGAAAAGCTCAGTTTTTCACGATTTTTTCGTGAATTTTCCCCGAAATCTCCGAAAACATAGTGAAATTGCCCGAAACCCCCCGATAAAACCAAAAATCAATGGGACTGTTCCCATTTACTTTTATGCAACCTCGACAGGTTTGAGATGCCGTGTTTTATATTCAGGCTTTTCAACCCTCGGGGTTTAATAAATTCCAAAAAATTTGCTATTTTTTTTTTTTTAAAGTCAGATTTTATAAAAAAAATCACACATTTTTCGGATTTCAGGTATTTGGAGCTTAGTAAATAACCTACTTAGTGTTTATTACTAGATATTTTAAGTGTCCATTACCATATAATCCCCAGCAATATTATACACCCTATGGGCTGGAACTGGCCCTTGCAACAAATCTCTCACCCTAGTTTCTATCACAACTATTCTACCAGATGGATTAGTGGCCCTATACTTACAGTATATTCTACATTTTCCTTTGTGTGCCCCCAGCTGGACCATTCACCCTTTAATTACCACGTGTGTCATACTTGAAGTGACTAAACTGCCTCATGCAACAGCTCATTTACATTTCTAAAGTGATTGGCTCATTTACATATTAAATACAGACCTCATTTGCATTTTTAGGTGAGCAGCCCATTTACATTTTAAAGCAAGCGGCCCATCGGGCATTTGCCCGAACCCACAGATTGCCAGTCCGGGCCTGCCTCCATTCACTGTGCACCGAGCAAGGCTATATACCTGCACAACGGGTGTGCGAGGGTCTACTCCAACTGGGTGTAGAAACCCCAGCTCCAACACTTTAGATATCTCAATTTAAATTGACATTGTGTACATTAAAGTCAGCAGTTAGCTCACTCACCAGATCCGGTAAATGGCCCGGGTGCTGTACCTGAACCTATAGCTTGAGGTGATAACTCAGTCAAAGAAAATGCACACACTCCTCTTTGACTGGATCATATAATAATCTCTCTAATGCTTTATTTACCAGTAGGTCTTTCCAGCTGACACAAGGTCACCCATTCCGATTAGAAGAAAAGAGGTTCTGGCTAAATATTGGGAAGGGGTTTGTTACAGTGAGAGCTGTGAAGATGTGGAATTGTCTCCCTGAATCAGTGGTACAGGCTGATACATTAGATAGGTATAAGAAGGGGTTGGATGGTGTTTAGCAAGTGAGGGAATACAGGGATATGGGAGATAGCTCATAGTACAAGTTGATCCAGGGACTTGTCCCATTGCCATTTTGGAGTCAGGAAGGAATTTTTCCCCTCTGAGGCAAATTGGAGAGGCTTCAGATGTTTTTTTTGCCTTCCTCTGGATCAACTGGCAGTTAGGCAGGTTCTATATAGACTTAAAAGGTTGAACTTGATGAACGTCTTGTCTTTTTTTCAACCTATCTTACTATGTATATTCTAAGTAAAAAGCATTGCTATTCCTGTCTAAAATGTCACTTTGCACCCCATACTTCAATTCAGAAATGAGATCTATGGTGCAGGTAGCATTTAGATCTGTTACAGAATAACAATAAACTACCTGCATGAATATGCTTTACTACTAAAGCTGACCATAGACGCAAAGATAAAGTTGTATGAATCAAAGTTTCGTACAATTTTAGGTGTGCCATAGTCTGTCAGATATTATTCCAAACTGGACTATTGTGTTTTTCAGTTCCCCATGGCATATAAACAAGATATATCTCTCTTATATTGGGTTCCTGCAGCCTGACACGACTGAGCTATTGTGAAGGGATCAAGGAAAGCAGCTCACCAATTTAACAGCTCATTACAGTGTTTGTGGCTCCAGCTGACTTTCCCTTTAGAACCCTTCTGTTATTACTTTAGTTTCATTACATTTGTTTCCCTTCTTTCAGTTGTCTCTCCCACTATTAAGTCACATACAATACCTTGCTTTTACCTTGTATGAAAATGCTTAAAATGATTGCATTTCCTCTTATAACAGAGAATACAAAGAACACGTCTTTAGCCAGTTCTTCTCCGGAGCAGTGCCGTTATAAATTCTGCATTTCAATATCTTCTCTTTCCTCTAAGTGCTATAGAATGTCTTCAGGCTCAGAATGAACCAGACGGATCCTGTAAGGTAATTAATTTTATAAAAAGTCATTTTATGCAATTCTGGCTCCAGTGAAAAGTTGAGGGGAAATTCAATGCTATTTTGTTCTTACTTTATGTTAGTGACTTCTGCCTTTATTATAGAAGATTTTGGCAGAGACACGCAAATGTAATTAATGCTTCCAAAGCCAAAATAATCTAATCGCAGAGGAAGGACACAAGAAAGAATACATTGTGTTGGCTTCTTGCTGAAACTTGTTAGCAGTGGTAGGGAACACAGCAAATTAACCCTCTTTGCCCGTGAAATCTTCTCCTTTAATATATGTATACTGTATGTTTATATGATACAAGAGCTATGAATAATCAGCAAAATATATCCTGTTGACTGATGCCATCAGTTTTTTCACATGAATATGAAACATGTATCATAAAAAATATATATAATGTACACCATTGTTTAAGAATTCACCAATGAGTTCTGTGTTTGTTAAAATAAAGGTTGCAAGCTTGTATTATTTACAATAGGGGGTATATTATCCCCTTATAATACATGAGTGATACTCAGAGTTCCCTGTATAACTCAGCCTGCAGCCTTGTGCCTTTATATGGTCACAGAACAACCCCTCAGTGACTTCTAATATCCTTATCATTTACAGTAGGGGGTACATTATCCCTTATAATACATGAGTGATACTCAGAGTTCCCTGTATAACTCAGCCTGCAGCCTTGTGCCTTTATATGGTCACAGAACAACCCCTCAGTGACTTCTAATATCCTTATCATTTACAGTAGGGGGTACATTATCCCTTATAATACATGAGTGATACTCAGAGTTCCCTGTGTAACGCAGCCTGCAGCCTTGTGTCTTTATATGGTCACAGAACCCCTCAGTGACTTCTAATATCCTTATCATTTACAGTAGGGGGTACATTATCCCTTATAATAAATGAGTGATACTCATAGTTCCCTGTATAACTCAGCCTGCAGCCTTGTGCCTTTATATGGTCACATAACCCCTCAGTGACTTCTAATATCCTTGTCATTTACAGTAGGGGGTACATTATCCCTTATAATACATGAGTGATACTCAGAGTTCCCTGTGTAACTCAGCCTGCAGCCTTGTGTCTTTATATGGTCACAGAACCCCTCAGTGACTTCTAATATCCTTTTCATTTACAGTAGGGGGTACATTATCCCTTATAATACATGAGTGATACTCACAGTTCCCTGTATAACTCAGCCTGCAGCCTTTATATGGTCACAGAACAACCCCTCAGTGACTTCTAATATCCTTATCATTTACAGTAGGGGGTACATTATTCCTTATAATACATGAGTGATACTCAGAGTTCCCTGTATAACTCAGCCTGCAGCCTCGTGCCTTTATATGGTCACAGAACCCCTCAGTGACTTCTAATATCCTTATCATTTACAGTAGGGGGTACATTATCCCTTATAATACATGAGTGATACTCAGAGTTCCCTGTATAACTCAGCCTGCAGCCTCGTGCCTTAATATGATCACAGAACAACCCCTCAGTGACTTCTAATATCCTTATCATTTACAGTAGGGGGTACATTATCCCTTATAATACTTGAGTGATACTCAGAGTTTCCTGACCTGTATATCTCAGACTATAGACTATGTTACCTCTTAATTAAAGCTGAAAGAAACGTGTCTAATAAGCACTTGGATTCAGTTGAATCCGAATCCTGCTGAAAAAGTCCTAATCCTAGCCAAATCCCAAACTGAATCCTGAATCCGGTGTATCCCTACTAATAAGTATGCTTGGTATTAAAGATTGTTGTGATGTGTTATAATGTGAAAAGAAAATGTAGCATATATATATATATATATATATATATATATATATAATTATATATATATATATATATATTAATTGATTGATGCAAAGTCTGGGCACTATAGTAAGAGTTCTAATTTGGTTGTGTGGGTATCCTCTAGGTACTCTGGTTTCTTCCCATACTCCAAGAATATACAGGTTGGTTAACTGACCCCTAATCAAACTGACTTATAGGGGCAGATTCACTTAGGGTCGAATTTCGAAGTTAAAAATACTTCGAAATTCGACCCTCGAATTGAAATCCTTCGACTTCGAATATCGAAGTCGAAGGATTTAGCGCAAATCCTGCGATCGAACGATCGAAGGATTTTTAGTTCGATCGAACGATTAAATCCTTCGAATCGAACGATTCGAAGGATTTTAATCAAACGATCGAAGGAAAATCCTTCGATCAAAAAAAGGTTAGCAAGCCTATGGGGACCTTCCCCATAGGCTAACATTGACTTCGGTAGGTTTTATCTGCCGAAGTAGGGGGTCGAAGTTTTTTTTAAAGGGCAAGTACTTCGACTATCGAATAGTCGAACGATTTTTACTTCGAATCGTTCGAATCGAAGTCGAAGGTCGTAGTCGAAGGTCGAAGTAGCCCATTCGATGGTCGAAGTACCCAAAAAATACTTCGAAATTCGAAGTATTTTTCATTCGAACCCTTCACTCGAGCTGAGTGAATCGGCCCCATAGTGTGTGAAAATGTGATAGGGTCTTTAGATTGTAAGCTCACTGGGGCAGGAATTGATGAGAAGGATAAACATTCTATGTAAAGCACACTAAAAATGTGTCAGATAATACAATTTGTCTGAGCGAAACATATAATCCCTTAAGGGTTTTTGGACCATTTTAGTGCATTTTTAGAAATGTTATTGCGTTTTTTGTTTTTTTTTTTGCATTCCAGTTGCTGTTAATTGCTTATTTGTGCCTGTCAAATATTCAGTGCACAGCAAGTCTATTAAACTAGGGTTCTGACCACTATGACTCACAGTGCAATAACATATTCCATTGGATTTTAGTGATTATATTGCATTCTGCATTGTTCTCATACACTTGTTTTTGTCCACTGGTTTCATTTTAGGATCTCTCCGCTCTACTGAAACAAATTGGATATTAAACATTCCAAAGGCTATAAGACCATTTTCATCAATGTTAAATAAACCGCTAACTATAGAAAAACATTGGTAGTTTGGGAAAAAAAACTTTTAACCACTTCAGATTTGTTAGAATGTGTACTTTGCAAAATATATAGTTTTCTGGGGGAAATACACTTTTTGCTGCTTTTTCCCAGACATTCTGTAATACAGAGGCAACCTGCTAATTTTGTAGGACCTGAAGTGACAATGGCAGTTCTTATGTTTTAGTTTAATTTTGGGGTCTTTGTATACTTCTTACTTTGACAATCACATTAGGCATCAGTCTGTTTAGAAGACCCCTGGCATTCATATTTAGGATGTTTTATTTCAGCAGTGTCGGACTGGTCGGTCCAGGCCCACCGGGCCCCCACATACTCTCTGGGGTCCCCCTCAACCACCCTCCATGGTCCTTGCACCAGCCATAACCCCCTCTGCCCCCCTTACTCCCTGCTGGTACATAATTCTTTTATCTTCACTTAGGGATCAGGGTAGGCAGGAGAAGTGATTGGGTTCAGGGAGAACACAATATAATGCGTCGATAGGGAGTGGGTCTGCAGTCCCAGTCCAGCCCAACCCTGTATTTCAGTACCTAATGATGTAGTGAGATGAGATGATGAAGTTGTAAAATTAGACTAGATTTTTAAAAAATTCCGTTAAAATTGCTAATTTTAAGAATATGGAAATACATATTTACCCATAATGTATTTGAATCTTAAGAATATGTACTTTCTAATGATTTACATACCTCCCAACTGTCCCGTTTTTCGTGGGACAGTCCAGATTTGGACAGCTCAGCCCGTAGTCCGGGATTGATGCTAAAATATCCCTTCTTTCTCTGTGATCTCCTGCACTAAACAGACAGAAAAAAATACAACGTTTCTAAAACGTAATTGGCTTTTGACAGAGAGCCCAGAATATGTGGCAGGTGCACTTAGATACATTTGTTACGATTCAAGATAAGCAAAGAAACAATTGTATCAATTTAAGATAAGCAGATCTCTTTTGCAGAAACGGTGACTTGCAGTTTAAAGGGTAAGTCACCTTCATTAGCATATAAAAAACACAGAAATGTGTTCAAACTTTCATAACTTGCTAACTTGGTAATTAGGGGGTGTGGCCACAAAATGGGTGGCAAATCTTTTTGTCCCTCTATTTTCAAAATGTTGGGAGGTATGGATTTATTGCAGGGGTCCCCAACCAACTCGTGAGTCACATTAAAATGTAAAAAACTTTGGATAGCAACATAAGCATGCAGAAAGGTCCTGGGGGTGCCAAATAAGGGCTGTGATTGGCTATTTGGTAGCCCCTATGAGGACTGGCAGCCTACAGGAGACTCTGTTTGGCAGTGCACCTGGTTTTTATGCAACTAAATCTTGCCTCCAAGCTTGGAATTTAAAAATAAGCACTTGCTTTCAGGCCACTGAGAGCAACATCCATGGGGTTGGGGAGTAACATGTTACTTGTGAACCACAGGTTGGGGATCACTGATTTATTGGGTTTTCCTGGAAAGTTACTTTACATCAATCAGTTGTATTATCATTATAAATGTCTGATACGGTTCTATATAATACACAATATAGTTCTTTTTTTTTCTTTTTAGTATTAACAGCTCTATATACTGTAGAATATGGAGCACTATATAAAAGTGGAATCACACAAAAATGTAAATTAGTGTTAACTAGTTTTCTAGGTAAAATATTATTCCTCTATGGACATGTTCATAAAATGATAGGGTTAAACCATGTGATCTGTTGTGTACAACCCATTTAGTTTGTGTGTATTCCGGCTTTTCCAATGCGTAACTGAGACAAGATGAATGAGAAATATTCTATATAAACATTTCACTCCTCAGTAGGTATATCACTGAAACCGTCCAGACTGAATAAACTGCTGCTCAGTAAATGCCGAATGGTGTTTACATTTCTCCCTCGGAACAGCTATAAAAAAACTTTCATGCTACACATTTCCGCAAGCACAATGCCACAAAAGAACCTATAAAATCCAGGATATTTACCTAGGTTCTGAGTTTAATAGGCACAGAAGGAGAATGTTAAGGCAAAGCATGAGAAACTGCAAGGATGGCTGCGTAATTATGAAATGGTTGAAAAGTATATCAGTAGAAAAGACCAGTGCTGCATTCAATCATACTTACCAGGGATCTCATATACTGTATCTGCTAGTAGTGAGAGATAGTGCTTATAGTAGCAGTGGGGATAATCTCTGGGAAGGGAGTGTGATTGTGGGATAGCAGGTATAGTAGGGAGAGATGGTGCCTATAGTAACAGTGGATAATAGTCTCTGGGAAGGGAGTGTGACTGTGGGATAGCAGGTATAGTAGGGAGAGATGGTGCCTATAGTAACAGTGAGATAATAGTCTCTGGGAAGGGAGTGTGACTGTGGGATAGCTTGTATAGTAGGGAGAGATGGTGCCTATAATAACAGTGAGATAATAGTCTCTTGGAACGGAGTGTGACTGAGGGATAGCAGGTATTGTAGGGAGAGATGGTGCCTATAGTAACAGTGAGATAATAGTCTCTGGGAAGGGAGTGTGGATGTGGGATAGCAGGAATAGTAGGCAGAGAGTGTGCCTTTCCTATGCTGCCTGTGTCTGACATACTCTGCCTGCCCTATGCTCCGTGTGTGACATACTCTGCCTGCCCAATGTTGCCTGTGTGTGCCATACTCTGCCTGCCCTATGCTCCTTGTGTGACATACACTGCCACCCCTATGCTCCCTTTGTGTGACATACTCTGCCTTCCCTATGCTCCCTGTGTGTACCATAATCTGCCTGCCCTATGCTCCCTGTGTGTACCATACTCTGCCTGCCCTATGCTCCCTGTGTGTGCCATATTCTGCCTGCCCTATGCTCCCTGTGTGTTATACTCTCCCTGTCTTATGCTTCGTGTGTGTGCCATAGTCTGCCTGTCTTATGCTTCGTGTGTGTGCCATACTCTGCCTTTCTTGTGCTCTCTATGTGTACCATACTCTGCTTGCCCTATGCTTCCTGAGTGTGTCATACTCTGCCTGTCTTATGCTTCGTGTGTGTGCCATACTCTGCCTGTCCTGTGCTCCCTATGTGTACCATACTCTGCTTGCCCTATGCTCCATGTGTGTTTCATATTCTGCCTGTCTTATGCTCCCTGTGTGTGCCATACTCTGCCTGTCTTATGCTTCGTGTGTGTGCCATACTCTGCCTGTCCTATGCTTCCTGTGTGTGCCATACTCTGCATGTCCTATGCTTCCTGTGTGTGCGATATTCTGCCTGCCCTATGCTCCCTGTATGTGCCATACACTTGTTGACCTATGCTCCCTATGTGTACTATACTCTGCCTGTCCTATGCTTCCTGTGTATGCCATACTCTGCCTGTCTTATGCTCCCTGTGTGTGCCATACTCTGCCTGTCCTATGCTCACTGTGTGTGCCATACTCTGCCTGTTCTATGTTCACTGTGTGTGCCATACTCTGCCTGTCCTATGCTCCTTGTGTGTACATACTCTGCTTGCCCTATGCTCCCTGTGTGTGCCCATACTCTGCCTGTTCTATGCTCACTATGTGTGCCATACTCTGCCTGTCCTATGCCCCCTGTATATGCCATACTCTACCTGCCGTATTCTCCCTGTGTGTGTCATACTCTGCCTGCTCTATGCTCCCTGTGTGTGCCATACTCTGCCTGTCCTATGCTTCCTGTGTGTACCATACTCTGCTTGCCCTATGCTCCCTGTGTGTGCAATACTCTGCCTGTCTTATACTCCCTGTGTGTGCCATACTCTGCCTGCCCTATGCTCCCTTGGTGTGCCATACTCTGCATGTCCTATGCTCCCTGTGTGTGCCATACTCTGCCTGTCCGATGCTTCCTGTGTGTGCCTGTAATAATATTACCTGTGCTGCGGGGTCGGACCCCTTGATTGACAACCCGGTTTGACCCTTGCCTGCCTGATGCTTCTGATATCCGCCTGCCTTGACCCAGCCTGTCTGACCATCCTTCTGCCTAATCCTTTTGTACCGTGACCTTCGGCCCAAAAAAGACTTTGCTAACAGCCGTGCCCCTTCGACAGCCAGCACATCTCGCCTTGCACCCCTCGTTAAGTCCAGGTGGCACCCAAGTAAGCTGAGGGCTCCTCCCGAAGCCCAACAGTGTGCCATACTCTGCCTGCCGTATTCTCCCTGTGTGAGTCATACTCTGCATATGCTCCCTATGTGTGCCATACTCTGCCTGTCCTATGTGTGCCATACTCTGCCTGTCCTATGTTCCCAGTTTGTGCCATACTCTGCCTGTCCTATGTTCCCTGTGTGTGCCCTACTTTGCCTGTCCTATGTTCCCTGTGTGTGCCATACTCTGCCAGCCCTATGCTCCCTGTAGGTGTCATATTCTGCATGTTCTATGCTCCCTGTGTGTGCCACACTCTGCCTGTTCTATGCTCCCTGTGTGTGCCATTCTCTGCCTGCATTATGCTCCGTGTGTACCATACTCTGCCTGCCCTATGCTCTGCCTGTGTGTGCCATACTCTGCCAGCCCTATGCTCCCTGTGTGTACCATACTCTGCCTGCCCTATGCTCTGCCTGTGTGTGCCATACTCTGCCAGCCCTATGCTCCCTGTGTGTTCCATAGTCTGCCTGCTCTATGCCCCTAAGGCGTTAAATTATGTGCTGGGGGGGAGGTGCAGTGTTATCCACAGGGGATGAGGTGGCATGGATTTAAGGGTATGCTTATGGTGTATTTAAGGGTATGACTTTTTCACATATGAATGATGAGTGGTATCGCTGCACTGAGCAACAACCATTTGATTTTTTTGTGTTACCACCATTAATGGGGACATGGTCTTAAATGTTCTTGAGATAACATGGGTGTCATATAAATGGGTGTGGTCACCTCTGGCTTCCATTATCAGCCCTCCACCACGTAGGCCACAAAAACTCTGGCCCTCGGTACCACAGAAGTTGGACAGCACTGCTCTAATAGAAGCTGATGCCTTATTCTGCCTTACAGATTGAGTTCATACATAAAAGCCCAGCTATTTTACTTAATTGTCTCTCCTATAAGAGTTGTACCTCCATCCCTCAAACTATTATAGCTATGAATATGCATGCACGTTACCCTTTTAGTATGCCTTGACTACCTAATTGAATAGAAAATTATCTGCTGCTAGGAATATGAATAAATCGACCTCTCTGGTGGAATTCATATGGCACCTGAGGATTCGATTACAATGATCTGCTTTTTATTCCTGGCACATTCTGCCTAATGCATTATATTGAATTTAAACCTCATGAAAAAAACATTCTGTTATATAAACAACATATTAACTTTTTCAATAGTCTATTTTGTAAGTGGTAAAGTATACTGAAGGGTATTTCTTCTCTATGTGATAGTGATTATTAAATGTAATCTGATATACCAAACATGGCAAAGAAGCAACCAACAGGCAGGCTGTGGGCAGGGTACAAATTATGCTCTTTATAGAAATGAAAATTGCCATATTTATTCTCCCCTCCCCAGACTCTCCCTGTACACATTACTAATGGCTCAGAGACGACATATATAATGTGTAATTTTTCCCCCATAATTCCAGTGTTATCATTTCTACGACTATTGTGACTATTTTCAAGCAACATGAGAAGGTTGGCTGTCAAGTAGTAACCCCAACAAAGAAAATCATGGACTCAGACCCCTGGCATTCAGATACACCTAGGTTTATAATGCAATAAAGTATTTTAAAGGAGTATGATATTCCCCCAACTGGAGTGCTTGCCTCGTTTCAATAGTCTTATAAAGGATAAGTAAACATTTAAAATAAATGAATGTAACATTGACAAGGGTGCTATTCTAAGCACTTTTGTTATTTACATTCATTATTATTTTTTTAATTCCAAGATATTAAGGGATACATGTACTGTTAATGTGAATGAATTTTGTTACAACAGCGCCACCTGCTGGTCAGTTTCCCACCAAGTAGTCAAGGAAGTTGTCAGGAGAAAAAAAGAGACTGCTCTTCTGCATAGGAAAGATTTGAGAAAGGTTTCTAATTATTTTCCTAAGCAGAAGAACATCAGAGCAGCCTCTTTCTCCTGACAACTTCCTTGACTATGTCCAATAAGGATTAATTATATCTTAGTTGGGATCAAGTACAAGTTACTGTTTTATTATTACACAGAATAAGGAAATCTTTGATGAAATTTAAAAAATAATTATTAAAATTGAGTCTAATGGAGATGGCCTTCCCGTAATTTAGAGCTTTGGGTTTCTAAATAACAAATCCCTTACCTTTAGCACCCAGCAGTAGCAAAAGCTTTCTACCCAGTAAATTGTGGCAAAGAAAACTGCAGTTTGCACCATTGTTTGAACTTTATATTCACTTAGCAAATGAACCCTAGAAGAGCCCTCAATGGCTTCCCAGCAGCAATATTAGTGGCTGCTCTCTGAGGTACTGAGGAAAATAAATATCCGTGAATTTTTTATGCTGCTGGAACTTAGAATAACCCCTTAAGAGTCTCGGTTTGTGTGGATTTTTCCACTCGCTAGGAGCCTTGCACATGGCTGCAGAGATCACTGCGCAGTGCAATGAAGAATATAAGTGAAATCAATAATACAATTATTATTTATCTTATAAAGTGTTACATTACATTATACAGTATTATAAGCAGGAAAGTCATCAGTAAGCTGCCCCATACTACTAAGTTAAAAGGCCCTCCCCCTAATTATTAACCACAGGTTACCTGGACCTTCTGGGTGATGGACCCTGCCAAGAAGTATGATGGGACTATTATATCAAACCCCACCCCTGATTCACCCTAGCCACTCCCAAGTTATGCCAAACTCCACCCAAGGTCCTCCCATGTGGATCATTATCATTTGTAAGGCTTGGAGTCCTGGTATTTACCCCCATGTACATCAGACCAAAGCCATGGTAACTAGGCCATGCCCTTCATCCAGTTTATGTAAGAGGATAGTCACATAGGGTGAGAATTGTCTCCCTGCTGATATTTATATTATAATGTGCACCACAGTCACATCTTCCTAGCTCATCATCTCCTTCCTTTCCTTCTCTTTTTTGGAATCTCCCCCATCCCCTTTTGCACTACTGCTCACACTTTATCTCTCTCTCAAATATTTGGCACTGTCTGAAAGACAGAGAGAGAATATAGGGGAATAAAGAGTAGGGATGCACCGAATCCACTTTTTTGGATTCGGCCGAACCCCCGAATCCTTGACGAAGGATTCGGCCGAATACTGAACCAAACCCTAATTTGCATATGCAAATTAGGGGTGGGAAGGGGAAAACATTTTTTACTTCCTTGTTTTCTGACAAAAAGTCACGCAATTTCCATCCCCGCCCCTAATTTGCATATGCAAATTAGGATTCGGTTCAGCCGGACAGAAGGATTCGGCCAAATCCGAATCCTGCTGAAAAAGGCCGAATCCTGAACCGAATCCTGGATTCGGTGCATCCCTAATAAAGAGAGAGAGAATAGAGGGGAATAAAGAGAGATAGAGAGAATAGAGGGGAATAAAAGAGAGAATAGAGGGGAATGAAAGAGAGAGAGATAGAGGGGAATAAAGAGAGAGAGAATATAGGGGAATAAGAAAGAGAGAGAATATAGGGGAATAAGAGAGAGTATAAGGGAAGAGAGAGAGCGAGAGAGAGGGGAATAAGAGAGAAAGAGAAAATAGAGGGGAATCAAGAGAGAGAAGATAGGAGAATAGAGAGAGAATATAGGGGAATAATGAGAGAGAATAGAGGGGAATAAAGAGAGAGAGAATATAGTGGAATAAGAGAGAATATAAGGGAATAAAGAGAGAGAGAGAGAGAGAGAGAGAGAGAGAGAGAGAGAGAGAGAGAGAGGGGGGGAGAGAGAATATAGGGGAATAAGAGAGAAAGAGAAAATAGAGGGGAATTAAGAGAGAGAAGATAGGGAAATAAAGAGAGAGAATATAGGGGAATAAAGAGAGAGAATAGAGGGGAATAAAGAGAGAGAGAGATAATATAGGGGAATAAAGAGAGAGAATAGAGAAGAATAAAGAGAGAGAGAGGAAGAGAAATTTCCTCGTTGAGCGATGGCTTTCGGAAGTTTTGGACAGGAAACGTAGCCCCAGGCACTCGGCAGCAACAGCCCCTCTCTCTGTCTCTCTCTCTGCTTCTTGTAGTTTTCATTTGTTGGGGGTTTTTTTCTTCCTTGGCACACACAGACTCAGGGAAGGTGCGTATAGACCACACAGCAGTGGATAAACACAATAAGAAGATGCCAATCCCTGGTTCTGCATTTGTACATGTGCTGTCGCCACAAAAGCGTGAGTCCTTTCCAACAGTACCCAAGGGTTACAAAATCAACGTTACATATGTTGTATGTCCTGTTGTGCCTCTGTCTATATGGTACTGTCGGTTCAGTGTAGTCTTTGAGTTAAGACTGCACTGTACAATGATATAAAAGCACACAGCAATAACACAACAAGCTTGTGTCCTTAGCCAGTATGATACAGAGTTGCTATGGCTGACCACACTGGTTATGACACAATTGTCACGTTAATGAATGAACCTGCAAACACAAGCAGAAGTTCTGACACACAAGAACATGGCAGCGGAACCCTGATGACAAGGATGTTACACTTGGCTGCCTGTTGACAAAGCTCTTGGCATGTTGTGCGTGATGATAGGGTGGTCATAGACACACCAATAATATTGTACAAAACTAATATTCAGTGTGCGTATGGCGGGAGACGAGCCGGCCGATATTGGCAGAAGACTTGGCTCGTTGACCTGGCCTGCTGGAAAATTTTGATCGGGTGCCCATTGTTAGTGCTGCGAAGAAAGATACAGGTAGAATTCAGTTGTTTCTCCCTCTATATCTGATAATTCAGCTCTAACAGTTAGTATTTCAAATTTGTCACAGGAAAGATGGTAACTGTAACATCTATTGCCACCTAATCTCCCATGAGACACGGCTTCTCTAGAGGCTGATAATGAGCAGACACCACAAAAGAAAGCTGGCAAACAGACAGGGTTGGCAGTTTCCAGTGGAAGTGCTGCTCAGTTATTAAGATAAACACCAAACAACATCTCTGAACGTTTTTAAAGGAGAAGGAAAACTGAGTTTATGCCAAAAGTTAGGCACCCCCAAGTGATTGTATATACCTAACTGAAACCCTAGGCCGGTGCTCCTATCAGCAGAAAACTGCACCGGCCCGGGATTCTTCCAGCGAGCACCACGGATCGATTAGTTTCCTTCTTTCTTCCAATTTCCCAGGGCAGGCGCATGTGCAGTAGAATGAAATAGACAACTTCTTCGTTAAAGTTTGGCTTTTTGTGCTACTGCGCATGCAAATCCACATGAAGAAAGGAAAAGGAACCAGATTGCTCCGTGGTGCTCGCTGGAATAACCTGGGGCCGGTGCAGTTTTCTGCTGATAGGAGCACTGGCCTGGGGTGTCAGGTAAGTATATACAATCACTTGGGGGTGCCTAACTTTTGGCATCCCCAAGTAAACTCAGCCTTTCCTTCTCCTTTAAGGGGAGAATGCAAAACGTCAGGCAAATCATAGTATTGTAGGCTGACATTTTTCAAAGCACCCAGGTAACTTTGCTGCCCACTGCCCAGCACCTCTCCTCCTTTCAGAAACCACTGACACCCACCAGAGTGATTTTACACCACACTTGATTCATTGCATCCTTAGGCCAAGAGCACAAATAACATTAGCTCTGCATAACAGAAATGGAGACCAAGAACTGATAAAAACATTATGCCCAATTTTCCATACATTACTAGATGATGCTGATCCTTAAAGAATGTAAAGAGCATTGAACCCTCAGTATTCTGTATTGTTCCAGGGAACATTCCTGACGTTCTGCACTCGCAGCTTTAGCATTGCTTTCATAGAAAATGTATGTTTGTCTTTCTTAGGGCCTTGCCTCCTCCACTAAACAAATCATATAAATCCTTTCATAAAAAAAATATTTTCTTTCTGCTCCTGAATACATCGAGGTTAATATGAAAACACGATTTATGCCAACAATGCCATTTTAGTTAAATATTAATGCGCAAAGAGAGTGCTTTGACAGCTATTTCAATAACACTGTTGACTGTATTTGATGGTTAACCAAGGTCTCTGCAGAAAAATGTTCATGAGCAAAGAGGTAAATTGGATTTATAGTTAATTATTTCCCAAAAACACAGTTTGCAATAGCCTCACTAATTAGTACCTAATGTTTGTGTTATTAGTGCAACAACAAAGCTCCTTCAGGAAATGACCAAATAAAGAGCATAATGTGCATGATGTAGCCAAGGGTGACCCTGATCAAACTGGGGAAAGCAGAGAAAATAAACTTGTTATTATCCTTTGTAGAACACTTAGATCAGTCCCTGCTTCAGATGAGCTTACAATCTATATGCCCTATCACAGGAACATATACACTTCATTAGAAGCTATTTTACTAGTATTTTTAAAACCAGAGCAACCCACAGAAACACAGGGAGAAAACACAAACTCCTTGCAGATCATTTCTTCATAATAAACCCAAGACCCAATACTATGCTGGTATGCCAATGCAAGGTGGTGGAAGCTTATTAGCCTTGTGCTGAACAGGACCATGAAAGCAGTGTCAGACTGAGGACTCATGGGCCCACCTGAGAACCCTATCTCAAAGGCTGACACCACCATGACCACCCTATGCTGAGCACATCTGCCCCATTCCCTGTGGGAGCAAACCTTCTTAATGCACACACCCATGCCAACTTTTGTGCCAGAACCACGGCTGTGGAGTCCACTAGGGCTGGGTCCCACTGGAAATTTTACTGGTACCCTAGTGGGTCAGTCTGACTATGCATAATATAGTGAATATAATGTAAAATATAAGGATATTATAAGTCACAGAGGAGTTCTATGACAATATAACAAGTCATGGAACTCTGAGGTTACTTCTAATATCCTCATATTTTCCAGCAAGGGGTACTTTATTTTTTATAATACACAAATTTTAGTGAGTCATGCTACTCACGTTTATAACTGATGACATCACTAGTCACTATTTATAAGGATATAATTTAAAAGAAATTCATGGCTGTGTATTATAGTTAAGTATATGCACAGAAAATGCCAACGAGGTATAGCAAAATCACCTTTATTAAATAGCTGGGCACCTAATAGTGCAACGACAAGTTAAAGTGCATTGCCTGAAGTAGGCAAATGTCCTTCTATCCCTTCTGATGGTAAGAAATGTGAAATGCTCTGTCTATGAAAAGGCAATGGACACAGCCCTTCCAGCTGGATTTTACAGTGTTAAGATGGCCATACACTGAGGGATCCGCTCATTTGGCGACGTCGCCAAACGAGCGGATCTCTCCCCGATATGCCCACCTTGAGGTGGGCAATATCGGATCCTAACGAATAGTAATGGGTGGTCGGATCGCATCAACGAATAGATGCGGCCGAGATCCGACATGATTTTTCCTCCCATCCGATCGAGATCACGGTCTGTCGGCAGCTTTTATCGGCCCGTGTATGGCCACCTTTACAGTAGTTTGCAATCAATGCGTCCCTGCAACTTGCATTTATTATGGGTCCCTGATCTGGTAACCTCACCCTAATTAGCTAATCACTTCATCCTAAAACCATTTTGCATTGCCCTTTTTAAGTAGAGTGTTTGAATCTATTTTTAACATAAGGTTCTTTTAATCCATGCAGAATAATTTCCATTAAATACCACTCACACAAACAGCATGGGATGAAACGTATTTGTACCCAAGAGAGAAAGAATGGCTCTGTGGATGCCGTTATGATAATGATATTGTGTAGCAACTGAACATGCTGAGATATTATGTAAAGGGACTATTCACTTCCCACCTTCGTGTAACAATTAGAGGCTTTTTATTTTACTTTTTTTTTTGGATTTGAAATGTTCTCCATTTGTCTTGTGCCATGTTTCTGGTATTATGCATGGTATTGTGTCTTGATTGAGTCTGTGAATTCTCCATGCACACACCTATAGATCTGCTTGTTTGACTGTCCTGCAGAATGGTTGTACCCAAAGCATGGGGGTCAGACTGGGTCACAATCCTTATATATTTTCACAGTAATAATTCAGTCGCAGAAAGTCCCCATGGTTTGTGTTTTAAAATCAAAGAAAAACCAAATATAATGGGGATGCCAACAGAAATCCGTAGGTTGAGATGTGGTGAATTAGTGCTGGGAAATGTTCATCCCATCTCACTATCTGATGTAATAACAGTTGCAATGTTTGGTCCAGGTCTTATAAACCACAGCAACCAATCAACAGGTAGCATTCTGGTCTGCTGTTGAAAGTATATATCTGATAGTGATTAGTAGTCTTTAGCACCTTTTATTTATTATGGCCATAGAGTCCATACTAGTCAGCAGTCCCTCACTGGCCATGATTTAGTCTCTAGTTACTGAGTCCTGACTGACCTCCAAGGAGATCTCCACTCCAAATAGCTCTTCTGGCTTTGTGACTCCAACAGTAGAGAACAGGCATTACCAACTTAACCTCACTGACCCTATCTGTCAGGGGCCGAAGGCTGTGTGAGGATTTGAGGACCTAGGAGGAAGCAGCAGGTTCCAGCACAGTTCATGGTATCCAAGGGGTTAGAAAAGAAGCATAGTCAAATCTTGGCAAAGGTCAGTTCAGGCAGCAAGGTTCTTAGTCAATATAACAGGCCAAAGTCAAAAACAGGAATCAAGAAGTAAGAAATTCACACCCAACACAATAAGTTAAACCTATAATTGGGCAAGGTCTGCAAGATTCTGGCATCTTTTATAGGCAGATTTACGTGCAAACTAGCGTAATGACGTCATGTGTCACAAGCTGTTGCTGCACGTTGAACGTCTTGACGCGTCAGCCTCATGACGCTACGCACATATTGACACATTGGTGGCAGAACGTGCCACGTGGATATCCTGGGCGCCGCCATCTTGTCCATGGCGCCGGAGCAGACCGGAGCGCCAGCAGACATTTCTTACACTATCATAATTGTCTTTATCAGACCCTTTCTCTGTCTGCCCCATTTCTGTACAAGCCTCAATAAAACAATATATAAAATGAGCCATTAGTGCGTTTCCAATGAGTTTCCATAGTGCAAGGCTTGCTGAAGCATATTTTATTTTGTTGTCGTGAAGCCATGAAACAGTACAAAATTGTATTGGCATAAAGCTACAGAAACTATGGTAGAGCAAAAGAAGCACAGAAAAAAATGAAAAAATGAAGAAGCTTCACATACAGGGAGTAAAGCTTACAGTCTATCAAGTCACCTATCGCAATTCCTAAGGTGCAGCAGGACAGACTTTTGAAAACGAAGTTTCACTTGCGGCAAAAGCTGAAAAAAGGCACAAAATAAACGGCTGACAACAGAGATATGTAGTATACAATGGGATTCTTCAGAACTTAACTGTTATTTTCTGTGTATCCTGTGCTTGAATGGCTGCCCCCATGGCTACACAGCAGCTTGTTTATATAAACTATAGTAGTACTTATCTGTTATCTACTGTGTATCCTGTGCTTGAATGGCTGCCCTATGGCTACACAGCAGCTTGTTTATATAAACTATAGTAGTACTTATCTGTTATCTACTGTGTATCCTGTGCTTGAATGGCTGCCCCATGGCTACACAGCAGCTTGTTTATATAAACTATAGTAGTACTTATCTGTTATCTACTGTGTATCCTGTGCTTGAATGGCTGCCCCATGGCTACACAGCAGCTTGTTTATATAAACTTTAGTAGTACTTATCTGTTATCTACTGTGTATCCTGTGCTTGAATGGCTGCCCCCATGGCTACACAGCAGCTTGTTTATATAAACTATAGTAGTACGTATCTGTTATATTCTGGGTATCCTGTGCTTGAATGGTTGCCCCCATGGCTTCACAGCTACTTGTTTATATAAACTATAGTATTACTTATATTTTATCTACTGTGTGTCCTGTGCTTGAATGGCTGCCCCCATGGCTACACAGTAGCTTGTTTATATAAACTATAGTAGTACTTATCTGTTATCTACTTTGTATCCTGTGCTTGAATGGCTGCCCCCATGGCTACACAGCACCTTGTTTATATAAACTATACTAGTACGTATCTATTATATTCTGGGTATCCTGTGCTTGAATGGTTGCCCCCATGGCTTCACAGCTACTTGTTTATATAAACTATAGTATTACTTATCTTTTATCTACTGTGTGTCCTGTGCTTGAATGGCTGCCCCCATGGCTACACAGCAGCTTGTTTATATAAACTATAGTAGTACTTATCTGTTATCAACTGTGTATCCTGTGCTTGAATGGCTGCCCCCATGGCTACACAGCAGCTTGTTTATATAAACTATGGTAGTACGTATCTGTTATCAACTGTGTATCCTGTGCTTGAATAGCTTCCCCCATGGCTACACAACAGCTTGTTTATATAAACTATGGTAGTACGTATCTGTTATCAACTGTGTATCCTGTGCTTGAATAGCTTCCCCCATGGCTACACAGCAGCTTGTTTATTAAAATTATAGTCGTGTTTCTGAACAAACACACCAGTTTTATCAGTGCAGTGCACCAGTACTTTATAATGTCATTCCTTTAAAATACTTTAATTTCTTGTTGTTACTGTTCCTTTAAGTATGTCTGTAAATATCAGCAAGGTTTAAGCACTGCTAGCATTACCAGGCTGAAATTGTTGTACCTGTCCTGTAATGGGATAATGGTTACAATGAGATACAATTTTATAGACACTTCCTTTATGATTCTTCTCTTCCTCTTCCAATAGTCTTCACCAGCAGAGTACATAGGCCTACAGCAGTATCTATATGAGGTTTTCCCAGTATACATTTCCCAAAAGTAACATGAATAGCCCTATAGTTTTTTAAAGACAACATAGAGGGCATCCGACCCAGAATTCTATTAAACAATAACAAGTATATAATAACTTGCAGCAGAGATATATCTTTCCAGTATGTTTTGACCTGCTCTAAAGCTGCCCATAGATGTGCAGATGTAATTGTACAATTTTTGGACCGTGTGTGGGCTCCAAATAATCATCCAGACAATTTTTGTACCATGGCAATGGCTGGTTTAGTCAACTGGACAGGTTAGAAAATTTCTGTTGGGTATCCATAATATCTTTGCATGTATTGCCATGATTATAGCCATGGTTGACGGTCACTACTATTTCAAGGGCATAACTGTGGTATGATTACTGTCTGTTAATTAATGGCCAGGACATTGTCTGATTTGTTATTTTTTCTACTTTCATCCTATAATTCTCATTTGAATGGTTAGTTTTAGATGGTTACACTGAAACGAACGATCAATATCTGAACCTTTGTCATACAAAGAATAAAATCTGGATTTCAATCTCCAGCTTTAACCAACTAATTAAACTTTTGTTTTCTTCTGTTATTTTTCCATCCTCATTCACAAAAGTACTAATTACATTCTAAGGGCATAAGCGATAAATCACTGCTTCTCTGGACAACTAATCTGCACCCTCCAGTAGGCCACACTGGGCGTTTTGGGGAGATTTGGTCACCTCGTCTTTGCGGCAACCAATCTCTCCATTCGGGCGGCTTCGGAAAATGAATTGCCGCATGTGATTAGCGCCGGTGTTTTTTCATTTTAGCCGGCGCAGAGTCAGGGAAGGCGTTTGGGGAGATTGCTCACTGCAAAGATGAGGCGACCAAATCTCCCCAAAACGCCCAGTGTGGCCTAATCCTAAAAAGCTTTCCCATAGGCAATAAAGTGAATAGATAGTGGTAAAACCCATGTGTCGATACAGTCTCCCAAAATTGCTACAAGAGGAAACTTCAAGCGATTTTGGGAGACTGGAACGACACATGGGTTTTACCACCAGCGATTCACATTATTGCCTATGGGAAAGCTTTTTACTGGAGATTGCAGGAGATTAGTTGCCCAGAGAAGCATTTATTATTTATTTATTTATTGATAGCGATTAATATCCTGGTGTGTCACTGCCCTAAAAAAATCAGTTGACCTTGACCCTAGCGCTCCCACTAACTACAGTCCTGTTGCTACACTTATCTACAACTGTCAGCTCCAGTTCCTCACAACTCCTTACCTGACCCTCTGTAATGTGGCATCCATCCAAAACTCCATTGAAGGCACCCAAACATCAGCTACTGTTGGTGCTGAATCGTCATATACAGGTAGAATTCTATACTGTTTCGATCTGTATATCTGACGATTCAGCTCAAACACATTTGTATTGAAAACAAATTATCTTTCTTGCAGAGAAATCATAATTCTTCTTGTCTAAACTTTATACTTGGGTTGCACCGAAGACACTTTTTTGGATTCGGCACCTCCCACGAAAGAGTCGGCCGAATACCAAACCGAATCCTAATTTGCATATGCAAATTATGGGTGGGAAGGTGAAAACATTTTTTTACTTCCTTCTTTTGTGACAAAAAGTCAAGCGATTTCCCTCCCTGCACCTAATTTACATACGCAAATTAGGATTTGGTTAGGCTGGGCAGGATTCGTCCGAATCCTGACAGAATCCCAAGCCAAATCCTGGATTGGCTGCAGCCCTACATTATACTTACTATCTATATATATTTTTGGGGTGCTGTCTAAATACTATTAACAGGTTGCACTGCACTGATTTGCCTAACCTAAAAGTAATAGCCAACACACTCATCCAAATTGTGGTGCATAGGCCTTATTATAAAGTAAGAGGCAGGGTGGAATATACAGGTGCAATCTGCCATGGTTTTTGCATTTTGCCCTGTATCTTGCAGCTAGGGATGTACCGAATCCTGGATTCGGTTCGGGATTCTGCCTTTTCCAGCAGGATTTGGATTCGGACAAATCCTTCTGCCCGGCTGAACTGAATCCGAATTTGCATAAGCAAATTAGGATTCGGTTCGGTATTCAGCTGAATGTTTCGAAGGATTCGGCCAAATCTAAAATAATGGATTCTTTGCATCCCTACTTGCAGCATGTCTCTGTGATCCAAAATGGAGTTCAGATACCTGCATCCCACACATAAAACAGAGTTGGCTGCATTTAGCAGTGCTCTATTCATGAGGGGAGGGTGGTGGGAGGTATGTAGGTCCCCCCACCTACCCCTTCATTGCCAGACTGGGGTGCCCAGGACCTACCACCACCAAACAACTGGACACTGGATGCCAACCCCCACACACCTGTAACTCTCTCCTGGTGGTCGCAATCAGTGGTGGGAAATGTAGGGCCCACTGGGTTTTCTCCTGGCATCCCTCCAGCCAAGTCCGAATCTGTACCCCTTAATTTGCACGTCACGATAAGATATTTTTTATTGAGTTTGCTTCATCCATGTTTGAGTTTTTTCCCTTAATGTTAAAACTATGTTTTCAAATGAAACGACATCAGAACTCACCGTTTATAACTGATGACATCAGAAATCATCATTTGTAAGGATATAATTTACAAGATATTCGTGGCTTTGTGTATTATAAATGTATATCTGTTGGTATATCAGTGGCTGGGATCCAGCAGGCGTGCAGTAAGCCAGAAAGCTATAGTTGGTGCAGAAAAGAAAATGGCTGCTACTGTAAAGAAAGTTACATAGTTACATAGTTAAATTGGGTAGAAAAAAAGACAAAGTCCATCAAGTTCAACCCCTCCAAATGAAAACCCAGCATCCATACATACACCCATCCCTACTTTTAATTAAATTCTATATACCCATACCTATACTAACTATAGAGCTTAGTATCAGAATAGCCTTTGATATTATGTCTGTCCAAAAAATCATCCAAGCCATTCTTAAAGGCATTAACTGAATCAGCACCCGGCAGTGCATTCCCCAACCTCACTGTCCTGACTGTGAAGAACCCCCTACGTTGCTTCAAATGAAAGTCCTTTTCTTCTAGTCTAAAGGGGAGGCCTCTGGTACGGTGATCCACTTTATGGGTAAAAAGGTCCCCTGCTATTTGTCTATAATGTCCTCTAATGTACTTGTAAAGTGTAATCATGTCCCCTCGCAAGCGCCTTTTTTCCAGAGAAAACAACCCCAACCTTGACAGTCTACCCTCATAATTTAACTCTTCCCTCCCTCTAACCAGTTTAGTTGCACTTAGTCTCTGCACTCTCTCCAGCTCATTTATATCCCTCTTAAGGACTGGAGTCCAAAACTGAACTGCATACTCCAGATGAGGCCTTACCAGGGACCTATAAAGAGGCAGAATTATGTTTTCATCCCTTGAGTTAATGCCCTTTTTTATGCAAGACAGAACTTTATTTGCTTTAGTAGCCACAGAATGACACTGCCCAGAATTAGACAACGTGTTATCTACAAAGACCCCTAGATCCTTCTCATTTAAGGAAACTCCCAACACACTGCCATTTAGTGTATAACTTGCATTTATATTATTTTTGCCAAAGTGCATAACCTGCATTTATCAACATTGAACCTCATTTTCCAGTTTGCTGCCCAGTTTCCCAACTTAGACAAATGACTGTGCAAAGTGGCAGCATCCTGCATGGAACCTATAGTTCTGCACAATTTAGTCTCATCTGCAAAAATAGAAACAGTACTTTCAATGGCCACCTCCAGGTCATTAATAAACAAGTTGAAAAGCAAGGGACCTAGTACAGAGCCCTGCGGTACTCCACTAACAACACTGGTCCAATTAGAAAATGTTCCATTTACCACCACTCTTTGTAGTCTATCTTTTAGCCAGTTCTCTATCCAGGTACAAATACTATGTTCCAGGCCAACATTCCTTCATTTAACCAGTAACCTTTTGTGTGGCACTGTATCAAATGCTTTAGCAAAGTCTAAGTTAATCACATCCACTGCCATCCCAGAATCAATCTATTTACATTCTCATAAAAAGAAATTAAGTTAGTCTGGCAAGATCTATTACGCATAAAACCATGCTGGCACAAACTCAAAGTATTATGATTTGCTATGAAGTCCAGTATCTTATCCTTTATTAACCCTTCGAAAAGCTTTCCTACCACTGATGTCAGACTAACTGGCCTATAGTTTTGAGGCTGAGAACGGGATCCTTTTTTGAATAGAGGCACCACATTAGCAATTCGCCAGTCTCTCGGCACTATGCCAGATCTCAATGAATCCTGAAAAATTAAGTAAAGAGGTTTGGCAATCACAGAGCTAAGCTCGCTAATTACCCTGGGATGAATACCATCTGGCCCTGGACCTTTGTTAATCTTAACATGTTCTAGTCTCTTTTGAATGTCTTCATGTGTGAACCATGCATCATTAGTTGTATTACTAGAATTGGGACTGTTAAGAAAGAAACCTTCACTTACTGGTTCCTCATTTGTGTAGACAGATGAAAAATATGAGTTCAGAATCTGTGCTTTTATTTTGTTTTCATCAACCAGCTGACCCCCCTCTGATAGTAAGGGTCCCACCCCTTCCTGCTTCATTTTTTTACTATTAAAAAATAATTTTGGATTTTTTTTACTGCTAGTTGCAATATCCTTTTCTATAGCAATTTTAGCTTGCCGTATAGCTTCCTTGCATGATTTATTGGCCTCTTGTACCTTATAAATGTTTCGGCTGTACCAGCTAACTTGAAAGCCTTAAAAGCACGTCTTTTCTTTCCCACCTCAACACCAACGCTTCTATTGAACCAAAAAGGTTTTGCTTTGTAACGACGTTCCTTGCTTACAAGTGGAATATACTGACAAGTATATTTATTAAGCAGCATTTTAAAGACTTCCCATTTTTGTTCTGTGTTTAACCCTGTGAAAAGAATTTCCCACTTAATATGTTGCAGAGATGCCCTTATACTGTCAAAGTTTGCACGTCTGAAATTTAGTGTTTTAGTTACTCCCTTATAGAATTGCTTCTGCAACAGAATCTCAAAGGAGACCATGTTATGATCACTATTCCCTAAATGCCCCTCACCCACACAAATGTTAGAGATGAGTTCAGTATTGTTAGTTATTACAAGGTCCAAAAGAGAGTTATTCCTAGTAGGTTCTTGAACGAGCTGGAATAAAAACTTGTCATTCAGCATATTTACAAACCTACTAGCTTTTTAAGTCTTAGCAACCCCATTACCCCAGTCAATGTCTGGATAATTGAAGTCACCCATAGCAACAACTTGACCCAGCTGTGAAGCCGCTTGTATCTGCAAGAGTAGCTGGGCTTCATACTCGACACTTATACGAGGTGGTTTATAGCATACACCAATGATAATTCTTTTTGTTACCTTTTGCCCAGTCAAAGTGAACAAGAAAGGGAAAGTTTTGCCAAAGGAGGAGGTGGAAGAGGTGTCTGTGGAGAGTGAGGAGGAAGAAAAGCTGGATGAGATCCCTGAGTCAAGTCTGTCTGGGTTTGCGGCATCTGAGCCCCCTGTGCAACATGTTGCGGAACTACAAGTCTCTACATCTGGAGCTTCAGCAAAGGTTGGTGAATCCCAAGCTACCTGTGTCCCAGAGAGCACCCCCCAAGGAACAAGCAGGTCCCCCATAGCTATGGAGGAGGAAAGTCCTGTGGCCAGCGCAGACTGGAGCCCCATGTCTGGTATTTGCATCAGTCAGGGAGCAGAGGGGAGCGGTGCTGAGGGAGAAAGCAGGTACCAGCTGCACTGCTGTAATGGAGGCCGGCCATGTGCTTGGGAAGGAGGACGCCATTTTGGAAGCAGAGACAGGCTTGTGCACAGCAAAGGGGAAGCTCTGCCCACCCAGCAAGAACTGCAGAGAGTCCAGCAGAGACAGTGAGAAAGGAAAGATTCCAGCAAAGAATCAGGGAACCCCCCCACAAATGGCACCAAGGGAGGAATCAGGGAACCCCCCCACAAATGGCAGCAGAGGGAGGAATGGAGGCAAACATGGACTGTGGCTACCTGGCAGAGACTGTGGCTTTACAGGTGCTGGAGGAGAAATCTGCAGGTAACAAACAAACTGACTTTTCCTTAATTGCCTGTGTGGGGGAGGGGGTTTCCACTAATGAGACTGTTGCTGCTACAGACTGTGTCTCTAAAGACTTTTCTGGGGTCTCCACCTCTAAAGACTCTGTAAATCAGGAGGAAATTGTTAAAGCTCTAAAGACTATGGAGTTTTTGCAGTAGAGGAAAAAAGAACTCAATAATGTGATTGCAAAAGAACTTAGTTTGGCTGCCAAAGCAACTGGAGAGTTAAGAGGGCAGAGAATAAGAAAGACTGCTATGTACAATAAAGAGTTGGAGGAAATGGAGGAAGAAATTAAAAAGACTTTCCTTATAATTAAACCATGGGAAGAGATTTATATGAACTGGGAAAGGTTTGAGCAGATGGAAAAAGGGAAATGTTTTTCTTCTAATGTTTCCTCTAATATCCCTGCTAATGTTGTTGTGCAGCCAGAGTGTGTGAGTGTGAGTGCAGGTGTGAGTGGGGCAAGTGGTGAGAGAGAGGCTGTGAGTGAGGGGGTACATGGGGGTGAGAATACTGGTGTGGGGGGGGTGGGAGAGGGGACTGTGGGGGGCAGTAACTCTGCTCCAGTGGTTGGGCAAGAGAGAAGCCAAGCACCTGTGAATGTGTGGGAAAGGAGGAGGCTGTTTGCTAACTCATCTGGGCTAAATAGATCCTTTGATGGGCCGGTGTTTAAGAGGCGCAATGTGGTGAGAATTAAATGGAGGGGGAGCAAGACAAATTTCCAGGTTGGAGATATGTGGCAGGTAACCTGGTGAAAGAGTCTATGGGTTTCACTACCAATGATGTCAATGCTTTTCTAGATATCTCTGTTACTGAATATGATCTCAGCTTTAAACTGTCCCAGGGGATGGAGAGGTTTCGGGCTCTTTATGACCAAAAGAAAAGCACAAAAGAGTGGGAAAATTTTAAGGCAATCCCAATCTCACGTCCTGAAACCAAAAATGTAACCATCATTTTCAATCACGAATCAGTCCCCCCTGAGGATATCCTTGTTTGGTTAAAGAGACAGTGCACTGTACTAACCCCTCTCACCAAGATCTATAATGAGGAAGGTTTTTGGGCGGGAGGATAGAAAGCCCAAGTGAAACTAGAGGCTCAATACAATGTCCCCAGGCACCTCCCTAACTCATTTTTCATAGGAAGAGAACGTGGGGTTTGTTTTTACCCAGGCCAACCTCGCCAATGCTTTAAGTGTGGGTCAAACAGACACTTGGCCATTAACTGTGAAACCAAGGTGTGTGCTCTGTGTGGTGCTAAAGGCCATACCAGCAAGGAATGTAATGAGGTCAGGTGCAACCTATGTAATGCTCTGGGTCATACACACAGGGACTGCCCCAATGCTTGGCATAACATTGTCAGGGATTGCCCTAATTTGGAGCGGGAATTTCAGGAGGAGGAGGGGAGGGGATATGAGGAAAAAATGGAGTTGGAGACCAGGGTGGAAGGAGTTGTGGAGCCTGCAGTCCCTCGGGAAACTAGGGGGAAGGAAAGGAAGGAGAAAGGGACAGAGAAGGAGGGCTGGACTATGGTAGGAGCAAAGGGGAATAAACAACAGGGAAAGATGGTTGTTAAGGCAGGTGTGAGCACATCAAACAGATTTACCCTCCCAGGTGGGAAGAATTGGGGGGAGATGGCAGAGGAGGAGGAGGAGGAAGACGAAGTAAGGCAGATAGAGAAGGAAGAAAGGGACAGAGAGGAGAAGAAAAAGAAAAGTGAAAAACAAAAGAAGGAAGAATTTCCCCACAACCCGATGCAGGCCAGACTTTAATCCCAGAAGTTCTAGACGTTACTGGGGAAGAGCAGGGGAAAAAGAGGAAGGAGAATGACTCTGGGGAGGGAGTTTCCTTTGAGGAGGAGTTTCTGGTTTTTGTAGAATGGGGGTGAATCTCAGGGGATGCAAGTTAAGAGATGTGGGGAAGGAGGGGAAGAGTCTTCAGCAAAACTCCCTAAAACATGATGGGTTCCCCAATTTCTTTTTGTACCCTTAATGTGAGAAGCATTAGGTGTCCCAAGGCACGATTGGTAGCATTTGAGTTTTTATTTTCCTTGGTGGTAGATATCATTTTTGTTCAGGAGACTCGCCTAACTAATAAATACGATATCTACAATGCAAAGAGAGACTGGCAGAAAGGGCCCTCATTTTGGTCCATAGCAGAGGAACAGGCGGGAGGAGTGGGGATTCTGTTTAATGGTGACAGGCACATTGAAGTTAAGAGGTTGGTGGAGGTTAAAATGGGCAGGTGTTTATTACTTGATATTAAGATAGAAGGGGAAGATCTAAGATTAATTAATATGTATGGGCCCCAATCAGTGGTGGAGAGGAAGGAACTCAAGAGAAATGAGACAGTATTTGCACACCTCAATGCCAGTCATCCTAGCCGGGGATTTCAAACCAAGTGACAGGGCCAGGGGATAGATCTGGTATGTATAGGAAATATGAGGGTGCATTTCTCAATGAGGTGGTTCAAACAGCAGGGTTGGTGGATGTGGCTACTGAAGGGGGTAGGAAGGCCAAGCACACATATTTTTGTGGTTCCCGCAGTAGTAGAATTGACCAGATTATATTAAAGCTGGTGCTCCTTTTTCAGGGGTTAAGGAGATTGAAGTGGGGTTTTCTGACCACTTGGTCCTTTTTTTTGAATATGGGGTATAAGATAGTCTGGGGGTTGGTAAAGGTCTGTGGAGGTTAGGTTCAGAAATACTAAAGGATGAGGAACAAAAACCCTTTTGTGAGTTTGTTGTACAAAATATTCTGTCGAAAATGATTTTTTATGATTCACCAACACAGTGGTGGGAAGAGGCCAAGAGGTCATTTCGGGCTTTCTTCAAGTCCCTATCTGTTAAAAGGGAGGGAAATAGACAATGGCAGTATCAGTCCTTGAGAAAGAAGCTGGAGTCCTATCAGATGGGGTGGTGGAGGAAAAAGTGACCCAGTTAAAGAACCAAATGAAGCAGTATCAGTACAGCCGCCAGAGGTCTCTGGTTCTTGAGAGGGATTCTGGGATGAAAATTTCCCCAGATCCTTTTAGGAACTGTAAAGAGTCAGTTAAAAGGAAACTGGTGAGGGGTCTTATTGACTTCCAGGGTAAAGAGCAAAAGACAAGGGAGGGAATACTGGAGGTCGTGAGATCCTACTATGCTGCTTTGTTTGGGGAGAGAACTTTGGAGAGGGAAAGGATGACAGCTTTCTTAGAGACGACCCCAGGACCTGACAAAAATAATTTGGATTTTTCCCCCTTGACAGCTAAAATCACGGAGGAGGAGGTAACGTTGGCGATAGAGAGTCTGCAGAATAAGAAAGCTCCAGGTCCGGATGGCTTAACATCAGAATTCTATAAGACCTTTAAAGATCTGTTAGCTCCGGCACTTGTTGAGGTGTTTAACTGTTATTTACAGGAAGGAGACCTCCCGCCATCTATGCAGTTTTCCTCTTTGATTTTGCTGTCAAAAGGTAAGGACGAGAAGCATATTGAGAACTGGAGGCCGATTGCCCTGCTCAATACAGATAGAAAGATTCTCGCAAAGGTTATTTTCTTTTGTTTAAGTTTATTTTCAAGCACTTTATTGTCTGACTGTCGGTGAAGGGGCGGAGCATTTTTGGAGCTGTCTTTACTATTAGAGAGGCTCTGGAATTATGGAAAGCTCAAAGGTGGGGGAAATACTTTCTGTGTTTAGATCAGTCAAAAACCTTTGATAGGGTGAATCACCAGTACCTATGGGCTGTTTTGTCTAAATACGGTATCCCGGGTCAATTTATCAGTTGGATAAAAGTTTTGTACAAAGGGGCGAGAAGCTTCCCACTAATTAACGGTTGGCAGGGTGAAGACTTCCAGGTTGGGGCAGGAGTAAGACAGGGGTGCCCTCTGAGTCCTTTGCTGTATGCATTTGCTTTAGATCCATTTCTTAGATCGCTGCAGGGAGGTAACTTGGAGGGTATCTGTGCACCCAGTGGTCCGCGCCTGAGGTTGGTGGCCTATGCGGATGATGTGACAGTGGTTATCTCAAAGCCTGAAGAGGTGGAGAGAGTCTCCTGTTGCATCAGAAGCTACTCAGAGGCCTCAGGGTCTCTAGTCAATAGTGAAAAGTCGGAAGCTTTGTGCAGTTTGGAGGATGACCCCAGTTTTGAGTTAAGAACCTTCCCTGTTGCCTCCTCTCAAGTAAAAATACTAGGGGTTAAATTTGGGAGGGAAGATAATGCCAGGCTAAATTGGGAAGAGAAGTTGGATACCGGTTTGGCAAAAGTTCAGTGTTGGAAAGGGTGGAAGCTGACCTATAGGGAAAGAGTTAACCTTATCAAGACTTTTCTGATCCCGTTGTTTTTGTATGTGTCCTGTGTGTTCCCTTTGCCAGAATCTTTCTATGCTTGAGTCTATAGCTTATTCTTCCAGATGATCTGGGGGAATAGGCTAAACCCAATCAAAAGAGGGGTAACGTTCCTGCAGAGGAAAGAGGGAGGTTTGGGAATGGTCTGTCCTGTGACCTTCTTTGGTGTCATGTTCCTATAGTTTAACTTTGGGGGTCTGATTCAAGGAACAAGCTCCCTGTGGGAAAGTTGTATCAGGTCTTGGGCATCGTCTTTTATCATGGACTGGCTGCAGGGCGGTAGGGCGAAAGAGGTCCATGTAAGACAGAGCTATTTCCCACCACACATTGCCCATGCCCTTAAACTGATAAAGAGGTGGGGCATTGGGGCAGCAGAAATAACATCAACCCCAAGGAAGCAAATCTATGCCAGGGTACTAACATCCTTCTTTACTGTCCCACTGGCTATAAGAGACTGTACCAGCAAAACCCTGGAGGAGATACTAAAGTATTTAAACAGCGTGCGACTCCCCCCAAAACTGTTTGATAACTCCTGGCTGACACTGCAGGGCAAGTTGTATGTGCGGGGCAACATGACATATCTGAGTCACGTAAGAAAAGAGTGTCCCTGGGGGTGAGGGGTGGAGGAGAGTCAAGAGCACTTTTTGGTGGATTGTTCGGTGTCAAACAGTTTATATGAGGGTGTGCTGAAGGTGTTGGATATTTATAATATATGTGCTAATGACTATGCAGAAAGAGCCTATGAGATCATTCATAGGAAGCACCGCTATAACCAAGAGACTGTATTTATTATACTGTCAGTCATTCGATATCATCTGTGGTCTATCCGATGTATGAAAACCTTTGGGAAAGACAAAGACCAAACAATAAGTAAAATATTAAGGGAAATTGTGTTTATTAAAGTCAATGAGATTCAGAAAAAAGCTTGAATGAAAAAAATTGGTTGAACTTTGATTTCTCTTGGTCAAATTCTTTGTAAATAATGTACATATTGTAATATAATGTAATTTTGATATACTTTGATTTTGTTATGCTTTGTATTGATCCCCATTGGAAGCAGCAGTCCTGCCCTGCTTTATGGCTGAGATTCTATCTATCTGTATAACAGAACATTCTGTCCCAGTGGCTGCACAGATCCTATCTGATCCCCATTGTAAGCAGCAGTCCTGTCCTGCTTTATGGCTGAGATTCTAGCTATCTGTATAACAGAGCAATCTCACCGCTTCCTGACACAGACGCCTCCCCCTCTCTCTGTGTCTCTCAGCAGAAGGCGCTGTTGGATCACAGACAGGCTGCACATTACGCTCAGTTCCCGCCTCACACACTGGTACATCCGACCTGCTCTTATCGGACTACAACAACCTGCATCCCGCCTGCTGCTGCTGTTGTTCTTCTACTATACGTCCCACACTTCCGGTTGATCGGAGCAGAAGAAGAATAATAATAATAATAATAAATAAGGGGGTGTCCGGGCAGGTCACATGACCCTGACTGATTCAACCAACTTCCCAGGAGCCTGTCCCCGCCCCTCTTTAATTGAACGTCCCCGAGCTGTGGCCCCGCCCTCTCTGTGCTGGGCGGCTCCTGATTGGCGCGGGCTGGGCGGGGCTCTTGCGCGTTTGTGTGAGAAACTGGGACTGTGTCTGACAGGGATCAGGGGGACATCGTGTGAGCGGAGGGTCCCGGCTCTTCCTCTGTATCGGACCGTATACCCTAGTGACGGGCAGCTGAGCAGCGCCCTCCTATTGACTCCCGTCTGCGCAAAGGATTAGGGGAAATTGCACCCCAACTCTCCCCATGGCGGCTGAACCCATCTATGGACTCTCAGAAGACGATGTAAGTCCGGGCTTTGTGTCTCTTTTATTGTTTGTCATCGGCGACCCCTACAGATACTGTCCGACCTCAGCTGCAGCTCAAGGGGCCACACTTCCTCCGTGTCACTTATATCTCCCAGCAGCCTCTCCTACTGACACTCTGCTATTACTGAGGCGTTGGGAATGACCCACCTGGGCACCCATACATAACTACAAGTAACTCGCCCTGTGCTTGTCTGACGTATCCTACTGTGGCTTCTATAATAGTAGCTTTTGCCATTGGCACCAGTACTGATAGGTAAGGCTTCCTGGCATGCTGTGACTTATAGATAGTGCTGGGAAAGACTGGCCCCCCATGAGTACTGCTGGGAACGAGAGGCTGCTGTCCCTCAGCTCTCTAGGTTAGAGAGGTCTAGTACCCCCATCTTAACTGCTGGCGGGGTGAGACTGGCACCCTGTATGTGCTGCTGGGGAAAGGCTGGCACCTTATAAGTACTGCTGGGAAGGATAAGCTTCTGACTCTAAGATCTCTAGATTAGAGAGGGTCTAGTACCGCCATCTTAACTGCTGGCGGGGTGAGACTGGCACCCTGTATGTGCTGCTGGCCAGGAAGGCTGGCAACCCCATAAGTACTGCTGGGAAGGAGAGGCTGCTGTCCCTCAGCTCTCTAGTTCAGAGAGGTCTACTACCCCATCTTAACTGCCAATGGGGGGTGAAGCTGACACCCTGTATGTATTACTGGGGCATGAAGGCTGGCATCCCATCAGTACCCTGGTGTGGGGAAGACTGGCATCCTATCAGTACTGCTTGTTGATGCAGATTGGTACACCATCTGTAGTGCTGGCATTTGTATGACTGCCTAGAGCTGGTCAGCATGCCAGGAATACTACTGCTTAAATGTTCATTGACATGCCAGTAATACTGCTGCTTGGGCTTGGTTGCATCCTATCAGCCTGGCACACAGTTGATTACTTCAGTATGGGGATGATGCCTGCTCTCTGTAACGCTTGTTGATATGTCAGTTCCGCAGGCTGGCATCATACTAGAGTTTATATGGCCGCTTATTGTTTAGTACCAGTGTCTGAGTAGTTTTACTAAACCAACTGGGGGGGGGGGGGATGAGTCTAAATCACAGGTGTCGGAATGCAGAACCCTCCTATACCACCAATAGTGCCAGGTTCAGACCCAGTTCCCTGAATGCAGAATTAACAGGCGCAGCTGACAACCTGTATGATTATTTTGGGTTGGGGGGGGGGCGGCACAGATTTTTGAATGATTTCAGGTGGCCCGAGGTTTCAGCTTTGGGTGAGTTTTGCTCATTTGCTTGCATGGTTAGTGTGTGACGCCCATGGAATGCTCAGTGCACATGGTATGTGTTTGTGCGCCTGGGAGTTGTAGGTGAGGCTCCTGCAGGGCATTTCTTTTTCAGCCAAACGCTGACATTTCTGCAGGAATTCATTCGAAAACTTAATTTGTTTTCACTATGGGAGTGGCACTTACCCTTTATCTGTATGTAGCCACCCTGAGTGGGGGTACCACAGAGCAAGAGTCTTGTATATTAATCTTAATAACATTGTCAGAGATTACGCTGTATGCAGATTATGTATGTGATGTGGCCCTTTACCTATAGCAGGAGATTGCAGGGCAGTATTTACACTCAAATCAATACAGGTGTAGTATCCATTATCCGGAAACCCATGATTCAGAAAGAACTGAATTACAAAAAGGCCATCTCCCATAGACTCCATTTTATCCAAACAATTCAAATTTGTGAAAATGATTTCCTTTTTCTCAGTAATAATAAAACAGTAGCTTGTACTTGATCCTAACTAAGATGTAATTCATCTTTTGTCGAAAATTTAATTAAATGTTAAGTGATTTTCTTTAGACTTAAATTATTGAAAGATCCGTTATCCGGAAAGCTCCAGGTGCTGGGCCTTCTTGATTACAGGTCCCATACCTGTATTCCGTTGGGCAGAGGTCTACATTTGGGACCCCCAATGCAAAGCTATATATATATATATATATATATATATATATATATATATATATATATATATATATATATATATATATATATATATATATATATATATTCAGGACGGATCTCTCTGTAATTTATATTTTCGAACCTTAAGTCTACTAGAAAATCATGTAAACATTAAATAAACCCAATAGGCTGGTTTTGCTTCAGACAAAGATGAATTATATCTTAGTTGGGATCAAGTACAAGCTACTGTTTTATCGTTACAGAGAAAAAGGAAATCATTTTTTAAAATTTGGATTATTTGGATAAAATGGAGTCTATGGGACAGCCTTTCCTTAATTCAGAGCTTTCTAGATAACGGGTTTCCGGATAACGATATTCCATACCTGTATACATATGTACAGATTAGGCATATCTAAGCAAAAGATTGCATTGTAACTGGCCTTCTTTTTAGGCCTCGCTCTTACTGCTTCGGGGTACTCTAGGGGAGCCCCATATCTTGGTAACTATTCCCCTAGGAGTTGTTTGTTAGGTGAGATGTATCAGACTGGCCTCAATACTGACGTACTTGCTGCCTCTTGTTGAAGAAAAACCAATGCAGTTTGTTGTCTCTACTTGCCCTGATACTGCATATTCCTAAAGGACACATCTCCCAGCATCCTCAGAGAGCTGGTACTGAAGGGCCCTGGGTGTCCAACTCTACAACAGGATCATTTGATCCTTGTGCCTGGCACAGACTATACTGTGTAGGCTACTGTGCATAGAGCAGCCCAATGAAACAAGCCACTGTTCCCAATAGTTAATTGTGTCTGCTCCCGCAAATCAGTGAGGGAGAGAGAGAGACTGATTGTCCTGTGGATCTTTATCTCCATTACTCACAGCAGAATGTGACTGGATGGGAAAGGAATGCACTTTGCTCTGCCACAGAAAGCAGAGGTCCAGGGTTAATGCTGAAAGAAGACTTGATGTTACCCAGTCATAGTGATGCAGCAGGAGACAAATTGGTAATAGCAACAATAAAACCTGGCGCAGAGAAGCTTAACTAACAAACCGCTCCAGTTTCAACTCCCTGCATCTCTTGGTGGGGTGTTAGTAGAACAGCAGCTGGAGGACTGCAGATTGAGCACTCCTCGGAGTGGGAGCTGCCATGTTTCCTACTAAGATTCATACATAGCCCTATAGCATACACCTTTTCTACTATTTCTTTGCATTATTGGCTTTTCTTAGAGAAGGCCTCAACAGAGGAAACCAATATAGCAGCACCTGTTCATGTATTAATATGCAGAGAAGAAATGTTCTGTTGATACTAGAGCTGCCTTTTACCTGTTAACTCTATTGATATGACAACACAGTGTCTCCATTAATATGGGGTCTCCCCTTTAAAGGGGTTGTTCACCTTCAAACACTTTTTCATTTTAGTTGTTTTTAGATTGTTCACCAGAAATACAGACCTTTTGCAATTATTTCTTATACTGAAGTGCAAAGTTACATTTTTAACCTTCTTAGGGCAGAGACACACACTTCGACTCAGGGAGATTAGTCACCCGGCGACAAATCTCTTCTTCGTGGCGACTAATCTCCCCGAACTGTCTTCCCACCAGCTAGAATGTAAATCCCTGGCAGGATGGCACTTGGAACACTTCTTTTTCTGAAGTTGCCTCACGAGGAAACTTCGGGCAAGTTCAGAAAACTAAGAGATCCTAGTGCCATCCTGCCGGCGATTTACATTCTAGCCGGTGGGAGGCAGTTTGCAGTTTGGGGAGATTAGTTGCCCCAAAGAAGAGGAGATTTGTAGTTGGGCGATTAATCTCCCCGAATCGCAGCATGTGTCTCTGCCATAAAGCAGCTCTGGGAAGGGGGGGGGGGGGGCGTTACTGACTCTGTAACTATTCTAAATTGATACATTTAGTTTATATATTTATCTTTGTCCCTACTGAGCAAAATCTCTGAGTTCATTAAAGGCAACTGTTAGGGTTAGTTCACACAGGGCGTTTTGGGGAGATTTGGTCGCCGCAAAAACGAGGCAATTAGTTGCCAGGCGACAAAATCTCCCCAAAACGCCCTGTGTGAACTAACCCTAAAAAGCTTTCCCATAGGCAATAATGTGAATCGCTGGTGGTAAAATACATGTGTCGCTCCAGTCTCCCAAAATCGATACAGGAGGAAACTGGATCGACACGTGTTTTACCACCAGCGATTCACATTATTGCCTATGGGAAAGCTTTAGGGTAAGGCCACACAAGGAGATTCGCCCAAGCATTCCAGATAATGGACCCGATTTGAATGTGTTTTTCCCTTGGTTTTAAAAATCCTCCTGTTGGTAGATCAAGTTTTTCCTGTATTACAGGTTTGTTCTTTTTTTTTGTGGGTTATTGGCCTGATCTTTGCCTGTTGGTCACACTCCTGTATCCCAGTCCTGTGAGAGTGACTCAGTACAACACAAATGTGCATAAATGACTCAGAGGTAACACACAATATGCAATCAGATCACCCATGTATACTGTCTGGATGTAGAGACTGCAGGAATTATGACTGTGGAGAGGTATTAACCCTCTGGCTGCCATGCCACACAGCTGCTCCAACAACATATTTTTCCCCATTTATTTGCATAGAATGCATATATGTCGCCGTTACATTGTTTGCATTCTGCAACTCTTTTGTGCCAGTAGCAGTTTTGACTGTTTAAAAGTTAAAGGGGAACTATTGCAAAAATGAAAATTTAATATAAGCTTCTTCATACTGAAGTAAGAAACTTTCTAAATATAATCAATTAAATATTCTGCATTGTTTCTGAAATATCAAGTTCATCTTCACTATTCCTCTCTCAGCATCTGTTTCTCTTCATTCCCTCTTCATGCAGCAGTTGGGTGTCAGATGAATGATCCAATATATCTTATAGGGGGGCTTCCTCTCCTAGTAGATTAATTCGAGTGATTCCAGCACAAACACAATCTAACAAAATAACTGCCTTTTGCATAAATTCTGCATGTAGAGAGACATAATGTCTGACAGAGTGAGCTCTAATACATCTTCTAGGCAAAAGGAGCCCCCCTATAACATATATTGGATCTAACTGTCAATGAATATCTGACACCCAACTGCTGCATGAAGACAGAATGAAGAGAAACAGATGCTGAGAGAGGAATAGTGAAGATAAACTTGATTATTTCAGAAACTATGCAGAATATTTAATTGATTTAATTAAGAAAGTTTCTTATATCAGTATGATGAGGTTTACTGTATGTTACATTTTCATTTTCACGATACTTTTGGAATTTTGTTTTCCTGTCACAGTTTAGTCAAATCACATGGTAACACGAGGGCAAGATGATTTCTGGGGTAATAATTCTGACGTCATTTATTTTATTGGGAAAGTGCCCATAGCAGGAAATGCTTGCTCTGTTCTTGTGCTATAGATATAAACGTCAGATAAGTGTTCGCTTCTTCTGACCCCCTGACACTTCTAAAATGCACCAGGAATTTTGCCCAGGGCTGATCTCTGCGGTTTATACAAGAGAATGCCGTACTCATGGGTGGATATCATTAAATGCTAAAACATGCTGAACTCTCACAGCACAAACATTTCCACTGCCACAACCTGTATTTCTGCTTTTCCCCGAACCCAGTGCAGCTCATGCTGTTCTCTCTCTCTCTCTATCTCTTATGTCCTATCAACCATAGACATATATATATATATATATATATATATATATATATATATATATATATATATATATACACAGTGGTGTGCGAAACTATTTGCCCCCTTCCTGATTTCTTATTCTTTTGCATGTTTGTCACACAAAATGTTTCTGATCATCAAACACATTTAACTATTAGTCAAAGATAACAAAAGTAAACACAAAATGCAGTTTTTAAATGAGGGTTTTTATTATTTAGGGAGAAAAGAAATCCAAATCTACATTTTCATGTGTGAAAAAGTAATTGCCCCCTGAACCTAATAACTGGTTGGGCCACCCTTAGCAGCAATAACTGCAATCAAGCGTTTGCGATAACTTGCAACAAGTCTTTTACAGCGCTCTGGAGGAATTTTGGCCCACTCATCTTTGCAGAATTGTTGTAATTCAGCTTTATTTGAGGGTTTTCTAGCATGAACCGCCTTTTTAAGGTCATGCCACAACATCTCAATAGGATTCAGGTCAGGACTTTGACTAGGCCACTCCAAAGTCTTCATTTTGTTTTTCTTCAGCCATTCAGAGGTGGATTTGCTGGTGTGTTTTGGGTCATTGTCCTGCTGCAGCACCCAAGATCGCTTCAGCTTGAGTTGACGAACAGATGGCCGGACATTCTCCTTCAGGATTTTTTGGTAGACAGTAGAATTCATGGTTCCATCTATCACAGCAAGTCTTCCAGGTCCTGAAGCAGCAAAACAACCCCAGACCATCACACTACCACCACCATATTTTACTGTTGGTATGATGTTCTTTTTCTGAAATGCTGTGTTACTTTTACGCCAGATGTAACGGGACGCGCACCTTCCAAAAAGTTCAACTTTTGTCTCGTCGGTCCACAAGGTATTTTCCCAAAAGTCTTGGCAATCATTGAGATGTTTTTTAGCAAAATTGAGACGAGCCTTAATGTTCTTTTTGCTTAAAAGTGGTTTGCGCCTTGGAAATCTGCCATGCAGGCCGTTTTTGCCCAGTCTCTTTCTTATGGTGGAGTCGTGAACACTGACCTTAATTGAGGCAAGTGAGGCCTGCAGTTCTTTAGATGTTGTCCTGGGGTCTTTTGTGGCCTCTCGGATGAGTTGTCTCTGCGCTCTTGGGGTAATTTTGGTCGGCCGGTCACTCCTGGGAAGGTTCACCATTGTTCCATGTTTTTGCCATTTGTGGATAATGGCTCTCAATGTGGTTCGCTGGAGTCCCAAAGCTTTAGAAATGGCTTTATAACCTTTGAAATTGAACTCAGGTGTGATAAACCACAGTTAAGTTATTTTTTAATAAGGGGGGCAATCACTTTTTCACACAGGCCCATGTAGATTTGGAGTTTTTTTTCTCCCTTAATAACGTAAACCTTCATTTAAAAACTGCATTTTGTGTTCAATTATGTTATCTTTGACTAATAGTTAATGGTTTTTGATGAGCAGAAACATTTAAGTGTGACAAACATGCAAAAGAATAAGAAATCAGGAAGGGGGCAAATAGTTTTGCACACCACTGTATATATATATATATATATATATATATATATATATATATATATATATATATATATATATATATATATACATATATACATATATATATATATATATATATATACATATATATATAAAACTAAGCACCACTGTGTCTTAGAGTGGAAGGTAAAGCAATGCAACATTACCCAGGGTTTTCAGCTGGAATCTGCAATTCTTGCCCCAAAATCAATAAAGCTTCTCTGCAACAGGTTCATTTGATGGTTCAGCAAATGCTTTTAGCTGTCTGTAGGGCTGGCTCATCAGTTAGCTTATGGATGTTATCCCTCTGAATTTAACCTTTAAATGCAAGGTTCCTCAACAAGAAGCTGTTTGGTTGCAATTGGCTCTGAAAGGGCTTTTGTGCCCCACAACCGACAGGCTCCTAATGTACTTTATTAGCCAGTCATTTCCATATGCATAATTACCCTGGTTGTCCTACTCCCTATTTAGTGCTAAAATATGCACAGGCATCGTAAATATGGCTAAATTGTGGACCAAATTGTGTTGGGAGGACTTGGATATTATTATTTGTTATTAAAAGGGCTAAGTTTAGTATGGTAAAGGGGTGGTTCACCTTCACGTTACATTTTATTATGTTATAGAATGGCTAATGCTAAGCGACTTTTTAATTGGTCTTCATTTTTTTATAGTTTTGAATTATTAGCTTCTTTTTCTTCTGACACTTTCCAGCTTTCACATGGGGTTCACTGTGCTCATCTAAAAACAAATGCTCTGTAAGGCTACACATTTATCATTATTGCTACTTTTCTGATTAATGCATGGTTGCTAGGGTAATTTGGACTCTAGTAACCAGATTGCTGAAATTGCAAACTGCCGAGCTGCTGAATAAAAAACGAATTAACTCAAAACCACAAATAAAAAATGAAAACCAATTGCAAATAGTCTCAGCAGTCTCTATTCATCATACTAAAAGTACATTTTCAGCAGAACAACTTAAAAATATCAAAAAGATTTCTTTCTATTAAGACCCTTTCATGTTCATCTTCCAGCCTCTCTTTCAAGCCACTGTCTAGTTGCTAGGGAAAATTAGACCTAGCAACCATGCAATTACTAAAGTTCTAAACCAGAGTTTCCAAAAAATGAGGGGCAATTGCATATTGTCTCAGAACATACTAAAAGTTAATTTAAAGGGGTGGTTCCCCTTTAAGTTAACTTTAAGTATGTTATAAAATGGCCAATTTCCAGCCTCTCTACCATAAAAAAATTAATTCCTAAACCAACAAGTGTATATTAGTTGTAATATTGGTGTGTAGGTGCATCTCAGGTCATTTTGCCTTGTCATGTGCTTTCAGAAAGAGCCAGCACTTTAGGATGGAACTGCTTTCTGGCAGGCTGTTGTTTCTCCTTCTCAATGTAACTGAATGTGCCTCAGTGGGACCTGGATTCTACTAGTGTTGTTCTTAGATCTACAAGGCATCTGTTATCTTGTGTTAAGCTGGCCATAGATGTTGAGATTTTTAAAAGATCAGATCCTGATTGTGAGACCACGATCTTCTCAGAACGATCGTACGATCGTACGAATTTACCATCAACTAAAAAGACCAATTTGCCAGGAAAACAAAGGGGAGCTGCCTGCTTGGCCCTGCAAACATAGATAGATTGCACTGGGGCCGACAAAGATTTTTTGACCTGGCCGATCAATTTCCTGACAGATCGTAAGATGTACAATCGTTCGAATCCCACTAACCGCACGATAATTTCGAAGGATTGGTCGAGCTTCCATAAAATCGGTCGTTCGGCAAGAAGAATCGTTGCGTCTATGGGGACCTTTAGGGAGCTGCTATCTGGTTACCTTCCCATTGTTCTGTTGTTAGGCTGCTGGGGGCGAAGGGAGGGGGTGATATCACTCAAATTTGCAGTTAAGCAGTCAAGAGTGACTGAAGTTTATAAGAACACAAGTCACTTGACTGGGGGCAACTGGTAAACTGACAATATGTCTAGCCCCATGTCAGATTTCAAAATTAAATATAATAAAAACTATTTGCTCTTTTGAGAAAGGGATTTCAGTGCAGAATTCTGCTAGATCAGCACTATTAACTGATGAATTTTTAAAAAAAAAATGACAGTATCCTTTTAACGCAAAGATGAACCCCTTTAAATTAAATTTTCATCTTGTATACTGCATTTTATACAGCCCCTCTGGTGTGATTTGATCCTGCTGTCCAACGAGTTCTCAAACAACATGGCACAGAAATGTAAAGTCTGTACCTGGCAGCCTTCACACAACAGTTTGTGATTTACAGTAGGGAAGTGGTTAAACAAGCAACTAAATCTAAAATATGTGCTGTTACTGCCTCAGTGAATAGTTGTACCAAGTGGTGTTTATCTCACTGAACTATGTTCTTTAGATCAGATCAGTCATTCCCGACGCACATAAACAAAGGTAATTACGCCAAGGCCTGGCAGGAATCTGTCTTGAGAAATGTGTGCCCGACACAAGTCACGGGGTTCTAGAGCCAGTCTTGCGTAGCCACTTACACTCTGGATATGCCTTTAAGCTGCTGCCATAGTAGAATAGGCAATCAGCATTATTTAGAGTATGTAGCATAATCCTCATATAAATGTATGTCTCCTCTTGTGTTTACTCTTGCTGGAACAGTACTCTTACTTATACGAGTAAAATGATAATCACTGTAAAAGAAACTGATGGCAAGAAACTGGGCACAATAGGGAATTAAACGAGACAATTTTCAGAGCCACTTTGCAGTTGCCTTCTTCTTTTCTTTACTGCATTTTTAAAGGAGAAGGAAAGGCTATAATTAAGTAAGCTTCATCAGAAAGGTCTATATAAATACACCAGTAAACCCTCAAAGTAATGCTGCTCTGAGTCCTCTGTCAAAAGAAACACCACATTTCTTTCCTTCTATTGTGTACTCATGGGCTTCTGTATCAGACTTCCTGTTTTCAGCTTAAACCTCCAGGGCTAGGGCTTGAGCATGCTCAGTTTACTCCTCTCCCCCTCCCTCCTCCCCTCCCTGCTGTAATCTGAGCTCAGAGCTATAAGTGAGCAGGGAGAGACTCAGGCAGGAAGTGATGTCACACCAACTAATATGGCAGCTGCTATCCTAAACAAACAGAGAGAGCGTCTAGAGCTGTTTACTCAGGTATGGTAAAGCATTCTGCAGAATAAATATAGTGTTATAGCTTGCTTTATTGTGGCTAATCTATTGGCAATAAAGTGATTGGTAGCTTTCCTTTTCTATTAAAGCGGTGGTTCACCTTTAAGTTACCTTTTAGTATGTTATAGAATATCCAATTCTAAGCAACTTTTCAGATGGCCTTCATTATATATTTTTTTTATAGTTTTTGAATTATTTGCCTTCGTCTTCTGACTCTTTCCTGCTTTCAAATGGGGGGGTCATTCACCCCATCTAGAAAAAACAAATGCTCTGTACGACTTCAGATGTATTGTTATTGCTACTTTTAATTACTCTTCTATCTATTTAGGCCTCTCCTATTCATATTCTGGTATCCAATTGAAATCAATGCATGGTTGCTAGGGTAATGTGGACCCCAGATTGCAGAAATTGCAAACTGGAGAGCTGTTGGATATTTAAAACGAAATAACTCAAAAACCACAAATAATAAAAATCAATTGCAAATTGTCTCAGAATATCACTTTCTACATCATACTAAAAGTTAATTTAATGGTGAACAACCCCATTAAAGAAGTTGTTCACCTTTGAATTATCTTTGAGTATGATATATAGAGAATGATATTCTGAAATAATTTGCAATTAGTTGTCTTATTTGTGTTTTTTTTAGTTATTCAGCAGCTCTCCAGTTTGCAGTTTCAACAATCTGGTTGTTAGGTTCCAAATTACCCTAACAACCATGCATTTATTTGAATAAGCGACTGGAATTTGAATAGGAGAGGCCTGAATAGAAAGATGAATAATAAAAAGTAGCATAACTTTACAGAGCATTTATTTTTAAGAGGGGGTCAGTGACTTCCCACCCATTTGAAAGCTGGAAAGGGTCAGACGGCAAATAATGAAAAACTATGAAAAATAAATATTGAAGACCAATTGTAAAGTTGCTTCGAACTATATTCTAAAGAAAATACTAATAGTTGACTTTAAGGTAAGATGAACCTCCTCTTTAACATTTTTAGTAGTTTTAATGATTTTAGCAGTTTTCACGACATTTTCCCCAGATGAATGAAGGCACTGCACCTGATTTAAGCTTGTGAGAAGCTGCTGATGTCCCTTGTAGTCTCTAAGGCATAGATAGCCAATCCACAGTGCTGGGCCATGACCTGCACAAACTAGTCCTGCTTGGCGTATCCACAGTGACCTGTCCTAGGGGAAATTACGTTTCATGGTTGGGTTATTTTATGTTTGCTGGAGGGGCTACAGGGACAATTAATAAATAATATCTGGCAGCCATGAAGGAATAACAGTAAATAGAACTGTGGGTATGTGTTGTACCTAGCAAAAGAATTGCCACCCGCAGAACCCAAAAATAATATGATTTTCCCAAAAATTGGAGAAGGCAGTAAAAATACAAAAGGGACATTTCTTAGGGGCAGATTTATCAAATAATGAATTTCGAATTCATGTGAATTTTTTTTTTAAAGGGTTGTTCACCTTTGAAATAACTTTTACTATGTTATAGAGGGTGATATTCTTACACAATTTGCAATTGGTTTTCATTTATTATTATTTGTGGTTTTGGAGTTATTTAGCTTTTTATTCAGCAGCTCTCTAGTTTGAAACGTCTGCAGCCTGGTTGCTAGGGTCCAAATTCCCCTAGCAACCATGCATTGATTTGAATAAGAGACTGGAATCTGAATAGGAGAGGCCTGAATAGAAAGATGAGTAATAGAAAGTAGCAAAAAACAATAAATTTGCAGCCTTGTAGAGCATTTATGGCAAGAGTCAGAAGAATAAGGCAAATAATTTAAAAATGAAATAATGACCAGTTGAAAAGTTGCTTAAAATTGGCCATTCTATAAGATACTAAAAGTTAACTTAAAGGTGAACTGCCTCTTTAAGAAAAATTTTGTTTGAATTCGAAATGATCGAAAAGGGACAATCCAAATATTTGATTCGTATTTGACCAAACTCGAGTCAGGAAGGCTATTAACATCTTCAAATAGGTCAATGGACCTCTGCCATTGACTTCTATATGAACTCAGTAGGTTTTAGGTTGTCAAATTTGAATTGTTCCCAGGGTCAAGTTTTTATATTCAAATTCGAGTTTTGATCATTCCCAATTAGAATTTGTGAGTTTTGACCAAAATACGATTCGAAATTCAAATTTGAATTGACTATTCGACCCTTAAAGAGATAATGGCACCAGAAAATAACCTTTTTTTTAATATCTATCATAACATTATCTTTGAATGCTATTCATAATTTTGCCATAAAAGTATTTGCCAGATGCTTTTACATTACCTTTCTGATGCCCCATGTTCCTGTATGAGAGGGCTGCCATATTTGTGCAGCAGGAGTCCGTTAGCATTAGAAACTGACAGGCTGAGAAGGGACAGTCTGGTTGGCAAAACAGTCAGGTTTAGGAACTTCAACTAACTTACAAAAGCAGATCTATCAGTGAAAAATAATCAGTAGAACCTATAAGTAACTTTTAATGTAGATTAATATTTTAAAATTTCATTTTTTGTGTCAGTATCACTTTAATAAATCTGCCCTTTAATGTATTAAAATTAATGTTGTGCCCCCCTGTCTGCACCTATATTATAACTAGGGATGCACCGAATCCAGGATTCGGTTCGGGATTCGGACAGTATTTGGCCTTTTTCAGCAGGATTTGGATTTGGCCGAATCCTTCTGCCTGGCCGAACCGAATCCGAATCCTAATTTGCATATGCAAATTAGGGGCGGGAGGGAAATTGCGTGACTTTTTGTCAGAAAACAAGGAAGTAAAAAATGTTTTCCCCTTCCCACCCCTAATTTGCATATGCAAATTGGGGTTCGGATTCGGTTCGGTATTCGGCCGAATCTTTCGTGAAGGATTCGGGGGTTCGGCCGAATCCAAAAAAGTGGATTCGGTGCATCCCTAATTATAACTATAAGGGTTGTGCTTAATGCTAGCACAACTTCGCCAGCTTTCATCGCCCCTGGACGCAACTTGATGGATGTGTCTTTTGTCTTTTTTCAACCTAACTTACTATGTTAAAAGGGGCATTGACTCATGGGTGGAGGGGGTTATTCTTTCGCATTTAGAATATGCCATGCAGTTTTGGTTTCCAGCACTCACTCTTCCTGAATCAGTGGTGCAGGCTGATACATTGATACAAGGGGTTGGATGGTGTTTAGCAAGTGAGGGAATACAGGGATATGGGAGATAGCTCATAGTACAAGTTGATCCAGAGACTGGTCTCATTGCATTTTGGAGTCAGGAAGGAATTTTTTTTCTCTAAGGCAAATTGGAGAGGCTCCAAATGTTTTTTTTTTTTTTGCTTTCCTCTGAATCAACTGGCAGTTAGCCAGGTTATATAAGATCATTATTAAATGGACATTCTTAAAATGATAAATTATTTCTTTGAAAAGGAATCTATGGGAGACGGCCTTCCCGTAATACTGAGCTTTCTGGATAATGGGTTTCCTTTTTTTTAATATTTCCCTACACTGGTTCAAATTGTAAATATTGACCTCTGAACCAAAGAGTTAACATGGTCTTATTTAAAACAATATTGAAAGATCTATGGTAGTGTCCTGCAACCGGCCGGGCAGGGTTGTTCCTGTTATGAGCGAAGGTGAGCCTTGTAACTTTAAGAGCCGAATTTCCATTTTTTTAAACCGAAAATTCGGCTCTGCTTGTGCAGAAAGCGCAGTACACGCTCATTGCACTAGTGATACCGCCTCTTTTGACCCGCTCCGACGCTAAAAGTGCGGAGCGGGAGAGGTGGACAGCATCGGGGTTGCTGCCTCAGGTGGCAGCAGCCCACGGATCACCCCTGCGGCCGGGTACCTACGGAATACCTGCAAAGCATTTGGGTTTCGGACAGCAAATCTCTTAATCCCTAACCAAGTGGGCATCCCATGCATAACCTGCCTGGGCACCCAGCTAAGGTGCGAGACTGATCCCCTCCCCTGTAGTCTAGGCAATTTTGTGTCCATGTCCTGCTGAATCGGCACCAGAGTAATGTCACTTGTGGTCTACAGTGACTTCACTTATGGTTCCCGGTCAGAAGGTCAGATCAGATCCGGGCTAGGCACGTGTCCTTCCTTACTGGACCAATGCAGGACTCTGTTAAAGGAGAATTAAATTCTTAAAATGAATATGGCTAAAAATACCATATTTTACATTCTGAACTTATTGCACGAGGCTAAAGTTTCAGCTTGTCAATAGCAGCAATGATCCAGGACTTCAAACTTGTCACAGGGGGTCACCATCTTGGAAAGTGTCTGTGACACTCACATGCTCAGTGGGCTCTGATTGGCTGTTGAGAAGCTAAGCTTAGGGCTCGTCACTAATTATCCAGCAGAAAATGAGCTTCCCTGGCTGTAATATAAGCTGATGCTACAGGTTTGCTGATTATTAAATTCTGATGCTAATTGCACTGGTTTCTGTGCTGCCATGTAGTAATTATGTGTATTAATTACTAATCAGCCTTATATTGTGACATTTCTATTCTATGTGTACTGTATATTGTGAGTGGGTCCCTAAGCTCAGTAAGTGACAGCAGCACAGAGCATGTGAAGTGAATCAGCAGAAAAGAAGATGGGGAGCTACTGGGGCATCTTTGGAGACACAGATCTTTACTGCTAAAGGGCTGTGGTTGCCTTGGGCTGGTACAGAAGCACAAAACATCAAGTACAAAATTTCTAGCATTAGTTAAGGAGAAGGAAAGTCATCTTGCCCATGGGGGTGCCAAATGTTAGGCACCCCAAGTGATTTTATTTATTTACCTGAAATCCCAGGCAGCACAAGAAGAAAGAGGAAGACTGAGGAGGATCGCTCTGTGGTGCTCACTGGTATAACCGTGGGCCCAGGCCTGGACTGGCAATCTGTGGGTTCTGGCAAATGCCAGAGGGGCTACTGTATGGTTCCATAGAAAGTCACCATATAGTGGGCTGGAAGGGGGCTGTTTGGGCTTCTGTGGACTTGGAATGGCAGGGCCTATTTTGACTCCCAGTACAGGCCTGCCTGATCCTGTGCAATTTTCTGCTGATAGGCCTGGGATTTCAGGTAAGTAAATACAGTCACTTTGGGGTGCCTAACATTTGTCAGCCCCAAGTGCACAAAGACTTTCCTTCTCCTTTAAGGGGTACAGCAGGCAATTGAAGTTGGATTGGGTTGGACCTCATTGGTTGGACCAACTGAATGCATGGCAGTGATTGGTGCAGGACTTTAGCTCTAGAAATGAAGGTGACCATTTGGCTTTAGCTGCAGATGTTTATTTATAAAGGTATGTCATGTTAGTGACAAGTACATAATACTGAAGCAGAACTTGGAGAGGAGTCGGACCAAAACCCATTGCTCTGTGTCTCCTTTCTCTTCATCTCTTTCAACCTAAAATAGGAATTAGAAGAGTCTGGAGGTTGCTCCTGAGCAGATTTGCTGTATGTGTTTGAGTGGGAGCAGCTGTACTGCTTGCCTGGGCTCATTTTCTCTAGATCGCTGTAGAACATCTGGCTCCACTGGGGGTGCTGTTCTATGATCATCTATGAGATTGCTTAACATAAGGCAGGGGCAGCAGATAATCTGATTCATATTCCACTGAATGTTCATTGCTCACAGCAGGTTATGCCTTCACCCTTTACTTCCCGTTGAAAGGAAAATGAAAGGCAACATTTTTTTGTTACAAACAGGTTACATGCTCTCATTAATCTCTCCTAATGCTGGGCTTTGCTATAGCACATTGTACAGAGCTGCCGCCGCCTGACTTCATTTCCTTGGAACGGAATGAGATCTCTGTTTCCTGATGTTTCACAGCAATAAGTGGCTCATTTCCTAGAAAATAACCTTTGTTGAATTTTGCATAAACTGATAAAAACATTTTTTTATTGCTCATTCCGTTGTGCGTTCATTGCCTAACTGCTGTGAGAATGTTTGCAGCATTAGCCGTGTGGTTTTCTTGTATGTTCTGGGCATCCACCACAAGCCTCCTTCTGTGTTGTACATAAATACATACCTTGTGTACATCTTGTACTAAAGGGGTGGTTCACCTTTGATTTAACTTTTAGTGTGATGCAGAGTGGGGTATTCTGAGACAATTTGCAATTGGTTTTCATTTTTTATTATTTGCGGTTTTTGAGTTAAGTAGCTTTTTATTCAGCAGCTCTCCAATTTGCTATTTTGGCAATCCGGGTTGCTAGGGCCTAATTTACCCTAGCAACCACACACTGCTTTGAATAAGAGAGTGGAAAATAAATAGGAGAGATCCTGAATATAAAGAAAGGTGCCTTTAAAGGGGTGTTCCCCTTTAACTTTGTAATAGAATGGACAATTCTAAGCAACTTTTTAAAGTTTTTCATTTTTTAAAAATAGTTTTTAATTATTTGTCATCCTCTTTTGGCTCTTTCCAGCTTTCAAATCCAGGTCACTGATCCCAGCAGCCTCTGCGAGGCTACAATTTTATTGTTATTATTACTTGTTTTTCTAATCAGGCTCCTATTCATATTCCAGTCTCTCATTCAAACCACTGCCTGGTTGCAGGTAATTTAAACCCTAGCAACCAGATAACTGCTGAAATCCCAAACTGGAAAGTTGCTGAATATGCGAAATATCTTAAAAAACCACAAATATTAAAAATTGAAGATTCATTTCAAATTGTCTTAGAGTATTACTCTCTACATCATACAGGAATGGGATCCAGTATCCGGAAACTCGTTATCCAGAAAGCTCCGAATTACAGGAAGGTTGTCTCCCATAGACTCCATTATAATTAAGTAATCAAAATTTTACAAAGCGATTTCCTTTTTCTTTGCAATACCTGTACTTGATCCCAACTATGATATAATTAATCCTTATTGGAGACAAAACCAGCCTATTGGGTTTATTTAATGTTTAGAAGATTTTCTAGACTTAAGGTATAAAGATCCAAATGACAGAAAGATCCGTTATCTGGAAAACCCCTGGTCCCAAACATTCTGGATAACAGGTCCCATACCTGTACCTTCTACTTGATCCCAACTAAGATATAATTATTACTTATTGGAAGCAAAACCAGCCTATTGGGTTTATTTAATGTTTACATAATTTTCTAATAGACTTAAGGTATGAAGATCCAAATTACGTAAAGATCCGTTATCTGGAAAACTCCAGGTCCCGAGAATTCTGGATAACAGATCCCATAATTGTAGTTCATCCTTGATGAAGGCAAAACAAGCCTTTTGGGTTTAATTATTGTTTAAATGATTTTCTAGTATACTTAAGGTATGAAGATCCAAATTATGGAAAGATCCGTTATCCAGCAAAACCCAGGTCTCAAGCAGTCTGGATAACAGGTCCTATACCTGTACTAAAAGTACTGAGAGGCAAGTAATTCCTTTAATGGACATAGGATTTTCTATTGGGTTTACTTTCCCGCTAAGGTGGCAGTACTATATCAAGCAGAGAGCCGTAGGCTGTTGTTATGACACAATTTTTTTCGTTTTTTTTTTTTAAAGTTTTTTATTTATTGGTTCCATCACAACATACAGAAATAAACATTCAGAATGTGTTTTAAAACACAAACAGGGGTTCGGGGGGGGTGTTATTTGGGCGGTGTGAGCTTGTGTTAGCTTCATACAGCGCCATATATTCGTATGTTATGACACAAGTTTACTTATTAATTATATTAAAGAAAATTATTTTAAGAACATTATAAAGTGAAAGAACAAGTGCAGTTTTCAGCTAGTTCAATGGCCACTTGGCATTTCTGAAATAGTTATCTAAATTATATATCCTAGCAATCAGTATAAGGTATGCAGCCATAAAAATCGCTTTTATGCTAATCAGGCTAATAAAAAGGAACGGATGTTGGGTTCGTGCCATTTACTAGGACAATAATGTTTCCTCTAGAGCAGTGATCCCCAACCAGTAGCTCATGAGCAACATATTACTCACCAACCCCTTGGATGTTGCTCTCTGCGGGTGGCAGATAGATGTTTCGGGATCGGCTATAGATGCGGGTCGGCGGTTCTCCGAGTTTGCGGGTCTCAAGGTCGGATCGCGGGTCTTTTCTGATCATGCCAACTTCTAATGATGTCACTTCCAGTTTACAATGACAGCACTTCCTGTCGGGTAGCGGGTGCAGGTTGCGGTGCGGGTTCGGGTTTAACAAATTGGTCCCGCACAGGACTCTACCTCAAAGCTGGTGCTTATTTTTAAATTCCAGGCTTGGCAAGTTTTAGTTGCATAAAAAACAGATGTACTGTCAACCAGAGCTTCCTGTAGCTCCCAGTCCATATAGTGGCTACCAATAATCAATTACAGGCCATAACTGGCACCCCCAGGAGCTGTGTGCATACTTGTGTTGCTCTGCTTTTATGCTTTTCCTCTAAAGAAACCCTTCTTTTGCTGCATGGGAAATGATGGGTTTGCAAGGTACAGAATTCGATATCCAGAATGCTGTGGACCTGGGGTATTCGAGATAGCGGCTCTTTCTGTAATTTGGATCTCCATACCTTAATTCTACTTGAAAATCATGTAAATATGAAATAAACCCAATAGGCTGGTGCTGCTTCCAATAAGGATTAATTATATCTTAGTTGGGATCAAGTACAAGCTACTGTTTTATTATTACAGAGAAAAAGGAAATCCTTTTCAAAAATGTGGATTATTTGGATAAATGAAGTGTAAGGGAGGCAGCTTTCTGGATAATGGATCCCATGCCTGTACTCAATTGTTTTCACATTAACAAAGTTTAAGGGTTGAATAGCAAATTAGAATTTGAATTTTTGAATGGCTTTTTTTGGTCAAAACTCACAAATTTTAATTGGAATAATCCAAACTCGATTCAAAATCGAAAAAATCAAGATTTATCAAACATTTACCCTGGGAATAATTCGAATTCGACTATTCAACACCTAAAAGCTGCCGAGATTATGTATAAGTCAACGGGAGAGGTCCAGTGACCCAATTGATGCTGTTTTTAGCCTTCCTGATATTCGAGTTTCTTCCGGAGAAAAAACTCAATTCGAGTTTAGTCAAATTCGATTCGAGTTTTCAGTCTGTAATATTAGTTTGAGTTTTAGACTTTAGACATTTTTCCTTTAATAACCTCCCAATCGAATTTGTATATTCAAATTTTTTTACATGAATTTGACCTTTGATACTGGGAATTGTAGTCGAAGTTAGATGGGGTGGGTATTTGCCATCCCTGAATAAGTAGCTATGTGGAAATCGCTGTGCGAAAACATTCATCAGTAATCTCGTTATATTGCTATAATTAAGGCATCAGTTTTTCCACCAGGCATTATCCATGTGTCAGCAGCTGAGCAAACTCCCCATTTTATCAGCCTCAGACTGCCGTGTTCCTTTTTAAATCTCCTTCCTTTTCATTTTCTCCCTGAGGGGGAATGATTAAGGCTTCCCGGGATTAATTATTATTTTATTTCATCTTATTTGTGTTTCCGAGGTCAGCGAGTACAACGCCAGTTCCCCAGTGGTTTTCATTAGAGAAAGATCAATGATTTTAATAAGCCTCTCACACCACTTGGCAGATTTTATTTGGAAAGGAGAAAAAGTACAGATTTTAGAGCGAATGTGCCTATATCTTATTTTTAGCAAGCAACGCTGGACTCGACGGCACCCTTCAGCTGCACGAGACTGATGATTTTTGTGTACTTTGTATTTTTCATGCGGTCGGCTTATAGCAGCGCTGTGCTTTCCCTCTGGACATTATACACTCATAAATAAATGAAGTTAGGTGACCTAATTCTCTCTAATCTAGAACTCCATCTGGTCCATAAGATATAATTAGCAGTCTGCTGGAATACTTTTACAGCAGGGGGGGGACAGAAGAGATGAGGGCGGGGGGGGACAGAAGAGATGAGGGCATGCATAGGATTACTTAAAGGGGAACTATCCCAAAAATTAAAATTTAATATTCACTTCAGCATACTGAAATACAAAACTTTCTAAATACAATCAAATAAAAATTCTGTAGCGTTTCTGAAAAAAATCAAGTTTATCTTCACTATCCCTCTCTCAGCATCTGTTTCTCCTCATTCTCTCTTCATGCAGCAGTTGGGTGTCAGATATTTATTGACAGTTAGATCCAATATATCTTATAGGGGGGCTCCTTTTGCCTAGAAGATGTATTAGAGTTCACTCTATTAAACTCACCAGACATCATGTCTCTACAGGCAGGATTTGTGTAAAAGGCAGTTATTGTGTTAGGTTTTTACTGGAAATTGAGTGGGCTCTAATACATCTGCTAGGAAAGGAAGCCCCCCTATGAGATATATTGAATCATTTATCTGACACCCAACTGCTGCATGAAGACAGAATGAAGAGAAACAGAAGCTGAGAGAGGAATAGTGAATATAAACTTTATTATTTCAGAAATGGCACAGCATTTTTAAGTGGTTATATTTAGAAAGTTTCTTATTTCAGTATGAGGAAGCTTATATTAAATTTTCATTTTTGTGAGAGTTCCCCTTTTAATGCCGCAGTGCCCTGATTTACCCTAACTTTATGCTGCTGAACTCTTTGACCCCCTGCTCCACTGGATATACCACAGGACCTGAGGAATCCCTAAGTGCTTAATTAACAGACACATATAATGAAAAGTTAACATATAATAAGAAAAATGAAATAAATTCAAATTGCTAGCGTACCTATTTTGAAACGTACTGTCAAGGAGGAGCTGCTTTGTTAAAATTGAACTAAAATTTCCAAGTATGTTGTTGCTTGTTAGTTGACGTTGCTAACAGAAGTTTTTGTGAATAATTCAAAGAGAAAATGGATAGTTTGTTGTCTTTGGGCAGGTGGTGTTTATAAAAATGTGAGAGGGGCATAGCGTATATGCATTGTCCTATAGGTAAACATGGGCTAAATCATAATTATATAGAGTTATTAGGGATGCCACTTTTATGGATTCGGCCGAACCCCCGAATCCTTTGTGAAAGATTCGGCCGAATACCGAACCGAACCCTAATTTGCATATGCAAATTAGGGGTGGGAAGGGAAAACATTTTTGACTTCCTTGTTTTCTGACAAAAAGTCACGTGATTTCCCTCCCCGTCCCTAATTTTCATATGCAAATTAGGATTCGGATTCGGTTCGGCCAGGCAGAAGGATTCGGCCGAATCCTGCTGAAAAAGGCCGAATCCCGAACCGAATCCTGGATTCGGTGCATCCCTAAGAGTTATATTATATATAGTTATCATAGATATTGTTTTCTTAAAGTTTGAGAGCTTTATCTGTGTGCTTGTGTGTGTGTGTGTTATATATATATATATATATATATATATATATATATATATATATATATATATATATATATATATATATATATATATATATATAATACACAAAAGCCATGAATATCTTGTAAATTATATTCTTATAAACGGTGAGTTCTGATGTCATCAGTTATAAAGGCTGTCATTTCTGTCACGTGACTCACTGAAACTTGTGTATTATAATAAATAAAATACCCCCAGTTGTAAAATATGAGGATATTAGAAGTTACCCTTGGAGTTCCATGACCTGTATAAAAACACTCAGCCTCGTGCTTTTATATGGAAATGAAACTCCTCGGTAACTTATAATATCCTTATATTTTATAAGAGGGGGTACTTTATTCAAAATATATATTATATATATATATATATATATATATATATATATATATATATCTAATTGTATAATAGAGCCCTTACTCTGGTTGCATCATATATCATATATATTCTGTACTGTATATTGTGAGTGGGCCCCTAAGCTCATGTAACTGATAGCAGCCCAGAGCATGTGCAGTGAATCAGCAGAAGAGGGTGCAGCATTTCTAGCTCATTTCTATGTTGAGCTTTAGTTTTGAACTTTAGTCCCATATCAGAGGCCAAGCTGTGGGTCTGTCCATTTCAGAAACTACTGTCTGTCACATACAGTACAATCTACCCATGAGCTTCCAAAGCTTTCTTTAGTTCAGTTGGTTTCAGACAGTTCACCAGAAATAAATGATTTCTTCAACTACTTTCTATTTGTGACTGTTTTTCTAATACTGATTTTTAAAGTGGTGGTTCACCTTTAAGTTAACTTTTAGGGCTCTTACAGACGAGAGTTTTCACCTGCGCTCCCCTGCGTTCCGTTTTTCTGCATTCAGCCGCAGGGATAGACGCATTACATTTTTACCAAAGGGGCTGTACTCACACAGGCGCGTGTAGGCGCCGAACGCAGGAAAAATGCAGCATGTTGCGTCTCAACCTGCGTTCGGCGCCTACACGCGCCTGTGTGAGTACAGCCCCATTGGTAAAAATGTAATGCGTCTATCCCTGCGCTCCCCTGCGGCTGAATGCAGAAAAATGGAACGCAGGGGAGCGCAGGTAAAAACGCTCGTCTGTAAGAGCCCTAAGTATGTTATAGAATGGCCAGTTCTAAGCAACTTTTCAGTTGGTTTTCATTTTTTATAGTTTTTAAATTATTTGTCTTCTTTTACTGACATTTTCCAGCTTTGAAATAGGGGTCACTGACCCCATCTAAAAACAAATGCTCTGTAAGGCTACAAATGTATTGTTATTGCTACTTTATATTACTCATCTTTCTATTCAGGCCTCTCCTCTTCATATCCCTGTTTCTTATTCAAAATCAAATCAATGCATGGTTGCTAGGGTAATTTAGATTCTAGCAACCAGATGGCTGAATTTGCTAACTGAAGAGCTGCTGAATAAAAATCTAAATAAATCGAACACCAACTGCAAATTGTCTCAGACTATCACTCTCTACATCATACTAAAATTTAATTTAAAGGTGAACAATCCCATTAACATCTCATTTTTCACTTCTTTCTGAATCAGCTCTGGGAGGGGGGGTGCTGACTCTGTAACTGTTTAAATTGATACATTCAGTTGATACATTTCTTATCTTTGTCCCTGCTGAGCAGAATCCCTGAATTTCATTAAAGGCAGTTGTTAGAATTGATACAATAGTTACTGATATTCCCTACAGATACTGCTCAGAAATGTATCAACTAAATGGAGCAAATTGTAACCGAATCTGTACCTGGATCATTGAGATGCAAAAATTACACTTCCAAATTTGGAAAAACTGAAAAAATAAGATATGGAAAAAAGTCTTGGTGAACAATCTGAAAACATCTAAACTAAAAAAAAGTTTTTAGGAGGTGAACGACCACATGACTCCTTTTTGATAGTGCCCCAGTTATCCCCTGGACCTGATGCCTGAGCCGAGGGACACTTTGCATTTTACTGATTTAAAAGAAACTAAAAACCCTCGCAGGATGGTTGAAATGTCCCCCTGACACATCATACATGTTCACATTGTTGGTCAGTATGGTCAAAATTGGCCAGTCTTGCTGGGATACCTTTAAAGGAGAAGATGCAGTTTTCTGCTGATAGGAGCATTGGCCCGGGGTGTGAGGTAAGTATATACAATCACTTAAATATGCCTTTCCTTCTCCTTTAAAACAAACCTTGTTTATAAGAAGAACATTTTACAAAAGTAACACATTTATATAAAAGAGTTGTGACCTCACACTGACATAATATAATGGAGTTAACAGCTTGTCATTTCCCCTGCTCCCAGGCTGAACCAAAGGCAAGTCGAACAGACTCCTCTACTGAGGTTATTGTATTCTGCTCATATATATATATATATATATATATATATATATATATATATATATATATATATATATATATATATATATATATAATGTGTGTATATATATGTATATGAAATAATCTTCACAGCTCTGGGTTATGGAAAGCAATACAAGGGCCAAACCATTTGTGCAGATTGCAGAAGTAAGGGAATAGCAGGAGCGAAGTGTAGTAATTTAGACCAGGGTAGAGTTTCCCACTTGCCCTTAATTTTACATATTCTGGAAGTACTTTGCTATGGATATTAGTTTTTTATTTTAAAGGGGTTGTTCACCTTCCAAACACTTTTTAAAGGGATACTGTCATGGAAATTTTTTTTTTTCAAAATGAATCGGTTAAAAGTGCTGCTCCAGCAGAATTGCGCACTGAAATCCATTTCTCAAAAGAGCAAACAGACTTTTTTATATTCAGTTTTGCAATCTGACATGGGGCTAGACATATTGTCAATTTCCCAGCTGCCCCCAAGTGATGCAACTTGTGCTCTGATAAACTTCAATCACTCTTTACTGCTGTAAAGTGCAGGCACAAGTCACATGACTGGGGCAGCTGGGAAATTGACAAAATGTCTAGCCCCATGTCATATTTCAAAATTGAATATAAAAAAATCTGTTTGCTCTTTTGAGAAATGGATTTCAGTGCAGAATTCTGCTGGAGTAGCTCTATTAACTGATGTGTTTTGAAAAAAGCATGTTTTCTGATGACAGGATACCTTTAAATTAAGTTGTTTTTCCCCAGAATTAAAGATTTTTTTTTTCAATTAATTTTCTATTATTTATTTTTTACTGTTTTTCCAAAATCTAAGTTTAAAGTTGAATGTTCATGTCTCTGATGTCTGGTAGCTCAGTAATTCAGGCGCAGACTCTAAACTCTTATAATTCTGCAACATTTAGTTGATCCATTTCTCAGCAGCATCTTTAGAGTATTAGCAACTATTGTATCAATTCTAACAGCTGCCTGTAATGAATCTCAGAGATTCGGCTCAACAGGGACAAAGATAAGAAATTAATCAATTAAATGTTTCCATTTAAAACAGTGTACAGGGTCGGTGACCCCCCTCCCAGAACTGCTTCAGAAGGTGAAAAGTGATACTTTACACTTCAAAATTAGAAAAACGGTCACACATAGAAATTAGAAAGTAATTGGAAAAAGTCGTTATTTCTGGTGATCTATCTGAAAACAACTAGTTGTTTGAAGGTGAATACGTTTTGTTAGTGCAGAAAACATTCATAAACACCGTTGCGAATGTAAGCGACCATGTTTGCGCCATTTTTGACTGATTAAAGACATCAAAGACTTCCTCGTAAAGTTTGCAACCAAATTGCTTTTGTGAACGTTCGCAGTGGATATAGTAAAATTTCCCAATCAGAAACCATTTTTTATGTCAAAATATTTACCGCAACTCCAGAGCAGATGTTAAAGGTTCGCAATGTGCAATTAAGATTTGCCCAGTGAAGAATATTACATTGCGACAGGCAAATTTCACAAGTTTTGCTCTTTGCAAATTTTATTACATTTCCCCCTTAGTTTATGGTTTGTGGTTATGATTGTGAGTCTAGAGCATTTGCTATCCTTATTCTCTAATTAAATTACATTTCTGATCTCTTTAATGCACGGTGTATGAGCCCAGAACCTTTTGATAACTGCTAGTAGTGAGGAAATACAAAGTCTTTAGCTAAAGGACACTAGGAGGTCACAAACTTGAGTACGGGACCTGCATTGGGTACTTTATGGCTGTTTATAGTACAAGAGATACAGAGCTGCTCTGTGAAGTTAGAAGATTAATTAGTTGGCTGATCGACTTTGACCATTTATAGTAAAATGTATGAGTATTCTCTGTTAAAGGAGAACTAAACCCTAAAAATAAATGTGGCTACAAATGCCATATTTTTTATATAGTGAACTTATTGCACGAGGCTAAAGTTTCAGCTTGTCAATAGCAGCAATGATCCAGGACTTCAAACTTGTCACAGGGGGTCACCATCTTGGAAAGTGTCTGTGACACTCACATGCTCAGTGGGCTCTGATTGGCTGTTGAGAAGCTAAGCTTAGGGCTCGTCACTAATTATCCAGCAGAAAATGAGCTTCCCTGGCTGTAATATAAGCTGATGCTACAGGTTTGCTGATTATTAAATTCTGATGCTAATTGCACTGGTTTCTGTGCTGCCATGTAGTAATTATCTGTATTAATTACTAATCAGCCTTATATTGTGACATTTCTATTCTATGTGTACTGTATATTGTGAGTGGGTCCCTAAGCTCAGTAAGTGACAGCAGCACAGAGCATGTGCAGTGAATCAGCAGAAAAGAAGATGGGGAGCTACTGGGGCATCTTTGGAGACACAGATCTTTACTGCTAAAGGGATGTGGTTGCCTTGGGCTGGTACAGAAGCACAAAACATCATGTACAACATTTCTAGCTACTTCTTTAGTTAAGTTTTAGTTGTTTTTGAAACTAAGCTTGGGGGTTGCTAGACTCCATGAAGCAGAAAATGAGGTTCATCTGACAAAGATGAACCTCAGAATGAAATGGTTTCTGGACTGCCAGGTACATGAATCTGATTCTGCATTAATTACTAATCAGCCTTCTATTGTGACTATATATATCTATATATATATATATATATATATATATATATATATATATATATATATATATATATATATATATATATATCTATATCAATATCTATATATATATATCTATATATATCTATATATATATATATATATATATATCTATATCAATATCTATATATATATCTATATATATCTATATATATCTATATATCTATATATAAATATATATATATATATCTATATATATCTATATATATCTATATATAAATATATATATCTATATATATATATCTATATATATCTATATATATATATATATATCTATATATATATATATATCTATATATATCTATATATATCATATCTATATATATCATATCTATATATCTATATATATCTATCTATATATATATATATATAATATATATATATATATTTTTTTTTTATATATATATATATATAAAACGTGGAGCACCGCCTGCAATATGCAGATAAATGGCAGAATGTGGAATTCTTTTGCTCTTTGCACAATGTGTCCTGCAATGTAAATGACTCTCTAGGTGTAGCAGTTCTATGTTATGTCTTTCTTAAATCTTGGTGTGTGTTTTATTAATATGGAAGGCCTCCATATTTGCTATCATTTGCATAAAAATGAACACTTTTCACTGTATTTAATCTGGCATTTATAATGGTAGTGGAAAGCCCCACAAATAGCCCTCTGTGGTCGGCAATTGATGATTGATATATCCTAGTGCACATTGTCGGTCGACAGTCCATTGCTGAGAGCTACTCATGGCACATACCTTTCCATATAATGAGACATGATCAATGTATTGTAAGTTTCCTAATAAGTTAATAACGGATGGCTATCCAAACACCCCTTGTGCCACATTCAGTCTGTCTTTTCAAGGGCAAGCTGAGGGGGTTTTCAGCCTGTTGAATCATAGTTCTTATGAGCGAGACAATTTCAAGACATTTACCAGAAAGTAGAGACTTGCTGAGAGCGATTGTTCTAATCTCCTAGGAGCACACATTAAATAGAATTGTGATAGGAGCTGGCACATATTAGGACAAGCTGGGATCACTCTGACCTTGTTAGGAGTCACTTGAGTATAGATTGTACCTGCTAGCAGGGGCTGCTGTTCTTTCCTCTGTTATTAGAATGTCTGTTTGTCTCCAAATTAGCAACTGTTTTACTGAATGATCTGATTGTTAGTTCCCTTCACCTTTGGATAAATTGTGCAGCCCATGTCTAATTGATTTTGGTTTTTAAAAATGTACTATTTTCAAAATATCTACCTCTTTGCTGGTTCTGAAGTATCGGGGGCAGGGCCGCCATCGGGGGGGACAGGGGGGAGAGTTGTAGGGGCCCAGAGGGTAAGGGGGCCCGGCCACGCCACACTTATTTGATTAGCCGGGGCCCCTGTCTTTCGGAGAGCTGCTGACTTCAGGAAGGCATGGACGTTTAAGGGGCCCTGGCCACCAATTTTCTTATAATGTGGGGGGGGGGCCCTGGCCACCAATTTTTTTTATTCATGTGGCCACCAATATTTTTAAATGGAGGGGGGTGGGCCCTGGCCAAAAATGTTTTTTTTTATGGGGGCCCTGACCACCCATATCTTTTTATTTTTTATTAACATGTGGGAACCCTAGCCACCAATATTTTTTTTGTTTTTTTACTGTGTGGTCGGGGCGGACCTGTGGGGTGGGGAGGGCGGACCTGTAGGCGGGGCTTACGGTGGGCGCGGCCCAGGAAATTTTGTCGTATGGGGCCCTGCGATTTCTGATGGCGGTCCTGATCGGTGGTGCCCCATCCCACTGAGCTTTCTGCCCACTTCCATGTGACATTAAAGGAGACATTAAGGATAAATGAAAAACTCCTTATTTTGTAGGCAATAATGTACAATATATGGTGTTTTCCTTACTTAATTTTGTCTTCAAATGAGGGGTGGGCGTGTCATAACGGTTCCTGCTAGAAGCACATAATCACAGCCAATCACAGTTTTGCAGTCACAAAAGCAAAGACAGACTTCAGCTCCCTATCAGGTCCTGCTAGCTGCTGATTGGTTCCTGTCGTGCAGTGCACAGCCTGGAAATTTAGGGAGCACAAAGTGGAGAAGGGAGGGATTATCAGGGTTTTTGCAGAAATATTTGCCTAAAACACTACTTTTTCAAGCACAATTCTTCTATAACTAAAGAGTATAATGCACTGGTACATTCTTGTTTTTCACACAGAATGTCTCCTTTAAAGGACCAGGAACGTATAAGTTAAATACATTTAGAACTGTTTCTTCTTTTTCAAAAACAATTAAATGTAAAAGCTCACCATCTTAAACCTGGTGAAGTTTTACTGATGTCACTCTTGAGGTCCATAAGCAGAGTAATTTCCATTTAATAGAATCAATGAATAACTGGTAAAATTCTTTATATTTGCTGCTTATTGCAAAATGTGTATTATAAGAAACTCATCCGTACTTTGTTATGTAAGAGGATAATAGGGGGTACAAGCCTGCAGCCTTGCGCCTTTATATGGTCACAGAACAATCCCTCAGTGACTTCTAATATCCTTATCATTTACAGTAGGGGGTACATTATCCCTTATAATACATGAGTGATACTCAGAGTTCCCTGTATAACTCAGCCTGCAGCCTTGTGCCTTTGTCAGTTGTCAGTTGTGCAGATAGAAGCTTTTTTTCTCACCCCATGCTAGGACATGCATGCAAAGTCAATCTGAATCCTCTGACAGCATCTTTTGGTACATGTGTCATCTCGAATTAAGGAACAGCTGTTTTATGGAAGCCTGCACTCTCAGGTTGTCAGTACAAATCTAGAAGGAAGATGGGGAAACGCTGTACAGTCACAGGCAGTGGTTCCAGAGGATAGGAATACCTGGGATTTGTACTTTTAATATTCTGTGAATGAGGGTTGTTTTGAAGTCTTTAGAGCCAAATATGATGTGACTTTGGGTAGGGAAAGTGTTTTATTTATGTTGTTAATCCGGTGAATGGATCTCACTGTTCACATCCTATTGTTGGAATCCTCGAGGTTGTGTATCTTGGCTAGGGATGCACCGAATCCACTTTTTTGGATTCGGCCGAACCCCCGAATCCTTCACGAAGGATTCGGCCGAATACCGAACCGAATCCGAACCCTAATTTGCATATGCAAATTAGGGGTGGGAAGGGGAAAACATTTTTTACTTCCTTGTTTTCTGACAAAAAGTGACTCAATTTCCCTCCCCGCCCCTAATTTGCATATGCAAATTAGGATTCGGATTTGGTTCGGCTGGGCAGAAGGATTCGGCCGAATCCGAATCTTGCTGAAAAAGGCCGAATCCTGGCCGAATCCCGAACCGAATCCTGGATTCGGTGCATCCCTAATCTTGGCAGTGCGCTAAATAAGGCATTTTTACTGCAGGATCCCAGCCAAGCATTCAATTATTTTATTTTATATATACTGCAGAAAGTAGGAGGTCAAAGGCCAAGTAATACCTCTTTGAACATTGCCCCGCAAACACTAGTGATCTGTCAGCAGTTTAAAGGGCAGGTGTGACTTATTTTTAGGTTTTTACACAGATTTATTGAACTGAATTAATGTAGTGTATGTGCTGCTGGCTCAACTTGATGTTTTCGCTTTGGCTTTGTAGCTATTAGGGTAACATAATGGTAGGCATAGTTAGAACCCAGTTTATTAACCCGTTACAGCAGGTCCGGCTTGAGAATTAAAATAGGCCCTGGCATTTGAGGTACACAGAGGCCCAATCAGCCCACATAGAGGCCCAAACAGTCCCCACCAGCCCACTAAATACTGACTTTCTATGGGACCTTATAGCAGCTCCTCTGGCAAATGCCAGAGCCCACAGATTGCCAGTCCGGGCCTGCGTTACAGCTAAACAATTGGTATTTGGACTGGAACCAGTATAATAACAACCATACACATTTTTGTGACTGGGCATGGTACTTTGCTTTTTTACTGAATTACTGCTGTTGTTGCTTGGGTAGGCTGGTTGTATCTTTCTTTATACCACCCCGTAGGCCTTCTATTGTGTTATAATCCTGTAACAATAAAATACTAAATGTACCACTTTAATGCAAATTTAAAGTAAATATTTGTTTTAGCTCTTAATATTACATTAGGTAAACCTTTAAAAGAATACAAAGAGAATGTATATTGACCCTGTATAAAGGATTCCATGCATGTACTGTGGGCTAGTTTAGATTTGACAAGTCATTATTTAAGGCTTTATGCTCATATAAACCAACAACATCAAACTGAGCTTCTTCTCCTCCACTCCTCCCTTTCATTAACTTTAATGAGAAGTTTTCCTTTCATCCTACCCTCTTATATTCTCATGTCATGGCTTTAGTTGATAGAACACATCAAGAACAATTACCTACTGTAGCCCCTAGTGTTGCAAGAGTTTCTGACATAAATACATTGTCCATTTATTTAGGGTTTCCTCGTATGAAAGAGGAAGAATAATTGGCAAGCACTCCTTTTAGCCACTCGATAGCTACAAGTTTGACTTTATTTCAGCAGTTCAAAAACATGACCATCCTGACTCATTTCATATCAGATGATACCTAGTCATAGGCATAACGATCACTGGTGACTAACAGCTTTTTAAAATCCAGTACAGGGAAATGACACTGTCAATTAACCTCAAAACATCATCAATTAACCCCCTAGACACAAACAGAGTTTCTATTTTGAAAGAAAGCCCCAAATACAAGCTCAATTGATCATTCCATTAATTAAAACATAAAAAGTTCCAATTTATATCTTTATGTCACAAGCTGTTATCAAGAAGTTCCCATTTAATTTCCCATTTAATTATTATACAATATATCATAATAAACTAATTGATCGACAATTTGCAATTTGTTTTGATTTTTTATTATTTGTGGTTTTTGAGTTATTTAGCTTTTTTTTTTTTTTTGAATCTTAAGCAATCTGATAACTAGGGTCCAAATTACCTTTGCAACCATGCACTGATTTGAATAAGAGACTGGAATATGAATAGGAGAGGCCTGAAAAGAAGGATCAGCACTAAAAAGTAACAATAACAATACATTTGTAGCCTTACAGAGCATTCGTTTTTTAGTATGGAGTCAGCGACTCCCATTTAAAAGCTGCAAAGAGTCAGAAGAAAAAGGCAAATAACGATAAACCTTTATTAAATAAATAATGAAATCCAATTACCTTAAATGTGAACCACACCTTTAAATCCCCACCTCTATTAGAGGGCTCCACCTTTTCAAAGCCTTGTGTTTTAAGGTATTAGTTGGTACAACACATCAAGGACAATTACCTGTAGCCCCTCGTGTTGCAAGTGTTTCTGACATAAATACATTGTCCATTTATTTAGGGTTTCCTAGTATGAAAGAGGAATTCATTAAAAGGAGGAATACGTTAAAATCCAGATTTTACCACTTTTTTTGTGTGGTCCCAGCAATTTATAATGCATTTCAGTGGGAGCTTTTTCTGGAATGCCTGTTTGTTCTCTGAATGTTAGGTTTAGTGAAAATAAACTGTATCGGATAATAACTACATGCATATCCTGGCCTCTCTGCACCTCCTATGTCTATCCACAAACAACTTCATGTTTTAGGTTGTTCAGTCCCATAGTGTAACATTAATGCTGCATTGCTTAAAGGATAAGTAAACCATTTTTTGTAAAATCTCAGTAAATGACTCTAAATAGCCTCCAGTATAACATACCTTTCTCCCTGCATTCAGATTTATTTTGTTTCTCTATTACAGCCAGTTCAACTGCAGCTCTTTTAGATGAAACAAAATTGAACCCGGAGAGCACAGTGCAAATCAAAGCATCATTGTGTTTATTGCAGGAGTGTCATACACCGTGTAATAAACACAATGATGCTATGATTTGCACTGTGCTCTCCGGATTCAATTTTGTTTCATTCGGAAATTTACGTCAGCACACACCGGGGGGGGGGGGGGTTTGCTACCTGTTGAGAAGCACTACACCATAAAGACTAAAGAATAGGGTCAGCTTTAATGGCAGCTCTTTTTGTTTCTTCCTTGTCTAGTATGATGCTCCATCCCCTTTTGCTTTCTGAGCACTACTTCTGTCTCCAACTATGTTGCAATTCCACACAAATATGAAGAGCTTCTAACTGTAGAAGGAACCCTTTTTGATGGGTAGGGTGCTTAAAGGAGAAGGAAAGCTACGGAGGCAGTTTATTGCCAATAGATTAGCTGCAATAGTGCAAGCTAGAATGCTATATTTATTCTGTAGAATGTTTTACCATGCCTGAGTAAAAAGCTCTAGAAACTCTCTGTTTGTTTAGGATAGCAGCAGCCATATTAGCTTGGTGTGATATCACTTCCTGCCTGAGTCTCTCCCTGCTCACTTATAGCTCTGGGCTCAGATTACAGCAGAGAAGGGAGGGGGGAAAGGGGAGCAAACTGAGCATGCTCATGCCCTGGGCAAGGAGGTTTAAGATGAAGGCAGGAAGTCTCATAGAGTAGCCCATGTGTACAGAATAGTAGGAAAGGAATGTAGTGTTTCTTTTGACAGAGGACTCAGAACAGCATTATTTTGAGGGTTTACTGGTATATTTAGGTGGGCCTTTTAAATAACGCTTACTTCGTTTTAACCTTTCCTTCACCTTTATCAGTGGAACGACCACCCACCTGTGATCCAAGAAACATGTAGAAAATCAGACACATTGTAGCACACCACAGACTTTATGATTAGTGCATCAAAGTTGCTTTACTGCCCCTTGTATATATCTACTTTTTGGGGCCAATAAAGCAACTTTGATGCAGTAATCATCAAGTCTGTGGTGTGCTACAATGTGTCTGATTATCTCCAACTATGTTGCAGACCTCAAAAAAAAAAGGACGGGATGCTGATGCCAGCTTATGGGCTGCTTCTCTGCCTGCATATTTCAGCAGGCTGATTTTCAGCCCAGTCTGGCAATAGCCTAAAGCAATTAAAAAAGACTTAAAGGAACACTTCAGTGTAAAAATAAAAACTGGGTAAATGGAAAGGCTGTGCAAAATTAAAAATGTATCTAATATAGTTAGTTAACCAAAAATGTAATGTATAAAGGCTGGAGTGACTGGATGGCTAACATAATAGAACACTACTTCCTGCTTTTCAGCTCTCTAGTCAGTGACTTGAAGCCGGGCCCACATGGGACATAACTGTTCAAAAGCAACAGGTATGACTCATGATTCGTTACTGCCTGGTAACCAATCAGTAGAAACCAAGAGAGCTGAAAAGCAGGAAGTAGTGTTCTGGCTATTATGTTAGACATCCAGTCACTCCAGCCTTTATACATTATATTTTTGGCTAACTAACTATATTAGAAACATTTTTTATTTTGCACAGCCTATCTATTTACCCAGTTTTTATTTTTATACTGAACAATTCCTTTAAAGGATGGACCTTGCATTAAAATTGGGTTAAGAAAGAAATTTCAATAAATAGCTTCAACTTGAGTGGGGGGGCACTTTCCTTACATACATAGACATGGCATTATAATGGATGGAGTGAACAAGGTACAGTTGATAAACATGTTTGTTTACAGTCAAGAGGAACCCTTTGTATGTGCTAGTTCTGAAAAATAGCTTTATGTAATGATTTATAGCTATTAATTTTTGCAGAAAATATTCCAGGAATAACTGTGGCTTAAACGTAACAGCACAATAATGGAGGGCACAGATGTCCTCCCCTGAGGAATAAACAATATAGATGTAGTTGGCAAGCACAGCAAAAGATGACTCCAATCCAGGCATTGTGAATTTATTAAAACACCTTCATCGACTTTTCATACATTTTCTGCTGAAGGGGTTTGTTACAGTGAGAGCTGTGAAGATGTGGAATTGTCTCCCTGAATCAGTGGTACAGGCTGATACATTAGATAGGTATAAGAAGGGGTTGGATGGTGTTTAGCAAGTGAGGGAATACAGGGATATGGGAGATAGCTCATAGTACAAGTACAAGGAATTTTTCCCCCTCTGAGGCAAATTGGAGAGACTTCACATGGGGATTTTTGGCTTCCTCTGGATCAACTGGCAGTTAGACAGGTTAAAAAAGTTAAAAGTTGAACTTGACGGACGTGTGTCTTTTTTTCAACCTAACTTACTATGTTACTATGTATTTTTTTTAAATTTTGAATGATGTAATTAAAATAGACTCCATGGGAGATGGCCTTCGCGTAATTCTGAGCTTTCGGAATAACGGTATTCTACATAAGGTTTCCCATACCTTTACATGTATATTTCCTTTAAAGCTCTTACATAGTTAATTTGGGTTGAAAAGTCCAAATTTAACCCTTCGATAAGACCCCCCTCAACTACTCTTAAAACGATATTTTGTGGCACCTGTATAAAGCTTACTGTTGATCTTAAGATCACTATAGCCTTGGATATTATGCTTGTTCAAGAAATTAATCTCCCATCACGTCACCCAGTAGGGCATTCACTGCCCTCAACTTGAATTATTTAAGAGCACGAAACGCGCTAAGTCTGAACCTTTTGCCTCTGTTTCAGTACAGGTATGGGACCGGTTATGCAGAATGCTCTGGACCTGGGGTTTTCCACATAACAGATATTTCTGTAATTTGGATCTTCATACCTTAAGTCTAGTAGAAAATCATGTAAACATTAAATAAACCCAATAGGCTGGTAATGATTTCAATAAGGATTAATTATATCTTAGTTGGGATCAAGTACAAGCTACTGTTTTATTATTACACAGAAAAAAGTAATCATTTTTAAAGATTTTGATTATTTGGATAAAATGGAGTCTATGGGAGACGGCCTTTCCGTAATTTGGAGCTTTCTGGATAATGGGTTTCCGGATAACGTATCCCATACACATACATTTACTTTTACATGCCTGGACAATACCATTATTAGACAGATTTTGGTCATATTGAGTTATAGTATTTATATAAGGGGAAAAAGCTCCCTTGAATGTTTTCTTTTGATTTGAAATGTATTTTAATATACCTTAAGGGCAGGGTAACCTGGAATACAAGTTTGTACCAATGAAGAATTGTATATTAGTGCCCCTTTAACCTGCCTTTTTTCCTGCTGTAGATACTTCTTTCAACATGTGCCTTAATCGAACCCATTAGCAAATAGTCCATAATAATGTCAGTGTGCTAGAAATGTTCATAATCAGCCTTAGATAATGAATGTGCCAGGCAGTGGGTTAATTGTCTCTGCTTTTGCTCGGGACTTTATTGGCAATTAAGCTCCTTTGTTACAGGTTGATTATTTTAAAAGCAGTTTTCACAAAAGCTGAAATTTTTAGAGGTTTTTGTAATGTGAGCGAAGAACATTTCATGCGCACAATGAGCGCATATCAAATGGATTCTTTCATAATGAGCTTTCTAATTCCACATCCCATTTATTCACTTACGTTTTATCAAGGGTTTCATTCACTTCTCAAGGTAAAAAAAAGGCCTAGTTAATGCAAAGGCATCTTATGGCACTCACCATTAATTGGGACTTTTTTTTTTTACAGTGGGAGCACTCTTTAAAGGGATACTGTCATGGGAAAAAAAATTCAAAATGAATCAGTTAATACTTGGGTCACATGACTTGGGGCAGCTGGGAAATTGACAATATGTCTAGCCCCATGTCAAATTTCAAAATTGTATTTAAAAAAATCTGTTTGCTCTTTTGAGAAATGGATTTCAGTGCAGAATTCTGCTGGAGCAGCACTATTAACGGATACATTTTGAATTTTTTTTTTTTTACCATGATCCCTTTAATATACGCTCATACACACAGACACACAATACACATTTTGGCAATTTATGACACATACCAGGGGTAGGGGTGGGTGAATTTTTTCGCCTTTTTTGCTGTGGAAATGACGCCCATAGACTTGTATGGAGTCGTGCTTCCCATAAAAAATTTTTTTGCCGTGCTTCAAATTTTTTTTTGACACCCATAGACGTCAAAAATGGACGTCGGCGGCATTTTTGGCAAAATGAAATGGGTTAAATTCGCCCATCCCTAACCAGGGGTCATTTACTTACCGCAGACACAGAGGTGCATATTGATGCAAGTATCTCCAATTAATATTTTCAAATGTGGGGCCTGCAAGTCTGACACCTTGTCATACTGTAATTAAAGGACGTCAACCCGAAAAAAAATAAAATTGTTAATGATTTGTAAGTGCTATTGAAAGCAACATTTGTTGACGTTTTAAACTATGCAAATGATGTAAGAACCATAGAAAATCTGCAATGAATGTAAATTGCAAAGTTGCTCAGAATTATGTTTTATTTTATTAGGACATGTTCTTTAACACTAAATTTTATTTCATTCATGTTATTGCATATTTACAGATTTTGGTTGCATTTTTAGTTCTACGTTGCTTGAGTTTCTTTGTAAAACGTTGATTGCACAGTAATACTAGTGAAACTAGGATTTTGAGCACCAGTCTCACTATGCAATATATAAGGCTGCCGATCTCTGTAAATCCCCACCCAGTGAGACCCTTGCCCCCCCCCCCATGCCTTCTTTCACCTCCTCACCCAGTATTCTGTCCTGGCTGCTAAGTTTTGGAACAGAAGGTGGAAGAGTCCTGCGCGGAGCCAATTTGGTAAACCTGACCCGCAACCGGACCTCAAACCGCATATTTACCCACTTGGACCCGCTACCCGACCTGCAAGTATGTGATCAGAAAAAAAGGAGTAAAACTCGCTCTTGAGAAGACCCTCAACCTGAACCGCGACCCTCAAACCTGGAGAACCACGGACCCGCGTCTATACCCGCTCCCAAAACATCTACCTGCAACTCGCAGGGTACCGCATGTTTTTGTGGGTAACCCGCGGGCACCAGACCTGCTGCAGGACTCTAGAAGTTGGTAACCTTAGGGTTTCTTTACAACACATAAAATGCAGGTTGTGTATTATGTTTTCAATAGCTAAAAGTAAGCCATTACAACTTGTATGCAAAAGGTAAATGTTTGGGTCCGCTGCGCTGTACATATTAGCCATCTAACTGCTCAGAAGACCACTGGCATTTATATTTGATATTTTTTTTATTGACCTTAGGGACATATGAAGGATGTAAAGTTAAAAATTGTGAGTTAAAAATGTAATTTCTGAAATGTCTTGAGTTTAAAAATGTAAAAATCAGTCACTTTAGCAGGTTGGTAGTTTTAAAGGGGTTGTTCACCTTTAAATTAACTTTCAGTATGATGTAGAGAGTGATATTGTGAGACTTTTTGCATTTGGTTTTAATTTTTTATTATCTCTGGTTTTTGAGTTATTTAGATTTTTATTCAGTTGCTCTCCAGTTTGCTATTTTATAGGGATGCACCGAATCCAGGATTCTGCCTTTTTCAGCAGGAATCCTTCTGCCTGGCCGAACCGAATCCAAATCCTAATTTGCATATGTAAATTAGGGGTGGGGAGGGAAATCACGTGACTTTTTGTCACAAAACAAGGAAGTAAAAAATGTTTTCGCCTTCCCACCCCTAATTTGCATATGCAAATTAGGGTTCGGATTCGGTTTTGTATTCGGCCGAATCTTTCGCAAAGGGTTCGGGGGTTCGGCCGAATCCAAAAAAGTGGATTTGGTGCATCCCTACTATTTTAGCAGTGTGGTTGCTAGGATCCCAATTACCCTAGCAACCATGCATTAATTTTAATAAGAGACAGGAATATAAAAAGGAGAGGACCTAAATAGAAAGACGAGAAATAAAAAGTAGCAGTAACAATAAATCTGTTGCTTTACAGAGCAATTGTTTTTAGATGTGGTCTGTGAACCCTATTTGAAAGCTCAAAAGAATCAGAAAAAAGGCAAATAATTTAAAAACTACAAAAAATATATTATGGAGACCAATAGAAAAGTTGGCCAGCTTATTGTTACGGCCTTTTACCACATAAAGGCTGTGCGTTTGTATTTGCAGGGCTTCTTTAGGAGTTTGGGATGTTTATAAAACGGGCTATTTCCAGTTACCCAGTTAAAAGCAGCAGGTCTGAATCACCCACTGAATTGTCAAATCTAAAATCAGCACATATGATTTCAAAAGAAATGAAAGGCTTTATGAGCCAACACAAGTGCACAGTCTGAATGCAGGTATTTATTTTCAGAAGGGCGGTTATTACAATCAGTACACTGGATTTCATAGTCCGAATGCAAGGCCTTATAACCCCAAGATAGAAGCATACAATTTAAACCCCGGGAGCTACTATGATAGTAACAATTATTACAGAATAGGTTGCAATCAGAGCCAAGAAATGTGCACTAGGAAAGATGACGTTCTAAGTCAGAACACCAGAAAAAGACTGGATCAGGGAGTATTGAGCATTCTAGAGAATTCTTTCTTTAGTAAGTAAAGTTTTGAACAGTGCATTGTCTTCTTCTCTTTTTTGCCCCAATAAGGAATCAATGAGCTACATGTGCCTCTGCCCTTCCCCTTCACATTGGGAATTTGCAAGGGACTTGAAGGAAGGGCTGCCCCCCCCATAGCTCTACCCCAGATTTGGAGGCAAGCAGCCTCCCCACAACCTTTTTATTATTTTTTACACATACATCAGTAAATCATGCCATCATTCAGTGTGTGATTTAACAGCCAACCTCTCAATTTCCCATTTTTAGGAATACTAATAGGCAACAATAATTATGTGGGTCCCAAGGGACAGGTAGGGGAAGAGCGGTTCAGTGCACAGATTTCAAGCTCTAGTTGGTTTGGTTAAAGGGATTCTGTCATGATTTTTATGGTGTAGTTTTATTTCTAAATTACACTGTTTACACTGCAAATAATTCTTTCTACAATATAAAATTTCATTCCTGAACCAGCAAGTGTATTTTTTAGTTGTAATATTGGTGTGTAGGTGCATCTCAGGTCATTTTGCCTGGTCATGTGCTTTCAGAAAGAGCCAACACTTTAGGATGGAACTGCTTTCTGGCAGGCTGTTGTTTCTCCTACTCAATGTAACTGAATGTGTCTCAGTGGGACCTGGATTTTACTATTGAGTGCTGTTCTTAGATCTACCAGGCAGCTGTTATCTTGTGTTAGGGAGCTGCTATCTGGTTACCTTCCCATTGTTCTGTGGTTAGGCTGCTGGGGGGGGAGGGAGGGGGTGATATCACTACAACTTGCAGTACAGCAGTAAAGAGTGACTGAAGTTTATCAGAGCACAAGTCACATGACTGGGGGCAGCTGGGAAACTGACCATATGTCTAGCCCCATGTCAGATTTCAAAATTAAATATAATAAAATCTATTTGCTCTTTTGAGAAATGGATTTCAGTGCAGAATTCTGCTGGAGCAGCACTATTAACTGATGGATTTTGAAAAAAACATTTTTTTCCCATGATAGTATCCCTTTAAGAATAGGATAGATGTCATTTGCAATCCTCATATGTAGAGCAGTTAGCCTTTTGTTAAGCGTTGTGCTTCCCTTGTTGCTGCTTTTGGTGTTATTTTTAGAAAAAATCTGGGTGATCTAGTGTATATGTCAAAAAATTGTCTTTTCACGCTTGATAAATATGTCAAAAATCTCATATTTTAGTAGAGAGAGATGCCTCTCTGATTCCTTACATTAGATGCAGCATTTGCTATGCCTCATGTACATTGTTGAAAGGAACATTGAACCAATAACCTTTGCAAAGACTTTGGCAGAGATATTTACCTTTTCAGTTGCATCTCAGTCACAGCCAAACTCATTGTCGATGCTTCTGGGACTGATATGGAGAGATTTGTGTGCCAGATATTCCTTCCTCTCTGGAGAAATCCAACAGCTTTACTGTGACCTTAAACATTTCCCTACTTCACTTCTGTATAGCTTTACTTTATATTCCTGTGTATATTCTCATATTTGCATACTTTTCCATAGCAAAATCTCACTGACAGGACATGTACACTCTATGTAATTGTAATTCAATGTAATTCAAAGGGGTGTCCAGGTAATTTTGGCCATAGATTGTACGGGTATGGGACCTGTTATCCAGAATGTTTGAAGCCTGGGGTTTTCCCAGATGATTTTCTACTAGACTTAAAGGAGAAGGAAAGCTACGGAGACATTTTATTGCCAATAGATTAGCTGCAATAGTGCAAGCTAGAATGCTATATTTATTCTGTAGAATGTTTTCCCATACCTGAGTAAAAGCTCTAGAAACTCTGTTTGTTTAGGATAGGAGCTGCAGTATTAACATGGTGTGACATCACTTCCTGCCTGAGTCTTGCTCTGGGCTCAGATTACAGCAGAGAAAGGGGGGGGGGGAAAGAGGAGCAAACTGAGCATGCTCTTGCCCAGGGCAATGAGGTTTAAGCTGAAGGCAGGAAGTCTGATACAGAAGCCCATGAGTACACAATAGAAGGAAAGAAATGCAGTGTTTCTTTTGACAGGGGACTCAGAGCAGCATTACTTTGGGGGTTTACTGGTATATTTAGATGGACCTTTCTGATAAGGCTTACTTAGTTTTAACCTTTCCTTCTCCTTTAAGGTATGAAGATGCAAATTATAGAAACATTAAATAAACCCAATAGGCTGGTTCTGCCTCCAATAAGGATTAATTATATCTTAGTTGGGATCAAGTACAAGCTACTGTTTTATTATTACAGAGAAAAAGGAAATTCTTTTTAAAAATTTGGATTATTTGTATAAAATGGAGTCTATGTGAGACTGCATTTCTGTAATTCGGAGCTATAATGGTTTTCCGGATAATGGATTCTGCACCTGTATATTGGAAGCAGGTCATACCCATGGCTTCTATCTTCCAAGTAAATCTCATAAGAGAAATGGCCTGTCCCTAAGCTATCCATTAACATTATTGGTCTTGGTATGTTGATTCAGGGAAAGAAGGGGGTAATTTCCCCTTTTTTTTGGATTCTTACATGTTTTCATTCAAAATGTGCGGTATGGTACTTTATAAACATGTGTTGAAACTGTGTCTCTTTATGTGAAATACATGTGTAAACTTTAAATAAAGAGAAATAAGAAAAAAAAGCTCCTGCTTTGAGGCCACTGGGAGCAACAGCCAAGTTGTTGGAGAGTAACATTTTACTACTGAGCCACTGGTTGGGGATCACTGGTCTATCTGAACTTAATTACAAGTTGACTTGAACAAGAGAAATTGACATTAAAGGGGATTTCATCTTTATTACAGTTTGAAAAAAAAACATGGCCATTTAAATGACATTTGTAATTTGGTTTACTTTAAAAAAAACAGGAAAAAAAACTATTTTTTTCAGAATATCTTAAAATGTAAAACTGCATAGATCCTTAAAGGGGTGGTTCACCTTTCAGATAAATTTTAGTATGATGTAGCGAGCGATATTCTGAGACAATTTGCAATTGTTTTTCATTTTTTATTATTTAAGGTAGGGATGCACCAAATCCAGGATTCGGTTCGGGATTCGGCCAGGATTCGGCCTTTTTCAGCAGGATTCGGCCGAATCCTCCTGCCTGGCCGAACCGAATCCTAATTTGCATATGCAAATTAGGGGCAGGGAGGGAAATTGCGTGACTTTTTGTCAGAAAACAAGGAAGTAAAAAATTTTTTCCCCTTCCCACCCCTAATTTGCATATGGAAATTAGGGTTCGGGTTCGGTTCGGTATTCAGCGAATCCTTTGTGAAGGATTCGGGGGTTCGGCCGAATCCAAAAAAGTGGATTAGGTGCATCCCTAATTTAAGGTTTTTTAATTATTTGACTTTTTATTCAGCAGCTCTTCAATTTGTATTTTAATCAGTCTGGTAGCTATGGTCCCAATTAACCTAGCAACCATGCATTGATTTAAATAAGAAACTGGAATATTCATAGGAGAGGCCTGAATAGAAAGATGAGTAATAAAAAGTAGCAAAAACAATTAGGGGGCAGATTTATCAAAGGTCGAGGTGAATTGTCAAATGAAAAAAAAAAAAATCGAATTTCGAGCTATTTTTTGTGTACTTCGACTAGGGAATAGTCCAAATTCGATTCGAAAGCTGCAAAGAGTCAGAAGAAAAAGGCAAATAACTATAAAACTATAAAGAATTAATAATGAAAACCAACGGAAAAGTTGCTAGGAATTGGTCTTCTAAAACATACTAAAAGGTACTTTAAAGGTGAACCACCCCTTTAAGTCTCTGCTTTCTTCCTAAGCCAGGAGGATTGCCAAAACCCCCGCGGTGTAAGGTCCTTACTACTGCTGGATGATGTTACCAGCGGAGTGGAGAAAGCGCAGGTGTTGATTGCTACTGCACACGCTCTATTCATTTGAATTTCCATGATCTGATTGGCTGATGTATTTCAGCCAATCAGATCAATGAGTAGCAGAAATGGCAAGAGAAAAGGGGCGCCGTAGCAAGCATTGCCTGCACCTCATGCTGGTAGATATATTAAAAAGAATCCATTTTTAAAAAATTCAACTAGATTGCAAATACGGTATCATTTTTAAGACAGCATATATTTTTAATACAGGTGAACTTTCCCTTTAGGCTCATTTAGTTGCTGTGAAACCCTGGTTTCCTCCGGGCAGTGTCCTAACAATGTGAGTTGCGACTCCTGGCTTGTCTCCAAGCAGGTTTTTTTTTGTAATGTTGCAATTGTATCTCATTATGTAAGACAATGCCTTGGATTGTTTAAATTTCCTTTACCTCTTGCTGTGTATGAATTATTACACCATTGGCCGGACTGGAGTATCTGTAACAGTTTAATGGAATTTTTCCTGCTCCTATAACCCCACCGACTAGCTAATGGCAAAAGAATGTTGAGATGGTTTTTTTTTAACATATCCTAAAAGTTTGGCATTGTATTGCACTAGACCTAAACCCAAGTATATTTCTCAATACGCAACAGCAAGATAACTGTGTTGCTGGAAAGGTGAATGTTTAGACCAGGGAAGAGAGTTTTTCTGTAGCCGCGAAGTCATGGATCCTATCATTTCTCCATTCAAAAGAGATATTGTTTATTCTGTTATCTACAGGTATGGGATCCAATATCCAGAAACCCATTATCCAGAAATCTCCGTATTAGGTAAAGGCCGTCTCCCATAGACTCCATTATAATGAAATAATACACATTTTTAAAAATGATTTCCTTTTTCTCTGTAATAATAAAACAATTAGCTTGTACTTGATCCAAACTAAGATATAATTAATAATTACTGGAAGCAAAATCAGTCTAGGGTTTATTGAAATACTTACATGATTTTCTAGTAGATTTAAGGTTTGAAGATCCAAATTATGGAAAGATCTGTTATCCGGAAAACACCGGGTCCCAAACATTCTTGATAACAGGTCCTATACACGTAATAGAAAATCTGCGTCACACTATTAGTTCCGTGTCTGTCCCCCAGTAACTGAATGTAGCACACTTATACCCCCAAACTAGTTCTGTTTCTAATAGTCCTAACATCAAAGGGGTGGTTCACCTATAAGTTAATGTTTAGTGATATAGAATTCAAAGCAACTTTTCAATTGGTCTTTATTATTTACGTTTTATAGTTTTTGAATTATTTGCCTTTTTCTTCTGACTCTTTTCAACTTCCAGATGGGGGTCACTGACCCCATCTACTTACAAATGCTCTGTAAGGCCTACACCTTTATTGTTATTGCTACTTGTTACCACTCCTCTTTCTATTCAGTCCTCTCCTATTCATAGTCCAGTCTCTTATTCAAATCAGTTCATGGTTGCTAGGGTTATTTGGACCATAGCAACCAGTTACATGATACTGCAAACTGGAGAGCTGCTGAATAAAAGCTAAATCACGCAAAAACCACAAATAATAAAAAATCTAATCCAATCGCAAAATGACTCAGAATATGACTCTCTACATCATACTAACCGTTAATTTAAAGGTGAACAACCCCTTTAAGGTTTCACTTATTCATTGTAAACTTGACTAGCAGTTATTGGTTCACCTTTTAGTTTACTTTTTGTATGTTTTAGAATGGCCAATTCAAGCAACCTTTCAATTGGTCTTCGTTACTTATTTTTTCTTGTTTTTTTTTTTAATTATTTGCCTTCTTCTTTTTACTCTTTCCATGTTTCAAATGATGGTCACTGACCCCATCTAAAACTCAAATGCTTTGTAAGCCCACAAATGTATTGTTATTTATATTTATTACTCGTGTTCCTATTCAGGCCTCTCCTATTCATATTCCAGTCTCTTGTTCAAATAGATGCGTGGTTGCTAGGGGAATTTAGACTCTAGCAACTTGATTTGTGAAACTGCAAACTGGAGAGCGGCTGAATAAAAAGCTAAATAACCACAAACAAGTTATAGAATGGGTAATTCTAAACAACCTTTCAATTGGTTTTGATAATCTATTTTTTATTGTTTTTTTAAATTATTTGCCCTTTTCTTCTGACCCTTTCCAGCTTTCAAATAGGGATCATTGACCCCATCTTAAAAAACAAATGCTCTGTAAGGCTACAAATGTATTGTTACTGCTACTTTTTATTACTCATCTTTCTATTCAGGCCTCTCCTATGTCTCTTGTTCATATCAATGCATGGTTGCTAGGGTAGCTAAGACCCAACAAATGGAGAGCTGCTGAATAAAAAGCTAAATAACTCAAAAACCACAAATCATAAAAAATGAAAACCAATTGCAAATTGTCTCAGAATATCACTCTCTACATCATACTAAAAGTTAACTTAAAGTTAAACAACCCTTTAAATTAGGAAAATGCCGCAGCATTCTAGGTTTGCTGTCCAGTGTCTCAGACATTGATCACTCATGTATTTCCCCATAGGACTCCAATAAGAGACCCTAGGGAGACATTCTTTACAGATTTTGTGCTGCTGAAATGAGTTGACATTACCTTCTAATGAATGGTGCAGTGAGACTGTAGATCAGTGTTGGAGCACAGCACCTCATATATGAACTTATTGATCTTGTACATGTATGGAACCTGTTATCTAGAATGCTCGGAACCTGGGGTTTTCCCAGGATCTTTCAGTAATTAGGATTTTCATACCTTAAACGAGAAGGAAAGCTACAGAGGGATTTTATTGCCAATAGATTAGCTGCAATAGTGCAAGCTAGAATGCTATATTTATTCTATAGAATGTTTTACCATACCTGAGTAAAAAGCTCTAGAAACTCTCTGTTTGTTTAGGATAGGAGCTGCAGTATTAACATGGTGTGACATCACTTCCTGCCTGAGTCTCTCCCTGCTCTTGGCTCAGATTACAGTAGAGAAGGGGGGGTGGGGGGAGAGGAACAAACTGAGCATGCTCTTGCCCAGGGCAAGGAGGTTTAAGCTGAAGGCAGGAAGTCTGATACAGAAGCCCATGAGTACACAATAGAAGGAAAGAGATGCAGTGTTTCTTTTGACAGGGGACTCAGAGCAACATTACTTTGGGGGTTTACTGGTATATTTAGATGGACCTTTCTGATAAGGCTTACTTAGTTTTAACCTTTCCTTCTCCTTTAAGTCTACTATAAAATCATATAGACATTAAATAAACCCAATAGGTTGGTTTTGCTTAAAATAAGGATTAATTATATCTTAGTTGGGATCAAGTACAAGCGACTGTTTTATTATTACACAGAAAAAGGACATAATTTTTGACAAAAAGTGGATTATTTGGATAAAATTGAGTCTGTGGAATGTCCTATGTTTGAATTTATCCTTTTTTATTTCTTTTCTCTTTTTTCTTAACTTTTTCCCTCTTACTCCAAGTCTCCATTTTATGAGTATATGGGAGATGGTCTTTTCGTTATTCTGAGCTTTCTGGATAACCGGTTTCCGGATAACGGATCCCATACATGTACCTTGTATGAAAACACAATAGGATTTTTCTTAACATTGAAAATGGATAAAATGACGGTATCCTTTAGCAATGTTCCATCTCTTGATTCATAAAACTTCACTTAAAAGTACGGATGCGCTGAATTCAGGATTCGGCCTTTTTCAACAGGATTTGGCTGAATCCTTCTGCCCGGCCAAACGGAATCCGAATGTTAATTTGCATATGCAAATTAGGGGCGGGAAGGGAAATTGTGTGACTTTTTGTTACAAAACAAGGAAGTAAAATATGTTTTCCCTTTCCCAATCTTAATTTGCATATGCAAATTAGGATTCAGTTCGGTATTCTGCTGAATCTTTCACAAAGGATTCAATCAATCCAAAATAGTTGATTCGGTGTATCCCTACTTAAAAGCCTATTACATGGAATCTATTCTGCGGAATAGTGCTGGGAAACAGGCAGGGAGCATCAGCAGAGAGAGATAAAATAGATCTGCTGCAGAGCAACTGCCTGTTAAACAGAGGGCCCGCATTCTTCTTAGCCTATTAAAAGGGAACGGAGCTTTCCAAATATGTCATCACAAAGCATTTATACTGTTTATATGATAAATACTTTGTGCTCTCAAAGAGTGTTTTGGCTTTGTGCACCGTTGAGCAAACATTCACTGATGCTCCAATTGAACTGGAAATCAGTTAATAATATGAATAATATGAATAATAAGAGCTGCACATGGGCCAATCAGATTTGCCCAGAGAGCAAACCTACCCCATGCTGAGACCTACTGACACCCCTACTATTGTGGACATCAGTCAACCACATAAACACACAGATAATCACATGCATGTTTGCAGCAATGACGTCATATGTTACGTGTGTGATGTCACGCAGAGTCTTGCACATGAATCGCATTCTTCCTGAAAGGTGTAGTTCACTTTAATGCTAACTTTTATCATGTTATAGAATCACTTTTCTAAGCAATTTTTATTTTTATAGTCCTTGAATTATTTACTTTCTTCTTCTTTCAAGCTTTCAAATGGGGGGGGGGGGGTCACTGACCCCATATAAAAAAAAAATGCTCTGTAAAGCTACAAACTTATTGTTACTGCTACTTTTTATTACTAATCTTTCTTTTCAGGCCTCTCCTATTCTTATTCTAGTCTCTTATTCAAACAAATGCATGGTTGCTAGGGTCCCTAGCAACCAGGTTGGTGAAATTGCAAACTGGAGAGTTGCTGAATAAAAAGCTAAATAAGTCAAAAACCACAAATTATAAAAAATGTAAACCAATTGCAAATTGTCTCCGAATATCACTCTCTACATCATGCTTAAGGGTTGAACAACGTCTTTAACTATGCTTCTGAACTCTTCCAGCGTGGAGGTGCACAGTACTGTTGTACATATGTATCTAGTAACTGGCACCCAAACCATTGCACTCTGTCCAGGACTTTATTGAGCATTGAAATTAAAGAGGATTGGGGAAAGCGCTTTTTTAGTTGGTATCACTATTCCAGATTTGAATATTAAAATCAAACCGCATTGAACTGGGTCTTTAGTTGCCCTTTAATAAGTAGGAGCATACCTACCAACATTTTAGAAATAGAAAGAGGGACCACACCTCCTAATTAACATGTTCATTTTACAAAATTTGGCAGTTATGAAAGGTTGAACACATTTCTGTGGTTTTAATGTGTTATTAAAGTTTTTCTAATAAAGGTTTATTGCCCTTTAACCTGCAACTCCGTTTCCCCAAGAGACCTGCTTATCTTAAATTGTTTCTGTGCTTATCTTAAATTGTTCCAAAAGTATTAAGTGCACCTGCCATGTATTCTGGGCTCTCTGCCAAAAGCCAATTAAGTTAGAAACGTTGTAACTTTTTCTGGCTGTTCAGTGCAGGAGATCAAAGAGAAAGTCGGAACATTTCAGTAACAATCCGGGACTGTGGGCTGAGCTGTCAAAATCAGGACTGTCCCATGAAAAACAGGACAGTTGGGAGGTATGGAAGCATTCAGAGATCATTGTAAGCAAAGCATCTCCTGCAGAAGTCACTGTACAAAGAGTTAACTGGTCTGTGTTTCTGTTTGTGAGTGACAAGAGATTTATCTGCGTATTTAATCTTCTATTCTGTATCTTTAATCAGACAGTAAGACCTCTAGCAGATGGTGCTGCCACCCCATAATCAGCACAGACGTTACATCTCACCCTGCCTACGTTATGGGCTCATAGCTCTTTAATCCCACTGAACTTATTCATGAGTTTCCACTGAAAACTGTGGTTTATGTTTCCCCGGAGCCATTGCGTTATGTTTTTCTAGAAAAATCCCACACGTATCTGTGTTTCCTGAACACTCCTCTAATAACCTAGGAGGTGTAAGAGCAGCTATGCCTTAGTAAGGGCAGGGATTTAGCTCTTGTTCCACAGGACATCTAAATCACAATGTATTATACGCTGCATTGTCTAAAATATAAGAAAACAATAGCTGCTCTGTTGCTTTATGAAGCACAACCAGTGATTTGCACAGCTCTTTAGTAGCCTCAATCAGCTATTCGGCACTTGTAGACGCTGCTCTCTGAGCGGCTCCTGCTTGAGCTGGAAATGTATGAATATAAGCCTGTTTTAGGGCTAGATTATGAAAGACGTGCAGTTAAAATACCAGGGGGCAAATTTTTACCTGTGAAGCCCAGGCCCGGATTTGCGGCAAGGCCGCATAGGCCCGGGCCTAGGGCGGCAAAAAAATAGGGGCGGCATGCCGCCCAGCCGCACTATGGGGACGCGTGCGTCTCCATTCAATTACAGCAGCTGCGCCGGCGCGCTGGGAAGGGGAGGTGAGGTGGGCGCTAGGACCTCGCGGCCGCCTGGTCGGACCGCGCGGCCTAGGGGCGCCGCACATTGAAATCCGGCGCTGGTGAAGCCTTCACCACACTTTGTGCCACTTCGCAGGCTGCAAATTCTCAAAATGTGAAGTTGCGTCTCGGCAGCCGAACGCTGTGGAAATTCCACTAGCGTTAATTTAGTCAGCACGAGCATTTCATATCGAACATTCCCTCATGTTTATTTCTGCCTAGCGAAACTTTGTTAGTACGCTTAGGGTCAGGGCACACAGGTAGATTCGGGAAATTAGTCACCTGGCGACAAATCTCCTCTTCTTCGGGGTGACTAATCTCCCCAAACTGCCTTCCGTCCGGCAATTTTGATTCTAGGCTGCGGGAAGGCAGTTCGGGGAGATTAGTCGCCCCGAAGAAGAGATTTGTCGCCGGGTGACAAACCTCCCCGAATCTACCTGTGTGTCCTGACCCTTACGCTTAGGTCAATTTGAACAGAGCAGGTACATATAGGTCATATATATGTCTTAATTAGAGATGTTGGTGCAAATGCTTGAAGTGGCCACTTATTATTATTATTATTATTATTATTATTACACATGTCCAAGGAAGCAAAATAAAGACAAAAGAGATCCTCTAATGTCCTAGACATGAGCCCACCCTAAAACAAATGTGACATGACCCTCAAATTGTTAAAAAAAAAATGTTAACACAAATATTTAATAGTAAGGACTTCTGAAGACAATCCCGTTTTAAAATATGAAAAAATGCCAGAGGTTTTTTAACATTTTTATGACTTTCCGGCATACAGGATATGATGTCACTGACATAAGATTGAGGAGGCTGTAGCTTCATCTTATCAGTTTACCAGGTCTAAGGTGGCAAAACAGAGGTAAAGAGGTAAAGTTCTGTACAATTCGCACTTTAGTGAATTCGCAGCGTAACGATCGTTCACCTGAGCGAAAATTCGAAACTGAGCTGGCGACGATTTCTTTCGCTAGTGAATTGTCCTCTACGTTTGTTAGTAAATTGGAAATGTCCCTTTGGATGAGATTTCTGGGGAATTTTAGTAAATCTGCCCCCAGGTGCTAACCACCATGTTTTTACCTAAAATGTAGTTCAAGCACCCACTGCAGGAGACATGTACCCCACCGAGGACCAACCAAGGTTAGAGATTTATTTATGCTGGTGCTGCGCACTACGCAGTATTTCAGAATACGTTTATATTTACATACAGTATATAACCCTTAAGATCACATAACTTTTCCAAATCTGAATCCTTAAATCACGTAACTTCTCAAAATACAAACCCGAATCCTTAAAATCACGTAACTTTTCTGAATCTGAATGTTTAAAATCACGTAACTTTTCCCAAATCTGAATGTTTAATATCATGTAACTTTTCAGAATCGTTAAAATCACGTAACTTTTATAAATCCTTAAAATCACGTAACTTTTCCGAATCTGAATCCGTTAAAATCTCGTAACTTTTCCAAATCTGAATGTTTGAAATCACGTAACTTTTAAAAAATCTTTAAAATCTCCTAACTTTTCCGAATCTGAATCCTTAAAATCATGTAGCTTTTCAGACTCTGAAACTATCACGTAACTTTTCTGAATCCTTAAAACCACGTAACTTTTCCGAATCTGAATCCTTAAAATCACGTATATATATATATATATATATATATATATATATATATATATATATATATATATATATATATATATATATATATATAGAATTTTTTTTTTTTATTTATTTTTTTTTTCAGTAGGTTTAATGTTACTCGTTAATAATGGTGGATGAATCTGATCCGTTTGCTTCGCCTAAGATTCTTGAAACGGCAAAACAGTCACCCAACACATCGTTGTCAATGGGCATCAAATCGTGTGACAATTTATCAAACCATGTGACCGTTTTAAAAAACTATCCATTATAGTCTATGGTAGTTTTTTCTCCGTGAAATGAGGCAAAATATTTCTTATTTTGTTCATCCCTACTGTGCTATACTGTAAATGCAGTTCAAATCAGTATTTCTTCACCCCTTTTTTGTACATCCTCCAGGTCTGTTTCTTTGTTTACTACACTTTCAGGAGTCCGGACCTGCAGTGCAGAGAAATCGAACAGATGGGCACTGATTTCAGTAGCAAATACATTTACGAATAACTTTAATACCAATACTATTAATTGTGGTTTTTAGGCAGACGTTTTCCTTTAAATGACCTTTAAAAAACCCTGCAAATCACAGTGGCAGGTTTATGGAAAGCTTTAGAAGTCGTCTGTTTGATTTTATTAATGCTAATACATGGCTGATTATTAATTTTCTAGGCTTTTGTGAGCCTTGCGTCAGGCCGAACAGATGGTGCATTAATACTCTGATTTGCTCTGTCTGTGGTATTGCCAAGTAAACTTTCCCTTCTGCCAGATGTCTTGTGCATCTACCCTAATGGGAAACATTCATATCTGTCAGACATAATCACTGTTGCAAGACTACAACTCCCAGAATCCCCCAGTAATTAAATTCTGCTTTGCAGGAGTAAAAGGAGAAGTAAAGCTTAACTAAAGAAGTAGCTAGAAATGTTATACATTATGTTTTGTGCTTCTGTACCAACCCAAGGCAACCACAACCCTTTAGCAGTAAAGATCTTTGTCTCCAAAGATGCCCCAGTAGCTCCCCATCTTCTTTTCTGCTGATTCACTGCACATGCTCTGTGCTGCTGTCACTTACTGAGCTTAGGGACCCACTCACAATATACAGTACACATAGAATAGAAATGTCACAATATAAGGCTGATTAGTAATTAATACAGATAATTACTACATGGCAGCACAGAAACCAGTGCAATTAGCATCAGAATTTAATAATCAGCAAACCTGTAGCATCAGCTTATATTACAGACCAACCTCATTTTCTGCTGGATAATTAGTGACGAGCCCTAAGCTTAGCTTCTCAACAGCCAATCAGAGCCCACTGAGCATGTGAGTGTCACAGACACTTTCCAAGATGGTGACCCCCTGTGACAAGTTTGAAGTCCTGGATCATTGCTGCTATTGACAAGCTGAAACTTTAGCCTTGTGCTATAAGTTCACTATATAAAATATGACATTTTTAGTCACATCTATTTTTAGGGTTTAGTTCTCCTTTAACTCCATTCTGGCCTATGGGATAACCACGGAACAATTGAGTAAGTAAGAGGAAATTGACTTTGCTCTGGGTAAAACATTACTGTAATTGTTTAGTTTATAGCATTCTTGTAATTTCCTTTATTTATCTGAAAAAATATTCAGTTCGTTGTAATTCTCCTTTATATCAGTTGTCCTGTGAGTTAATATAAATGAGTGTAAGTAAAATGATTTATTATCAGCCCATCCCATAATCGTCATTGCTGCTTCTGAGCATGTGCCAGTGCATTACAGCATTCAGGGAAGGAAGCCAGGAATATATGATTTAAGCCTTGCAGACACAGGAGTAAAAAGTAGCATAGTTGTACAGGTATGGGAGCTGTTATCCAGAATGCTCGGGACCTGGGGTTTTCTGGATAACAGATCTTTCCATAATTTGTCTCTTCATACCTTAAGTCTACTAGAAAATCATGTAAACATTAAATAAACCCAATAGGAAGGAAGAATCAAATATGCCTTTCCTTCTCCTTTAAAGGATAAGTAAACCTTTAAAATAAGTGAATGTAAAATTGATGAGGAGGGTATTCTAAGCACTTTTGTCATTTGCATTCATTATTTTTTTTTTAATTCCAAGATATTACAGTATACATGTGCTGTTAATGTGAATGAAATATGTTACAACAGCGCCACCTGCTGGTCATTTTCTGACCAGTCTGACCACCAAGTAGTCAAGGAAGTTGTCAGGAGAAAGAAAGAGGCTGATCTGATGTTCTTCAGCTTAGGAATAAAATTAGAAAACTTTCTCACATCTTTCCTAAGCAGAAGAACATCAGAGCAGCCTCTTTCTTTCTCCTGACAAATTCCTTGACTACTTGGTGGTCAGACTGGTGGGAAATGACCAGCAGGTGGTGCTGTTGTAACTAAATTCATTCATATTAACAGTACACGTATCCTTTAATATCTTAGAGTTAAAAAAAAAAAAAAAATGAATGTACATTGCAAACGTTCTTAGAATAGCACTCTCATCAGTTTTACTTTCACTTACTTTAAAGGTTTACTTATCCGTTAAGCCCAAATCTGGAAAAAATTGAGATTTGCCTGAATCCCACTTGCCCCAGGCTTCTATTGCTCTGGCCCCGTATCAGTATGTGACATAAGCAGCTTATTTAAGAAGAAAGAGACGTGTGAAAGGGAGCGTCAGGCAGGATTGATGGTTCAGGAACAGAATTCACAGGATGGAACTGTCAGCGGGATAAAGAAACTGTCAATTTGTTCAGAACTTAAAAATTTAATTCTCGAGTGCTGCAGAAACCTAGCACGTTTTGGATCATGTCAATGTATTCAGACTCTCATAAAGAAAAACGCACTTATTTTTGGATTTTATTGTGCAGAGAAATCCACATTTTCTTGGTTTACTAACATGCTGGGATACTGCCAAACTGGTTATTCTGACAGCTAATGATAATTACACATGCTTCCCTTCAACCATTTTTTTTAAACCATATTTTTGATAAGGAAGTGTGTGGAAACGAGCAGATCTTAAAATGGAAGAGATGTGATTGAGTTTGCTGAGCATTATGATTGCTGAATTCCCCGTGACTATGAGACGAGGGCTGTTGGGCCAGGTGCAACTGCCACAGTCACTTCTAAAGTCGCGGAATTGAGGAGAAAACGGGCAGAACAAAAAAATAAATTTAGCTGCAATCTGCTGCTGATGCTGAAAAACCCCCAGTTTATATCTTGCTGAGAAATGTTATTTTCTTTGGTTCCACCAGCTCATGCAGAAGACTCTTTGTACAGAGCAGCCTTCCAGCAAAAGGACTGGCATTAGCACTGGCACTGCATTCTGCCATGTGTTCTACTGAGAGCAGCCAACCAGTCTTTCTTGTACTGCTAGACCAACAAAGCATAGCAATTATTTCATCCTGCAGCTTGCCGCATTTAAAGGAGAAGAAAAGGTTAAAACTAAGTAAGCCTTATCAGAAAGGTCCATCTAAATATACCAGTAAACCCCCAAAGTAGTACTGAGTCCCCTGTCAAAAGAAACACCACATTTCTTCCTTCTATTGTGTACACATGGGCTTCTCTATCAGACTTCCTGCCTTAAGCTTAAACCTCATTGCCCTGGGCAAGAGCATGCTCAGTTTGCTCCTCTTCCCCCCCCTCCCTTCTCTACTGTAATCTGAGCAGGGAGAGACTCGGGCAGGAAGTGATGTCACACCACATTAATACTGCAGCTCCTATTGTAAACAAACAGAGAGTTTCTAGAGTTTTTTACATAAAATATTCTACAGAATAAATATAGCATTCTAGCTTGCACTATTGCAGCTAATCTATTGGCAATAAAATGCCTCCATAGCTTTCCTTCTCCTTTAAAGGGACAAATGCATGCTTGGTACTGCAGAAAAAGGCACCTCTAGTCTGGAGGATACTATTGCGAAAATGAAAATTTTATATAAGCTTCGGCATACTTAAAGAAACTTTCTAAATACAATCAATTAAATATTCTGCATTGTTTCTGAAATAATCAAGTTTATCTTCACTATTCCTCTCTCGGCATCTGTTTCTCTTCATTCTGTCTTCATGCAGCAGTTGGGTGTCAGATATTCATTGACAGTTAGATCCAATATATCTTATAGGGGGGGCTCCTTTTGCCTAGAAGATGTATTAGAGCTCACTCTATTAAACTCACCAGACATCATGTCTCTCTACATGCAGAATTTGTGCAAAAGGCAGTTATTTTGTTAGATTTTGTTTGTACTGGCATCAGTTATTTGAGTGAGCTCTAATTCATCTGCTAGGAAAGGAAGCCTCCCTATAAGATATATTAGATCTAACTGTCAAGTAAATGAAGCGGGAATTTCACCGCATACAGTGAGATTTCTTATAAAAACTGATTTTTTAATTGAAGTATATTGGGGATAGGTTTCTTTTCCATTTAATCAAGTAAAAATGGTATTTTATTTTTGCCTTTACATCCTCCTAATGTTTCCAACTCTAGCTGCAGGGACAAAGATCATTTCGCCAGATTTAAACAGATAAACTGAGATTCTATTTGGAGGATTATTTAGCTGCAGCCACTGGTTCTGCAGAGTTGGAGACATTTTATATAAAACAATACAAACACTATAAAATCCACATTAGATTACATGATACACAGGACCCAGTGCAGTCTGTATATTCTGATTATTAATCAGTCTTCCTGTATCGGTTTCTGGCAGATTATTTGACTTGTGCTGTTTTGATAATTTATGACGATCCCTAAGCAGCCCAGACCACACTGAGCATGTGCACAGTCTTAGTCTTGCAAAGATGTATAACAAAGTTACAAGATGGTGACTCCTTGCATCCAACTTTGAAAGCATAAATCATGTGTTTGATTAGGCTTGTGGTGCAGTAAGTTCATGTTTATGTTTAGTATACAAAATACAGCATTTCTAGAATTATTCTATTTTAGACTTTAGTTTCCCTTTAACCACTATTTCCTGTGATTAGGGCGGTGGCTTTGTGTAGGCTGCATTAGTCAATGCTTATAATACAAGGTGTAGCTCACGAGACATTCTTATCGCTAAGCCGTAATTGTGCATAAAATCATATGACATTTCCAGCATTTGCCAACAAACACAAACAAATGGCGAAAGTGCGTTATTTCGTTTTGCCTGCAATTCACGTGAACAAAGGTCAATATGTTTGATAAACGCAAAATGTTATCGAGCCAAAAATATCAACAATCCCCTAGGGGAGGCCAGTAGGACAGATTGTTACTAAATATGCATGCAAGTATTAGTCACCACTGGGCTTTTTTTTTGCTCTGTGTATGGAATCCTTTTGGACTTTTAACATCGGCCCCTTAATTTATTGATAGCAGGTTTTAAGCTCCAGTGGACAAGGTCACCATATGTGTGGATCTTTGCTGCATTTGTCTACCCAAGCGTGGGCTAAATAACCCTAGCACGCAGAACCTTAAAGGAGTTATTCAGTATAAAAATAAAAACTTGGTAAATAAATAGGCTGTGCAAAATAAAAAATGTTTCTAATATAGTTAGTTAGCCAAAAATGTAATGTATAAAGGCTGGAATGACTGGATGTGTAACATAATAGCCAGAACACTACTTCCTGCTTTTCAGCTCTCTTGGTTTCTACTGATTGGTTACCAGGCAGTAACCAATCAGTGACTTGGAGGGTGGGGCACGTAGGTCATAACTGTTGCTTTTGAATCTGAGCTGAATGCTGAGGATCAATTACAAACTCACTGAACAGCTATGTCCCATGTGGCCCCCCTTATAGTCACTGACTAACTCAGAGTTAGAGAGCTGAAAAGCAGGAAGTAGTGCTCTGTTCTGTTCTGTTAAACATCCAGTCACTCCAGACTTTATACATTACATTTTTGGCTAACTAACTATATTAGAAACATTTTTTATTTTGCATAGACTATCTATTTACACAGTTTTTATTTTCACACTGAACTGTTCCTTTAAAGGGATACTGTCATGGGAAATCATGTTTTTTTCAAAACACATCAGTTAATAGTGCTGCTCCAGCGGAATTCTGCACTGAAATCCATTTCTCAAAAGAGCAAACAGATTTTTTTATATTTAATTATGTAATCTGACATGGGGCTAGACATATTGTCAATTCCCAGCTGCTCCCGTGTGACTTGTGCTCTGATAAACTTCAGTCACTCTTTACTGCTGTACTGCAAGTTGGAGTGATATCACCCCCCCCAGCAGCCTAACAACAGAACCATGGGAAGGTAACCAGATAAGAGCTACCTGGTGACAGCCAATTGTCAACCTGCACCTCACCAGTTTGGTCCCTGAGCTAGTGATCTGACCAAATGTGTTTGTGTTAGGAGAGGACCGTTTCAATAGCTCATACAGGCCTCATCCAATTAAAGGAGAAGGAACAGTACCGAAGCAGTTTATTGTCAATAGATTAGCCACAATAGCGCAAGCTATTTATTCTGTACAATGCTTTACCATACCTGAGTAACCAGCTCTACAAGCTCTCTCTGTTTAGGATAGCAGCTGCCATATTAGCTTGGTGTGACATCACTTCATGTCCGAGTGTCTCCCTGCTCACTTATAGCTCTGGGCTCAGATTACAGGAGGGGGGAAGAGGAGGGGGAGAGAGAGGAGCAAACTGAGCATGCTCAAGCCCTAGCCCTGGAGGTTTAAGCTGAAAACAGGAAGTCTGATACAGAAGCCCATGAGTACACAAGAGAAAAGGAAAGGAATGTGGTGTTTCTTTTGACAGAGGACTCAAAGCAGCATTACTTTGAGGGTTTACTGATGTATTTATATAGACCTTTCTGATAAAAACGACCAAATTTCCCCTGGCAGCGCTGGAAAACGTATCCACGGGAGACGGTAGGGATAATATCAATATCTGGCTTTATTTAAACATACATTTGTGGTATAATAGTAGTGGGAGTGCCAAAAACTAACGCGTTTCGTGCCCCACACATATATTAATATAAACATATTAATCAATTAATTAGTATACATAGTGCTTGTACATATTGTTTCACCTTTAAATTATGTAAAACGGAAGCTTCATATGTTATGATAGAAGTATTTAACTTACGTGTTGAAAAAACAAAAAGTGCATATTTTTGGTATAATTTGACAATATGTACCTAATGTATACAGAGTAATAAGCATAGTTCTTTTAGCAATATGATGATGTTGATAATTTTATGAATTATATAATCACTTTTATAAATGATGTAATTCATCTTGTTTTTTCTAAAAAATTGATTGCCACTATCAAATGATATATTTTTATACACTATTAGTATGAACTATAACTTTCCACTTTTTATTCCTTAAATATTTATGAAGTACATATATGGTGAGATTGTATAACATATGAAGCTTCCGTTTTACATAATTTAAAGGTGAAACAATATGTACAAGCACTATGTATACTAATTAATTGATTAATATGCAACACGTGTGAACACAGCTATTTATTTGAACTTTTACGTCACTTCTATTGAACTCTGAAGAAGTGCCCAGTGTGTGGGGCACGAAACGCGTTAGTTTTTGGCACTCCCACTACTATTATACCACAAATGTATGTTTAAATAAAGCCAGATATTGATATTATCCCTACCGTCTCCCGTGGATACGTTTTCCAGCGCTGCCAGCGGAAATTTGGTCGTTTGTATGTGAATGCTCGGTTGAGTGTTGCCGAGATACCGCGATAGCTGCGGAGGACGTGGGAGAACGGAAGGAGTGAGGAGAGCTCCGCCAACGGCTTCTCTTTTTGTTATTAGTGACCTTTCTGATAAAGCTTACTTAATTTTAGCCTTTCCTTCTCCTTTAAATTTCCTGTCTTTTCCTATTAATATCTGATTGAGCCCCATATCATATATCAGTTGTGGGGTCAATCATTTTGGCACAGTGAATGGACAAAATAGTGTGGCTGTGTAATGTGTATGCTTAGTTCTCCATACACATGGGAAAAGTGTTTAATTCATATGTTGACAAATTCCCTGTCCTCTGTCAAGAATGTCCTAAATTGTTTAGAAAATCCTCCAAAAACATCAAAGCAGACTACATTTTTGAATAATATTAAGGAATATTGAATGCAGAATTTGTTCTATACCTTGCTATTGGAAGAGTTTACTTATAATAGAGTAAAGTTCATTGTAAAGCAGATGAACATCAGTGATTCTTATCCTATTAGTGATGTGTGGGTTGTTTGACCGTAACCTACTCAACCTAACCCACTGTCCCGCCAGCACCCTAGCACCCATCTCTCATCATCGGGGTGACACCAGTCTATGTGGTATTGGTTTTTTATTTTGAATAATGTTGGGGAGAACTTTATACAGAATTTGCTCTACACCTCTGTATTGGAAGAGTTCACTTATAATAGACTAAGGGGGATATTTAACAAAAAAGTCTGGCCAAACTAGAATCTACGATTTGACCTTATTTTATCATTGAAAAAACTTGATAAAATCAGTTTGGGGAAAAAACCCTGAAAAAAAAAATCCGTTTTTTTTACGAAAGCAAAACGGGTTTTGTGCCCGAAATGCTTTAATTTTTACTGAAATTGCTCGAAGCCCCCGATTTTTTTTGGATTTTTGGCTGATACTCCACGCAGACCATTCAAAACCATTTGAAAATTTGAATTACGGTAGGATTTTCGATTCGACCCTTAATAAAGCTGCCCCTTAGAGGTGAATGCTTTACTGCTTTATATATAAATAGATGTATAGCAGGATGCTGCCTGCATAAATACAGAGAAATAGAGAGAAATACGCAGAACCCACCGTATGGTACAGCGGCACATAACAGAGCTTTTCTTCTAGATACTGGCACACAGGCAATGTTGTCTCCTTAACTGGCATCATCCATATGCAAGTCGTCTGCAGGTTTCCTAATTGCTCTCATCTCTCTATAGAAATCACTTTAATTACAGGCTGATGTGGAGCAACGTGTTTTTCCCTCACTTCTCTTATTATTACATGTTTAAGAGACTCGTTTAAAGGGGTGGTTCACCTTTAAGATAATTATGCTATAGAATGGCCAATTCTAACAAACTTTTAAATTGGTCTTCATTAGTTATTGTTTAGATTTTTTTTAATTATGTGCATTTTTCTTCTGACTCTTTCCAGCTTTCAAATGGGGGTCCCTGACCCATCTAAAAAAAAACGAATGCTCTGTAAGGCTACAAATGCATTGTTATTGCTACTTTTTATTACTCGCCTTTTCTAGGTCTTTCTAGGCCTCTCCTATTTATATTCCAGTCACTCATTCAAATCAATGCATGGTTGCTAGGGGGATTTGAACCCTGGCAACCAGATGACTGAAACTGCAAATTGGAGAGCTGCTGAATAAAAAGCTAAATAAGTCAAAAACCACAAATAATAAAAAATGAAAACCAATTGCAAATTGTCTCAGAATATCACTCCCCATGTCATACTAAACGTTCATTTAAAGGTGAACAAACCCGTTAATTGGTGCTGCCATAATGGTTAACACCCAGCTGCCAGTTCTGGACACCCCTGACTTATTTGTTTCATTGTATCTTGTTGCCTGGATAAGTTTTGTTTGTGTGCCCAGCATTACTCTTCTTTCTAGGCCTTTTCTAGGTCTTTCTAGGCCTCTCCTATTTATATTCCAGTCACTCATTCAAATCAATGCATGGTTGCTAGGGTGATTTGAACCCTGGCAACCAGATGGCTGAAACTGCAAATTGGAGAGCTGCTGAATAAAAAGCAGAATAAGTCAATAACCACAAATAATAAAAAATGAAAACCAATTGCAAATTGTCTCAGAATATCCCTCCCTATGTCATACTAAACTTTCATTTAAAGGTGAACAAACCCTTTAATTAGTGCTGCCATAATGGTTGACACCCAGCTGCCAGTTCTGGACACCCCTGACTTATTTGTTTCATTGTATCTTGTTGCCTGGATAAGTTTTGTTTTGTGTGCCCAGCATTACTCGTCTTTCTAGGCCTTTTCTAGGTCTTTCTAGGCCTCTCCTATTTATATTCCAGTTACTCATTCAAATCAATGCATGGTTGCTAGGGGGGATTTGAACCCTGGCAACCAGATGACTGAAACTGCAAATTGGAGAGCTGCTGAATAAAAAGCTAAATAAGTCAAAAACCACAAATAATAAAAAATGAAAACCAATTGCAAATTGTCTCAGAATATCACTCCCCATGTCATACTAAACGTTCATTTAAAGGTGAACAAACCCTTTAATTGGTGCTGCCATAATGGTTGACACCCAGCTGCCAGTTCTGGACACCCCTGACTTATTTGTTTCATTGTATCTTGTTGCCTGGATAAGTTTTGTTTTGTGTGCCCAGCATTAGGTTATGGCAGGGTTATTTGGCACTTGCTACATAGAATGAGCCTGTTGTGACGTTAATGTGTGTAGCAGTCATCCGCAAGTGTTATTGCACCTGTTTTATTGGATCAAACCACTTTATGCAACACTTGGACTTTGGTCTTGGAAGTGCTGTAGTCGTGGTCAAATGATTCAGTGGTGCATTGGTAACATCATCGCTGTGTGTAAGGAAGGATTAAAGGGATACTGTCATTATTTTTATTTCTAAATGACATTGTTTACACTGCAAATAATTCACTCAACCATATATAATTTTATTTCTGAACCAACAAGTGTATTTTTTTTTACTTGTAATATCGGTGTGTAGGTGCATCTCAGGTCATTTTGCCTGGTCATGTGCTTTTAGAAAGAGCCAGCACTTCATAATGGAACTGCTTTCTGGCAGGCTGTTGTTTTTCCTACTCAATGTAACTGGAGGAGTCACCGTGGGATTTGGATTTTTACTGTTCAGTGCTGTTCTTATATCTACCAGGCAGCTGTTATCTTGTGTCAAGGAGCTGCTATCTGGTTACCTTCCCATTGTTCTATTGCTAAGCTGCTGCTGGGGGGGAGGGAAGTGGTTGACATTAGTGATGTGCGGGCTGACCCGATACCCGCGGGACCCACGGGTTTACCTGCGGGTTGGGCGTGTTCGGGCCAACCTCGCAGGCTCCTTTCCTTCCAAATGCAGGCTTCCGACTTCCGGGTTGATTTTTTTTTCTTTCTCTTTATTTATTGTATTTTTCCAACACATACATACAGTGTATTTTTGTACATTTCTCATATGATCAAAATCAAACATTATATAACTATTTAACTAAACATAAGAAAAAAACAAAACAAACAAAAAATAAATATTCCACATTTCCAATGAACATTAATAGATATATTTCTACCAGGGTAATTACAATTCATATTCGGGCAGGTCGGTACGGGTCTATAAAAAAGACCCGGAAGTCGGGCGGGCACGGGTGGTGGGAGGGTGCGGGTGGCGGTCTGGTGCAGGTCAGGAAAAACTCGACCCGCATATAACTAGTTGATTTCACTCCAACTTGCAGTGCAGCAGTAAAGAGTGACTGAAGTTTTTCAGAGCACAAATCACATGACTGGGGGCACCTGGGCAATATGTTTAGCCCGGTGTCAGATTTCAACATTAAGGGGCCCATTTACTTAGCTCGAGTGAAGGATTAGAAGAAAAAATACTTTGAATTTCGAATGGTCGAATATGGCTACTTCGACCATCGAATAGGCTACTTCGACCTTCGACTACGACTTCGAATCGAATGATTCGAACTAAAAATTGTTCGACTATTCGACCATTCTATAGTCGATGTACTTCGATCGTTCGATTGTAGGAATAGCGCTAAATCCTTTGACTTCGATATTCGAAGTCGAATGATTTCAATTCGGCAGTCGAATATCGAGGGTTAAGTAACCCTTGATATTCGACCCTAAATATTCAAAAAATCAGTTTGCTCTTTTGAAAAATGGATTTCAGTGCAGAATTCTGCTGGAGCAGCACTATTTACTGATGGGTTTATAAAAAAAAACAAAACATGTTTTTCCATGACAGTATCCCTTTAAAGCAAAGACAAGCACCCAGCAAGATAATTCGACTACATAGCGCCTTATTATCATTTCATAATTAGATTGTTGTATTACAACTCCCAGCATCCCACTGAAAACCAAAGATGGGGCTGATATATGAAATGTACAAAGTCAGACTATGGTGTTTGCACTGTGAATAAACACTAGTGCTGCTATAGGGCTGTTCTACATTGCTCAACATACAGCTGCTCTGTGCCAGAGGGACACAGGGGATTCTGGGGGGTTTGGTACCCATGGAAGATTCCAGATGTGAAGCCAAAACAATGGCCTCCCCAACTGCTATTTGACTGTAAATCAGACAAATATTAATTGGGGAGTCAGAAAGCTCTCATTAGATGAGGACTGTAACACTGAGTAAATTGTGTCTACAGAGCACTTGTTTGGTTATATGTTCCCTGTGTAAATGTCATGAAGCCAAGACGTATATGGAACAACAGCAAATGAGAGAGAACTTATAGGCAGGACTGTGGAGCCTAGAAGATGTGTTAGAGTTCACTCTATTAAACTCACCAGACATCATGTCTCTCTACATGCAGAATTTGTGCAAAAGGCTGTTATTTTGTTAGATTGTGATTGTACTGGAATCAGTTATTTGAGTGAGCTCTAATTCATCTGCTAGGAAATGAGCCCCCCGATAAACTATATTGGATCTAACTGTCAATGAATATCTGACACCCAACTGCTGCATGAAGACAGAATGAAGAGAAACAGATGCTGAGAGAGGAATAGTGAAGATAAACTTGATTATTTCAGAAATAATGCAGAATATTTAATTGATTGCACAGGTATGGGACCTGTTTTAAAGAATGCTCAGGACCTGGGGCTTTCTGGAAAACGGATCTTTCCATAATTTGGATCTTCATACCTTAAGTCTACTAGAAAAACATGTAAACATTAAATAAACCCAAAAGGCTGATTTTGCCTTTAATTTGATTTAATTATATCTTAGTTTGGATCAAGTGGAATCTACTGTTTTATTGTTACAAAGAAAAAGAAAATCCATTTTAAAATTTGTATTGTTTGGATAATATGGAGTTTATGGTAGACCACCTTTCTGTATTTTGGAGCTTTCTGGATAATGGGTTCCAGGATAATGGATCCCATACCTGTATTTAGTTTATTTCATTATGATGAAGCTTATTAAATATTATTACATTTTCGTGATAGTTCCCCTTTAATTACTTTAAAACACTTCCATTTTTCTGTTACTGTTCCTTTACAATGCTAATGTATTTCCCATGTTTATTGAAAGAAGTGAAGTACACAACAAACAAGGCTTTGTCTCACTCCCAAAGCTCATAAATATAAACCGCATCCCTTGGTTATTGTAAACCAAAATCAAAATTAAATTCCATAAACCAAAAACAATTGGAAAACCTAAAACAACTTGTATATTAATTGAACCAGGCATAAAGCTTTAGAATTACTGTTAAATACAATCCAAAATTAAGTATTGTTCATAGAAAGAAAATTTTCTGCCACATCTCCCTTCATAGAAGCTCTTGAATCTGATTTGATTTTCAGTGCTTGTACAGGTATGGGACCTATTATCCAGAATGCTCGGGTTTTTGGATAAGTGATCCTTTCATAATTTGGATCTTCATACCTTAAGTCTACTAGAAAATCATGTAAATATTAAATAAACCCAATAGGCTGGTTTTGCTTCCAATAAGGATTAATTATATCTTAGTTGGGATCAAGTACAAGTTTTTTAAATTTGGATTATTTGATTATAATTGAGTCTACGGGAGACGGCCATTATGTAATTTGGAGCTTTCCAGATAACGGGTTTCTGCATAACTCCCAACATTTTGGAAATAAAAAGAGGGACAAAAAAGTTGGCGAGCGTAGGGTGGCGAAATTATTTTGGCCATGCCCATTTTGTGGCCACACCCCCTAATTGCCATGTTCATTTTACAAAATTTAGGTTAGAAAAGTTTGAACATATTTCTGTGTTTTTTTTTCAGTTATTACAGTTTTGCTAATGAAGGTGGATTGCCCTTTAAGCTGTGAGTCTAACTTTTCCCAAGGGACCTGTTTTCTTATATTGTTAAAATTACTTATTTGCTCTAGATACATTTGAATTGTTACAAACGTATCTTATCTTCTGTTGTGGCTGTTCTGGGCTCTCTGCCAAAAGCCAATAAAGTTAGAAACTTTGTTTCTTTTTCTGGCTGTTCAGTGCAGAGAAAAACGGGACTTTCCAGTACAAATGAGGGACTGCAGGTTGAGCTGTCAAAAGAGGGACTGTCCCTCTAAAAACGGGACAGTTGGAAGGTATGGAAACGGATCCCATACCTGTATTTAAAGTTATTAGGGGTCGGTAAATTTTGGGCGTCTCCGACTCCAGATACCCAAAATTGCTCTCTCTGTATATAGTAGGGATGCACTGAATCCAGGATTCGGTTCAGGATTTGGCCAATATTTGGCCTTTTTCAGCAGGATATGGTCGAATTATTCTGCCCGGCCGAACTGAATCCGAATTCTAATTGGCATATGCAATTAGGGGCGGGGAGAGAAATCTTGTGACTTTTTGTCCCCTTCCCGGCCGATCTTTTGCGAAGGATTCAGGGGTTCGGCCGAATCCAAAATAGTGGATTCGGTGCATCCCTGGCATGAACTAATCAGTGGATGAATCTTTGATCTTTCCATTGGTCTCTCCCCTCCTCTTTCCGCTTCTTCTCTAACATTATATTTATGGGCTTTTTTTTGTTTGATAGCTTTTTCGCTTTCTTGGGTGTAATCATCGTTAATTATGTATGCGGAGCGTAAAGCAAACGTTCACTGTACAAACAGAAGTATTAAAGAATCGTTGTCCAATCATAAATCATTAAGTAACGAGCCTTATGTCTCTTAAGCTGACACAGGATCAAAGCCGTCGCTGTTTGTATTCACAAATACTTGGGGAGTTACTTTTTGGGACGACCGAAACTACTCCCCATAGAAAGTATGTTTTAGAATATCTTGGTACTAATGAATGGCACATTTATTGTGCACTTAATTCTCTATATTTAGGCCTGTGTCACATGACTGGCTTTGATCATTGCTGCTTTTAGTCCTGATCACAGCAATGCAGATTGACAGCTCTTGGGCACAGAGATTAGCTGCCCACATTGCTCTTAAAGGGATAGTTCACCAATAATGCAATTTTTAGTATATTTATAGAATAGCTGTTTCTAAGCAATTTTTCAATCGGACTTCATTTTTTTATTTTTTAACGTTTTTGAATTATTTCAGAAACCATGCGGAATTTTTAATTGGTTGTACAGGTATGGAACCTGTTTTCCAAAATGCTCAGGATGGATCTTTCCATAATGTGGATCTTCATACCTACTAGGAAAATATGTAAACCTTAAGTAAACCTGATTTTGCCTCCAATAAGGATTCATTATATTTTAGTTGGGATTAAGTACAAGATACTGTTTTATCATTACAGAGAAAAAAAATTAATTTGTATTATTTAGATAAAATGGGAGACGGCCTTTCCATATTTTTGGAACGGGTTTCTGTATAATGGATCCAATACCTGTATTTAGCTTCTTATTTCAGTATGATGAAGTTTATATTAAATTTTCATTTTTGCGAAAGCTCCCCTTAATTACTTTAAAACGCTTCCATTTTGGTGTTACTGTTCCTTTACAATACTAATGTATTTCCCAAGTTGATTGAAAGAAGTGAAGTATACTAGTGCTAGGGTAATGTGGACCCTAGCAACCAGATGGCTGAAATTGCAAACTGGAGAGCTGCTGAATAAAAAACTAAATAACAAATGGTCTCAGAATATCACTCTTTAAATCATACTAAGGGGCCGATTCACTAAATTCGAGTGAATGATTCGAATTAAAGAAACTTCGAATTTCGAAGTGTTTTTTGGGCTACTTCGACCATCGAATGGGCTACTTCGACCTTCGACTACGACTATCGAAGGATTCGAACTAAAAATCGTTCGATTATTCGACCATTCGATAGTCGAAGTACTGTCACTTTAAAAAAAAAATTCGACCCCCTAGTTCGGCAGATAAAAGCTACCGAAGTCAATGTTAGCCTATGGGGAAGGTCCCCATAGGCTTGCCTAAGTTTTTTTGATCGAAGGATATTTCTTCGATCGTTGGATTAAAATCCTTCGAATTGTTCGATTCGAAGGATTTAATCGTTCGATCGAATGAATAATCCTTCGATCGAATTTCCTGCGCTAAATCCTTCGAATTCGATATTCGAATTTGAAGGATTTCAATTCCTAGTCGAATATCGAGGGTTAATTAACCCTCGATATTCGACCATTGGGGAATCGGCCCCTAAATGTTAATTTAAAGATGAACAACTCCTTTAAGCTAAATGTTCAGCCCTAATGCAGAGCTCCCCAATGATATCGATCCACAGTACTTGATCCCCAACTATCTGTGGCCCCAAAAGTAGTGGTCGGACCTTTTCCGTTCAAACTTTGGGAAGGGCCCTCCTTAGATTAAAGGCACAAAAAGATTGCTATGGTTAAAAGATAAAATATATTTTCATCTCAAATCTGCCAAGCTGGGTTTTTAGATGTATCTAGTAGAGCAGATGCCCCCAAATACCTTCCTTACCGACCTTCAGTCTTCTCTGCAATGTCGGACTGGGATACCAGGAAAACTCCCGGTGGGCCTCTTGCTTCTCACAATTTAGCCTTTCATGGCTTATTTCTTTATGGAAACAAAGAGGCTTAATAGAAGAACACAGTATAGTATGTAGAGAAAAGACTAGAAGACTAAAGAGGTTGAGTGAGGAGAGGAGGAATAATAGTTTGGAAAGTGGGTCCTCAGCCTAAAGTTTTCTGGTGGGCCCCTGGTATCCCAGTCCGACACTGCTTCTCTGTCTCACTCTGATCCAAGCCCACAGTTTGGGAAAAAGACACACGTTTATCAAATTCAACCTAAGTCTATATATAACCTGCCAGTTGATCCAGAGGAAGGCGACAACTCCATTTGAAGTCTCTCCAATTTGCATCAGAGGGGGGAAAATTCCTTCCTGAAGATACAATGGGACCAGTCCCTGGATCAACTTGTACTATGATCTATCTTCCATATCCCTGTATTCCCTCACTTGCTAAACACCATCCAACCCCTTCTTATACCTATCTAATGTATCAGCCTGTACCACTGATTCAGGGAGACAATTCCACATCTTCACAGCTCTCACTGTAACAAACCCCTTCCCAATATTTAGGCGGAACCTCTTTTCTTCTAATCGGAATGGGTGACCTTGTGTCAGCTGGAAAGACCTACTGGTAAATAAATCATTAGAGAGATTATTATATGATCCCCTTATATATTTATACATAGTTATCATATCACCCCTTAAGCGCCTCTTCTCCAGCGTGAACATCCCCAATTTGGCCAGTCTTTCCTCATAGTTAAGATTTTCCCTTTACCAGCTTAGTTGCCCTTCTCTGTACCCTCTCTAATACAATAATGTCCTGTTTGAGTGATGGAGACCAAAACTGTACGGCATATTCTAGATGGGGCCTTACAAGTGCTCTATACAGTGGAAGAATGACCCCCTCCTCCCTTGACTCTATGCCCATTTAATACAACTCAAGACCTTATTTGCCCTTGATGCTGCTGACTGGCATTGCTTGCTACAGACAAGTTTATCATCTACAAGGACTCCAAGGAAAGGAAAACCACATGATCATGGGGAGAACATACAAACTGCTTGCAGATATTGCCCTGGCTGGAATAGAACTCAGGACCCCATCACTGCCAGGCGGTTCCCCCCCTCTAAGTCACCATTCTGCAGAATTATGGATGTAGAAGAGAATAAAAGATTTGTCATTCATAAATAAAACAATAACATAGCATATCAGCAGTGGGCTTTATATAGTGTTGGTACAAAATCCGTGCAAAAAATCGAGCCTTTCTCTATGTGCAAGAGCTTGTCGTGACAGACACATTTTTTTAATTCCATCATAAAATATTTGACAGTTTGAAGACTGACTTTACATTATTATCATTGCTTTCCCCTGGCTGACTGACCTCACTGGCAGAGGAATGTTCTTTCTACTGCGCCACCCATAGTCTTTAAAGGGGGAAAGGAATAAATCGCATTGGTTCTAAAACAGATCAAACTCTGCCTCTACATTCACCCACATTTTGCCTATAACAGATATGACTGATATTTTTTTCCCTTACACTATTTACCTTATCTGTTTTTATTTCAGCCAGTAAGGCCTAAATTATAATAGGCAATACCTATCCACTCATTAATTGTTATAGTATTGTATTTTTAATTCAAAAATATCAAAATTTTACTTATTTTATTCTATTTTAAAATACTAAAAAATCCTTTTTTTGGTTAGCCATACAAACCCCCCCCCCCCCACTGAAATCATGGGTCTAAAGTAGTGATGTGCGGGCTGACCCCATACCCGCGGGTCGGGCGGGTTGGGACCGACCTCGCACGTTCCTATCCAGGTCGCGGGTGGATGCGGGTTGAGCTCCTCTTACTGCTCTCCCCGCCCCCGACCTTCCAAAATGCCGGCTTCCTACTTCTGGGTTGACTTTTTCTAGACGCCCGCCTTTCACCCCTTTTGTGACGTCATCTGCGGCATGTGTCTAAAGAGTCCCAGGAGTTGAGGGCGGGTGTGGGTCGGGAAAAGCCCAACCCGCACATCACTAGTGTTTAGCCATACCAACCCCCTAGAATCAGCTGCTGCCTGGGTCTCGGGTTTGCAAATAAGGAGGAGTTCTCTGTTCAGGAAGGAGGGGTTTAACTGGAAACAGTAACCTTCTCATCCTTCCATGATTGCTCTGAAGAACAATAGAGATAGAATCTAAGTATTACAGGCTTTCCGTCAGGTGTATTTTATTTCCTTATAATCCTCCACTTGGAAAATATGACTCTCAAGCTTAGTAAATAAAGCCAGTCATACACCAAATGGGCAGATCTGGGCCTGATTTGGCCACCCATTCCTAGGGCCAAATTGGGCTGATCGGGGCTTGTGATACTATCGATGGGGTAACGGAGATATTATTCCTTGTAATGTGCAAAGATTCGAAGACCCCGGCAAATGGAGTGATACTAAATTTAGTATGGTTTAGAATGGCCAAAAGCAACTTTTCAGTTTTTCTTCATTATTTTTTTTTTATAGTTTTTGAATTATTTACCTTCTTCTTTTTTACTCTTTCCATCTTTCAAATGGGGGTCAGTGACCCCATCTAAAAAACAAATGCTCTGTAAGCCCACACATGTATAGTTATTGATATTTTTTTCATTACTCCTCCTTCTATTCAGACCCTCTGCTATTCATATTCCAGTCTCTTGTTCTAATCAATGCATGGTTGCTAGGGTAATTTGGCTGCTAGCAACCTGATTGTTGACATTGCAAACTGGAGAGCTGCTGAATTAAAAGCTAAATAACTCAAAAACTACAAATAATAGAAAAAGAAAACCAATGGCAATTTGTCTCAGAATATCACTCTCTACATCATACTAACAGTTAATTTAAAGGTGAACAACCCCTTTAACTTCATACAAATGTGGCTATTGTCTAATCTTCTGACCAATATAAATGTTTGTAGCAAATCTATAGTCATGCTGAATCAGAAGTCCATGATGTTTGTGCAATGGGCATTGTATAATGTCAGTGTAAAACTGTCCATGTATGTGTATCATATGGTTTCTGTGCTATTGTATAGTTACAGTTACACTCAGTCTCAGCTGATGTTGCAATAGTGACTGCAAGGCAGCAGTTTCTGTGGCTCTTACACAATGCAACCGATTGCTACAATTTTACACCCCATTGAGTTATGCAATGCTGCTCGGGCATGGGTATCCTCACCTCTTTTGGGAATGCGCAGTTCATGCGATACCACAGTATTTTCCTGTTTATCTTCCACTGGTTTGACTATAAAGGGGTTGTTGACCTTTAAATTAACTTTTAGTATGATGTAGAGAGTGATAGTCTGAGATAATTTGCAATTAGTTTTAATTTTTTTTATATTATTTGTGGTTTTTGAGTTGTTTAGCTTTTTATTCAGCAGCTCTCCAGTTTGCAATTTCAGCTGTCTGGTTGCTAGGATCCAAATTCCCCTAGCAACCATGCATTGATTTGAATAAGAGACTGGAATATGAATAGGAGAGGCCTGAATAGAAAGATGTGTAATAAAAACAACAACAATACATTTGTAGCCTTACAGAGCATTTGTTTTTAGATGGGGTCAGTGACCCCCGTTTGAAAGCTGGAAAGAGTCAGAAGAAGAAGGCAAATAATCCGAAATTCAAAAAAATGAAGACCAATTGAAAAGTTTCTTAGAAACAGCCATTCTATAACATACTAAAAGTTGCATGAATGGTAATCTACCCCTTTAGTAGCTATGTGGGCAGCTAATCTCTGTGCCCAAGAGCTGTCAATCTGCATTGCTTTGATCAGGACTACAAACAGCAATGATCAAATGCATATAGAGACGTGCACAATAGATGTGTCATTCATTAGCACCAACATATTTTAAAACGTACTTTTTATTGCGAGTACTTTCGGTCAGACTTCCAGTTTGTAATTTCAGCAGTCTGGTTGCTAGGGTCCAAATTCCCCTAGCAACCATACATTAATTTGAATAAGAGACTGGAATATGAATAGGAGAGGACCTTTTAGAATAATGAGTAATAAAAAGTAGCAATAACAATACATTTGTAGCTTTACAGAGTTTTTTAGATGGTGTCAGTGACCCCCTCTCATTTGATAGCTGGAAAGAGTCAGAAGAAGAAGGCAAATAATTTAAAAATTAATGAAGACCAATTGAAAAGTTGCTTAGAATTGTCCATTCAATAGCACACTAAGGAGCAGATTTATCAAGGGTCGAATTGAAAATTAGAATTTTTGATTTTTTTTTTATGGTCAAAACTGTCAAATTTGACTAGGGAGTTATTCAAATTTGATTCAAGTTTTTTTTTTAAATTTGATTTAGATTTTTGAGATCTATCATACTCTGGCCCTTTAAGAATTCTAATTTGTTCGCCACCTAAAACCTGCAGAATTACTGTTTGAGTCAATGGCAGACGTCCAGGGATCAGTTTGGAACTGTTTGCAGCCTCCCTGACATTCTGAGAAAAAACTTGAATCGATTGAATTCGATTTGAATCTTCGGGTCGTTTCAGTTCATCCGAGTTTTAAAAATTTGATTTTAATAATAAATTTAGATTTTCAATTTGGTTACATTTCGAATTTATGGCAGTTTTAAAAAATTTGCATGAATTCCAAATTCGACCTTTGATAAATGTGCCTCTAAAAGTTAACTTAAAGGGGAACCACCCCTTTTAAAGCGTTTCACTAAAAATGACTTTATAGATGAGTTTGATTCCAGCCAGGTCACTATGTGTATATTTTCCCCATGTCTGCATGGGTTTCCTTTAGTTTCTCTGGTTTCTTCGCACACTCCAAACACATACACACTGATTCATCGGATCCTGATCACACTGACCCATAGAGTGTGTGAATGTGATAGGGACATTAGATTGTAAGCTCACTGGCCATTGACTAATGGGAATGTAATAGGAACCTTAGATTGTAAGCTCACTGGGCAGAGACTGATGGGAATGTGATAGGGACCTTAGATTGTAAACTCACTGGGCAGGGATTGATGGGAATATTGTATTATCTCTGTGAAGTTCTGCACTGTTGTTATTCCCTTTAAACTTTTCCTGATCTTGAAGACTATATATAGCGCCATCTAGTGGTAAGTATATACAGCGCATGCTTTGCCTATTTTGAGGAGGTTCCAGTTACTGATGCCTAATGGGGAAAATTCAAGTGACAGACACTTACTTCTCAAATTTTTTCCTCCCTTGCAAGACCTGAGGAAGCCGTTAAGCTGAATTTGAGCATTTCTACAGTATTGTTTGTCTTTAATTGGGATTTTCCAGGGCAATGTAATTAGAATTAAATGGAGAGCAGCTTGTTTTAAGCTTTGAATGAACAGAAAAGGCTTTTCTTTGAGAGCTCAATTAGAGCAGATGCATCTACTTTTATCCCTTCCACCCCAAGTTAAAGTGGTGCCGACCTCCAAATACCCTTCCATTACTTGGTACCAGCTGGTGTATATGCACTGGCTATTCCTTCATTCAATTTATTTGAGGGGCCCTAGTGTTATCCAGTAAATCTTTTTTATATTTGATAAGTCAGGAAATAGAGTATACATTATTTTACTTAAAGGGGTTGTTCACCTTTGAGTTAACCAAGGCCTGACGCGTTTCGTGTCTATCAAGGACTCTAGCCTATGACTAAGTGTCTTTGGTAGACATGAAAAGCGTCAGGCCTTGGTTCTTAAAGAAAAACTATACCCCTTCAAACAATGTAGGTCTCTATAAAAATATATTGCATAAAACAGCTCATATGTAAAACCCTGCTTCATGTAAATAAACCATTTTCATAATAATATACTTTTCTAGTAGTATGTGCCATTGGGTAATCATAAATAGAAAATTGTCATTTTAAAAAATAAGGGCCGTCCCCTGGGATCGTATAATTCATAGTGCACAATAACATACCAACAAGCAATACTTGTTAGGTCACATGAGCCAATTAACAGACAGGATTGTGTCTTTTGCTTCCTCACTTCTTCTTATTACAGTTAGAGCTGCAGTATTTCTGGTCAGATGATCTCTTCCTGTTACAGTTAGAGCTGCAGTATTTCTGGTCAGGTGATCTCTTCCTGTTACAGTTAGAGCTGCAGTATTTCTGGTCAGGTGATCTCTTCCTGTTACAGTTAGAGCTGCAGTATTTCTGGTCAGATGATCTCTTCCTGTTACAGTTAGAGCTGCAGTATTTCTGGTCAGATGATCTCTTCCTGTTACAGTTAGAGCTGCAGTATTTCTGGTCAGGTGATCTCTTCCTGTTACAGTTAGAGCTGCAGTATTTCTGGTCAGGTGATCTCTTCCTGTTACAGTTAGAGCTGTAGTATTTCTGGTCAGGTGATCTCTTCCTGTTACAGTTAGAGCTGCAGTATTTCTGGTCAGGTGATCTCTTCCTGTTACAGTTAGAGCTGCAGTATTTCTGGGCAGGTGATCTCTGAAGCAACACACATCATGAAATGGTGGTTCAAGGCAAGAGATGTAAAAGGACAATATTTACTTAAATATATATACCAGTTTGGTAAGATTCTTTAATATGCCACTTAATATGATAAAATCTGTTGCTTAAGTATTCATTTTGGGGGGGGTATAGTTTTCCTTTAATTATGGAGAATAATCTTTAATCTTTTACAGTCTGACTTCGGCTCTATAACTTTGTGTGTCCGGGGTTGTGCTGGCCTCCTTTGATGTTTCCCACTTTATAATTAACCCATTCCCAGCTGTGGGGTCATTTTTAGTCATTCTAGTCAGCGGAGGGCTACTTAATGCACTTATTTCTTCTATACTGTATGTACACGAATACAAGAGGGGCCTCCAAGGCTAATAATGTATAATGGGAGGGCTACAGGCATCATCAGTAAACAAAAGGGGGGTTAGACATTTTAAAGCCTTCAGCTGACCCTAAAGGTGGGCATTTGAGCTGCTGATGTATATGGGGCCCTCCAAAAATTGGCCAGATGTTGATTGGGCAGCTTTGATTTTCCCCTCCAATTGGCTCCTATTTACTGGCATTGAAATCTGATAGTTTGGCCCTAGATCCTCTCACATCACAACCTCACCAAATAAGTGAATAATATAGTGTACATATAGTGTTTGAATTATTTGCCCTTTTCTTCTGACTCTTTTCAACTTTCTAATGACCCCCATCTAAAATCAAATGATCTGTAAGGCTACAAATGTATTGTTATTGCTACTTTGTATTACTCTTCTTTCTATTCAGGCCTCTCCTATTCCTATTCCAGTCTCTTATTCAAATCAGTGCATGGTTGCTGGGGGAATTTGGACCCTAGCAACCAGATTGCTGAAACTGCAAACTGGAGAGCTGCTGAATAAAAAGCTAAATAACTCAGAAACCACAAATAATAAAAAATGAAAACCAATTGCAAATTGTCTCAGAATATCACATCATACTAAAATTTACTTTAAAGATGAACAACCCCTTTAAGTTTGCCCTGCCACCCCCATAACCCACACTTTCTCAGCTCACCCCATGGGCGACATGGTTTTCTGTTAACCCATTCAACCCAATGGGTTGAGACTGGTGCGCTTATCCTTATATCTGGATTAAAGAAATCTTATTACTCCAGTGAAGTTCTAAATGAGAAGCCGTTCTATTTACAAATGATATGTATTTGCCCATGAATAATTGATAAAAAGTCTCTACCTGAGGTCAGGCAAGGTTTCCACATTAAACCTATTGAAACCTATGTTGGCCTAAAGAAAGTTTGCATACTGGTATATAAGTAAAGCAATAACCAGGCTTCAGTGGTGCATAAAGTATGCTATTTAGCACTGTTCATTATTTCCATTGATAGAAGCAGGGCCAGGCCAAGGTATTTTGGCACCCTAGGCCAGGGCTTCAATCAGTGCCCCCCCACCCAGTCCTGCATTACCATTTCCCACCTTACCATTAATATTGCCCCCTATACCTGTGCCAGTAGCCATGTTGCCCCTATTTGTACCTGTGCCAATGGCAGTCAATCCCTCAGATTGCCCCCCAATCTGTACGTGTGCCAGCATAAGACAAAACGTCCATCATAGCGTTACCCCCAGTCTGTAATTATGCCAGCGGCAGCCAAAAAATCCATCATATTGCCCCTAATTTTTACCTGTGCAAGCAGAAGCCAAAAATCCATCATAATGCCCCAAACATGTGTACCTGTTCCAGCACCTATCCTATTATCCTATTACCCCCATTTGTACCTGTGCCAGCAGCAGCCAAGCCCTCCTATTGCCCCCAATCTGTACTTGTGCCAGCAATAGCCAGAAAATCCACAATATTGCCTCCAAATATGAGCAGGAGCAAAAAAGGGGGGTTGGAATAGGTGGTTTATAAAATTGAAAAACTATTAAAGGCCAAGCAAACCAGGGTTAAAAAAAAGATAACAAAAGTGCCTTAAAAGTGCGCCCCCCATAATGATTGCGCCCTAGGCGGGCTCCTACTCTGCCTACCCCTAGTTCCGGCCCTGGATAGAAGTTCAGTACAGTTCTATGTTTTATTGAGGATTTATAAAGCAATAATGCGTCACTAGTGTGCCACCCTAGACTGGACTCCATGCGTTATAAAATTGTAGTTGGTCTGGTAGGAAGCAGCTCCGTCCCATTGGCTGTCAGTGCTGAGTGGTCTCTCCCTGGAAATGCCACTGTCCTATCTGATTAATGCCCAGACTGATGGCTCAACATTGGATAGTTGCTGCTGTAGAATCCTGTTTGGCAGCAGAAATCTGTGTGAGCAGCAATACAGGAACATTGTGCAACCCAGCCAGGTGTAACACTGAAGCTTTCCATACCCTAATAACTTATTTGGTTTAAAGGAGCGGCTCACCATTTTAGGATGTTATAGAATGACCTATTTTAGGCAACTTTTCAGTCGGTCTTCATTTTTTTCTTTTTTCACTTACTTTCTATTTGTCACCATTTTTCTGATATTTAAGTTTTATATTTTCACCTGTCTTTCTAAAGCATCTTACAGGGGGGCTCCAACTCTGTAGACTGTTCTTATCCCGTCTGAGCAGCCTCCCCGAGTTTCATTAAAGGGGTAGTTCGCCTTTAAATTAACTTTTCGTTCGTTACAGAACGGTCTTCGGTATTTTTGTTTCAAAATGTTTAGTTGCCTTCTTCTGACTCTTAGGAAAACAACAATAGTTGTGAGTCCCTCCAAAAATCAGTCAGAGGTAGTAAAAAGTTACAAAAAGTTTATTTAGGACTAATGCGTGGCTGTTGGGGCACTTACTCATAGGCTAATGGGCAAACCCTGTACATCTCTCATATAGGGGTGTGACCAATCAAGGCAACATACATCACAGCCAATCACCGAGGGGCAAATTCACTAAGCGCCGAAGCGCCTAACGCTAGTGTGAATTCGCTAGCGTTGGGCATTTTCGTTACTTCGCAAATTCACTAACGAACACTGGCGTAACTTCGCTATTGTTACTTCGCACCCTTACACCTGGCGAATTTGCGCAACGGACGTAACTACGCAAATTCACTGACGTGCACATTTTTCTGAACGCCACCTTTTACGCCAGACTTCCTTCGCCACCTCAGACCAGGCGAAGCGCAATAGAGTTGATAGGGATTGCTTCCAAAAAAGTTAAAAAAAAAAGTTTTTCTAAGTCCCAAAAAACGCCAGCATTTTTTCTTTATTATGGGTGATAGGCTGAAAAATTTTTGGGGCTCCCCTCCTTCCCCCCTACATTTCCTAACTCAACGCAACTTAACTATACAGTGGGCACATGTGTAGGGCAAAATAAAAATTTTATTTGATGTTTTGAAGGTTTCCCAGGCTTGTGTAGTGATGCTACGAATACTTCCATTGAAATTTGAATTTGCCGCTGTATGCAAATTAACCATCGCTAGCGTAACTTCGCTTTGCTTGGCGAATCAACGCTAGCGCAACTTCGCAACCTTACGCTACCCCTAAGCGCAACTTCGGATTTAAGTGAATTTGCGCAACTACGATTCTTAGTAAATAGTTTAAATGCCTATTTACATACTGGCTTCCCACATTGGATTGCCAGATATCTACATAAAACAAATCAAAATAAACAAAATAAACAAATAAAAAACACAAAAAAGAAATACAAAGAAAAGGCAGATATCCATAAAAATATATTTAGATAAATAGCACAAGGCAGTTTTTGTGGTCTCTTTCATGTTTGAAGTACTGAGGGAACTTTAGTATCATTACAGAGTTTCACATCAGATACTTATATATTTAGAATTAGTTTATTATATAATAAATATAAAGTAGTGTCCTGAGAGTCAAGAATCTCTGAATGTTATAGTCAATCAGAAATGAGGCTTTGAGAATTTTTTTTTTAAAAAAGTTTTCTTTTCTTTTAGCCCTGTCTGTCTATAGGCATGTAGGCAAATCCATTCTCTTCAAATCGGGGGGGTCATCGACCCCATCTAAAAACAAATGCTCTGCAAGGCTACGGATTTATTGTTATTGCTGCTTTTTATGACTCCTCTTTCTATTCAGGTCTCTCCTATTCATATTCCAGACTCTTTCTTCAAATCAATGCATGGTTGCTAGGGTAATGTGGACCCTAGCAACCAGATTTCCAGAACAGCAAACTGCAAAGCTGCTGAATTCAAAACGAAATAACCACGAATAATTTAAAAAAAAAAAAATGAAAACCAATTGCAGATTGTCTCAGAATATGACTCTCTACGTCATACTGAAAGGTAGGGTAAAGGTGAACAGTCCCTTTAATGATAATCAGGATTATATACACACATATATATATATATATATATATATAGTGATCATTTCTATGCAGAACCCAAGGTTCAGTTTCATTTGGAGGCAATCAGCTCTGAAATACTCAATCTATTTCATGTTGTCTCAGCAGCTCCAGGGCTCAGCAGGGATTTGCAGCTAATGGTAGCTAAGAATACACAGATAACACATTCATTACGGCCATCTCCGAGAGGCTCCTTATTGCTTCTGATGTTTTCATGAATGTACCCGAGATTTTTCTTTCTTTCTATTTCTTTGCCGGGTTCATTCTGGATCTAATGCACTCTTCTCTTGCTGTCACACTCCATTCTAATCAAAGGAAAGTCCTCTGACATGAGTCAAAGCCCACAATACTGTCGCAACTTCCATTTATTCACTGACCCTTCCTTGCAATCTGGGCCTATTCACCTAAATTTATATTCCTGACATCACAATGGTGCAGTTATCATGGACGGTACAAATTAGTAAACTACCTATAAAGTGTTTTCCTTTATCTTTATTCTCTTGATCGGTTAATGTCAACAATACATTTTACCTTGCATCCCCTTAAAGGGATACTGTCATGGGAAAATATGTTTGTTTTTTTTAAATGCATCAGTTAATAGTGCTGCTCCAGCAGAATTCTGCACTGCAATCCAATTCTCAAAAGAGCAAACAGATTTTTTATATTTAATTTTGAAATCTGACATGGAGCTAGACATATTGTCGGTTTCCCAGCTGCCCCCAGTCATGTGACTTGTGCTCTGATAAACTTCAATCACTCTTTACTGCAAGTTGGAGTGATATCGCCCCCTCCCTTTCACCCTCAGCAGCCTAACAACAGAACAGTTGGAAGGTAACCAGATAGCAGCTCCCTAACACAAGATAACAGCTGCCTGGTAGATCTAAGAACAACACTCAATAGTAAAATCCAGGTCCCACTACGACACATTCAGTTACATTGAGATTGAGTAGGAGAAACAACAGCTGTCAGAAAGCAGTTCCATCCTAAAGTGCTGGCTCTTTCTGAAAGCACATGACCAGGCAAAATGACCCGAGATGCACCTACACACCAATATTACAACTAAAAAATACACTTGCTGGTTCAGGAATGACATTTTATATTGTAGAGTCAATTATTTGCAGTGTAAACAGTGTCATTTAGAAATAAAAACAAAATCATAACAATCATAACAGAATCCCTTTAAATGTTTTTACCTTTCCCCAGTTCTGCTTTAAAGGATAAGTAAACCTTTAAAATAAGTGGATGTAAAATTGACGAGGGTGATATTCTAAGAACTTTGTACATTAATTTTTTTTTTGATTCCAAGATATTAAGGGATACATGTATTGTTAATATAAATGAATTTTGTTACAACAGCGCCACCTGCTGGTCAGTTTCCCACCAGTCTGACCACCAAGTAGTCAAGGAAGTTGTCAGGAGAAAGAAAGAGGCTGATCTGATGTTCTTCTACTTAGGAAAGATGTGAGAAAGGTTTTTAATTTTATTCCTAAGCAGAAGAACATCAGATCAGCCTCTTTCTTTCTCCTGACAACTTCCTTGACTACTTGGTGGTCAGACTGGTGGGAAACTGACCAGCAGGTGGCGCTGTTGTAACACAATCATCATCATCATCATTTATTTATATAGCACTGTCAAGATACGCAGTGCTTTTTCATTTATATTAACAGCACATGCATCCCTTAATATCTTGGAATAAAAACAAAATAAATAATGAATGTGAATGGCAAAAGTGCTTAGAATAGCCCCCTCATCAGTTTTGCATTCACTTACTTTAAAGGTTAACTTAACTTTTAAAGGAGTTGTTCACTTTTAAATTAACTTTTGCTATGATTTTTTATTATTTGTGGATTTTTAGTTATTTATATTTTTATTCAGCAAATCTCCAGTTTACAATTTCAGCAATCTCGTTGCTAACATCCACATTACCTAGCAACGATGCATTGATTTGAATAAGAGAATAGAATATAAATAATAGAGGCCTGAATAGAAATATGAGCAATAAAAATAACAATAATAAATGTGTTGCCTTACAGAGCATTTGTTTTAGATGGGTCAGTGACCCCCATTTGAAAGCTGGAAGAAGAGTCAGAAGAAGAAGGCAAATAATTCAGAAACTACAAAAAAAGAAAAAAATCAAAGGCAAAGTGAAAGGTTGCTTTGAACTGGCCATTTTATAACATACTAAAATTTAACTTAAAGGTGAACTGCCCCTTTACTATTATGAAAATGGTTTATTTACATGAAGCAGGGTTTTACACACGAGCTGTTTTATGCAATATCTTTTTATAGAGACCTAAAATGTTCGGTGGTATAGTTTTCCTTTAAGTGGCAACTGTCTCTTTCTGAACCCCAACCTGACACCCTATGGCAGCTCCCACTGAACTTATCTAAATTATTGCTAATGTACAGAGTATAGCACAGTTTTTTAAACAATGTTGCAAAAGTCTTAGATCCACAGAAGCAAAGACAAGTCTGTTAATCAGCTGCCTTGTCTTACATTGTATCTAGTGATGTGCGGGTTGAGAAAAACTCGACCGGCACCCGCCTGCACCCAACATCTGCCTTCCTTTCATAGGCTAGCACTGACCAGCCTCGTTGATGACATCACAGAAGGGGGGGGAAGGACAGGCGCGCGCCTATAAAATCGGAAGCCAGAAGTGTAATGTCGCATGCAGAAGAGCTGAACCCGAACCTGCCCACAACCCACAAATGGGGGAGCAATGTTTGCCCTTTGTGCACCGCCCCATTCTGTGACATCACCACAGGGTAGACGCGGGTATATAAAACAGGATCACTCTGCGGGCTTTTGGGGGTCGGGTGCGGGTTCTTGAGGGTCGAGTGTGGGTTCTCGGGGGTCGGGTGTGGATTCTTGGGGGTCCGGTGTGGATTTTCGTGGGTCAGGTGCATTTTCTTGGGGGTTGGGGTGCATGTTTTCGGGTGTCGGGTGCGGGTTCTCTGGTGTTGAGTGTGGGCTTTCGGGGGTCGGGTGCGGGTTCTGGGGGGTCAGGTGTGGCTTCTCGGGGTTGGGTGCAGGTTCTCGGGTCGAGTGCGGGCATTTGGGGGTCGGTGCGGGCTTTCGGGGGTCGGTGCGGGCTTTTGAGGGTCCGGTGCGGTTTCTTGGGGGTTGGGTGCGTGTTTTCAGGAGTCGGGTGTGGGTTCTTGGGTGTTGGGTTAAGTTCAGGCGCGGGTCGAGTTTTTCTGGACCTGCACATCACTATGGCAGAGCCCTAATCCTGTAGTTATTTCCAGTTACAGAACAGCCTTTACTAACCCATGCATATGCCCATGCCAACTACCCTTCTACTGACCCCATGTCTGCACTGAAACACAAGTGAAAGGTTTAGCTGTGTGTTTGTAAACAGGGGGTGTAAAGTTGTGGATTGTGTTTTTTTCTGTGTCGTATACAACACAAGCTTTTCTACTAGACAAAAGCAATTTAACAGAAGTCTGTTCTCCTTCAGATGTGGCTTGTGCTTCATTGTTCTGTATATAGAGAGGGGACTGATGGGACAATGGCCGCACATTCTGTGTATCTGTTGCTAGAACTGCAGTCATCTCTCTCTTTCCCTCCCTTGGCAGATTCGATGCAGATAATTGAATAATGACATGACCTTGCTAATTAAAAAGATGACTCTTACAAGGCAGAGATTTGTCAGTGTCTGTGAAGGATAAGTATTCTGTATTCCAGGCATGAGCCTTGCATCTTATTCCCCAGGATTCTGAAAATGGAGATAAAGGTGATGGTTCTGTCTGTGAACTCATCAGGTATATGTCAATTATGAAAGCTCTTCATCAGGGCAGAGAAGGTGTTTAAGGATAAGTAAACCTTTAAAATAAGTAAATGTAAAATTGATGAGGGGGCTAATCTAAGCACTTTTACAATGTACATTCATTATTTATTTATTATAAATGGCAAGATGAATGAATTTTGTTACAACATCGCCACCTGCTGGTCAGATTCCCACCAGTCTGACCACCAAGTAGTCAAGGAAGTTGTCAGGAGAAAGAAAGAGGCTGCTCTGATGTTCTGTTTAGGAATAAAATTAGAAACTGTTCTCAAATCTTTCTTTACCTAAGCAGAAAAACATCAGAGCAGCCTCTTTCTTTCTCCTGACAACTTCCTTGACTACTTGGTGGTCAGACTGGTGGGAATCTGACCAGCAGGTGGCGCTGTTGTAACAAAATTCATTCATATTAACAGTACGTGTGTCCCTTAATATCTTGGAAGAAATAAATAAATATTGAATGTATAGCTTAGAATAGCACCCTCATCACTGTTATATTCACTTATTTACAGGTTTACTTATCCTTTAAAATACAGTCTATGGGAGATGGTCTGTGGTGCTTTCTGGATAATAGGTTTCCAGATAATTGATTGAGAGATCTCTTACAGCTGAGAAGGGATTCTGTTGGTATAGAGTATGTAAATAGTCTGTAGTAATTTAACTGGAACAGCACAGCAGTAAAGAGGGTCTCAGGCCCCCAGGCATTTCTCCTGGATAGAGGCCCCAGGATACATATAGTGCCTACAGCAAAATATTGTCAAATATCAAGGGAGTACTTCTGAGCCATTGTCATGCAAATGTTGGCCAGTGAATACTGGAGTTAAAACAAATAAAAAAAATAAATAAATAAACATGTTTTTTTCAAAACACATCAGTTAATAGTGCTACTCCAGCAGAATTGTGCACTGAAATCCATTTCTCAAAAGAGCAAACAGATTTTTTTATATTCAATTTGGAAATCTGACATGGGCTAGACATATTGTCAATTTCCCAGCTGCCCCAGGTCATGTGACTTGTGCCTGCACTTTAGGAGAGAAATGCTTTCTGGCAGGCTGCTGTTTTTCCTTCTCAATGTAACTGAATGTGTCTCAGTGGGACATGGGTTTTTACTATTGAGTGTTGTTCTTAGATCTACCAGGCAGCTGTTATCTTGTGTTAGGAAACTGTTATCTGGTTACCTTCCCATTGTTCTTTTGTTTGGCTGCTGGGGGGGGGGGGAAGGGAGGGGGTGATATCACTCCAACTTGCACTACAGCAGTTAGGGAAGCACCGAATCCAGGATTCGGTTTGGGATTCGGCTAGGATTCAGCCTTTTTCAGCAGGATTCGGCCTAATCCTTCTGCCCAGCCAAACCGAATCCGAATTTGCATATGCAAATTAGGGGCGGGTAGGGAAATTGCGCAAATTTTTGTCAAAAAAACAAGGAAGTAAAAAAAGTTTTCCCCTTCCCACCCGTAATTTGCATATGCAAATTAGGGTTCGGATTCGGTTCGGTATTCGCACGAATCTTTAGCAAAGGATTCGGGGGTTCAGCCGAATCCAAAATAGTGGATTCGGTGCATCCCTAACAGCAGTAAAGAGTGATTGAAGTTTATTAGAGCACAAGTCACAATAAAGTGACAATATGTCTAGCCTCATGTCAGATTTCAAAATGAAATATAAAAAAATCTGTTTGCTCTTTTGAGAAATGGATTTCAGTGCAGAATTCTGCTGGAGCAGCACTATTAACTGATGTGTTTTGAAGAAATTGTTTTTTCCCATGACAGTATCCCATTAAAAGGGTTGTTCACCTCCCAAACACTTTTTCAGTTTGCTGTTTTCAGATTGTTCACCATAAACAAAGATGTTTTTCAATTGCTTTCCATCTTTTATTTTTTATCGGTTTCCCAATATTTAATTTTAAAGTTTAATGTCTCTGTCTCTAGTGTCTCAGTGCCGCAGCTCAGTGATCCAGGAGCAGATTCTGAACCGTTACAATTTGTTACATTTAGTTGATCCATTTCTCAGCAGCATCTGTGGAATATCAGAAACTATTGTATCAAGTCTAACAGCTGCCTGTAATGAAACTCAGGGATTCTGCTCAGCAGGGACAAAGATAACAAATGTATCAACTAAGGGGCAGATTTATCAAGGGTCGAAGTGAATTCGAGGGAAGTAAAAAAATTTGAAATTTGAAGTAATTTTTTTGGATACTTCAACCATCAAATAGGATACTACGACTTCCAATTTACTTCAACTTCGATTCAAAGTAAAAATCGTTCGACTATTCGATCGAAGTACTGTCTCTTTAAAAAAACTTAGACTTCAATAATTCGCCAACTTAAACCTGCCGAATTGCTGTTTAGCCTATGGGGGAGCTCCTGTGTGTTTTGCTAAGCTTTTTTAAGTCGAAGGATTTTTTGGGAAAATCGTACGATCGTACGATAAAATCGTTCGATTTGAATTATGATCATAATAGGATTGTACTATTGTACTACGATCGGAATACGATCGTACGATGTATAAAATCCTTTGAATTCGAATGTCGGAGGATTCTATTCGATGGTCGAATTTCAAAGTTTTTTCTATTAAATTCGACCCTTGATAAATCGGCCCCTAAATGTATCAATTTAGAACAGTTAAAGAGTCAGCGACCCCCCCCCCCGAGCTTTGCTTGTGTCGGCTGTGTAATACTGTGTCTCTATCCCATCATATGAGAAATAGCCCAGTCTGTGCTCTCTAATGGTCAATAAAATAGAAACTACACTTCACTATGAATCAAGCAGAACTTATTGGAATAGAATTATCAGTTAATTAGTGCTGCTTTATTACCTTTCATATATTTAGCTACTAACGTGGCTGGATAATTGGCAGTAAAGCAATATTAAAGGGGTTGTTCACTTTTAAATTAACTTTTAGTATGATGTAGAGAGGGATATTCTGAGACAATTTTGCAATAGGTTTTCATTTTTTATTATTAGTGTTTTTTGAGTTATTTAGCTTTTTTATTCAGCAGCTCTTCAGTTTGTAATTTCAGCCATCTGGTTGCAAGGGTCCCAATTCCCCTAGCAACCATGCACTGATTTGAATAAGAGACTGGAATATGAATAGGAGAGACCTGAATAAAAAGATTAGGACTCTTCAAACATATGGGGGCAACTTAATCAAGGGTCAAATTAAAAATTCGAAATTTGAATTTTCAAAGTTTTTTATAGTCAAAACTGTCAAATTTGACTAGGGAATTATTAAAATTTGATTCAAGTTTTTAAAAAAATTTGAATTCAGTTTTTGAGATTTATCATACTCTGGCCCTTTAAGAACTCAAATTTGATTATTGCCACCTAAATCCTGCCGAATTGCTGTTTGAGGCAACAGGAGAGGCCCTGGCATCAATTTGGCGTTGTCTGCAGCCTTCCTGACATTCATTCTCCAAAAAAACCTGAAATCGAGTTTTTGAAATTCAAATCTAATTCAATTTGAATTGGATTCAAGTTTTCGAGTCGATCCTATTCACCAGAGTTGAAAAAAAATCTGATTTATTTTTTAATACATTTCAATTGGTCGAATTTCGAGTTCATGGGAGTTTAAAAAACTCACATGAATTCGACCTTTGATAAATGTGCCTCAACATAAAGCCAATAGGCTGGTAAGGATAAGGATTAATTATATCTTAGTTGGGATCAATTACAAGCGACTATTTTATTATTACACAGAAAAAGGAAATCATTTTTAAAAGTTTGGATTTTTTGGATAAAATGGAAATGGCCTTTTTGTAATTCTGCACTTTGTGGATAGTGTTGCCACCCGGCCGGTATTTTACCGGCCTAGCCGGTAAAACACCAGCCAAGGCCGGGGGCCGGTATTACTAATTTACCGGCAATGTAGCTGCTGGTAAATTTGGAATACACTTAAAAAAAGCCCGTGGCCTACCCCCAGCCTGCACCAAACTTACCTTTTTTCCTGGGCTTCTTGCCAAATTTGCGCATTTGGCTCCTCCCCCTTTGTCATCACGATCCGGCCAGCCAATGGCGCGCCCGTCCCCGTCCCTTTATCGTCACGGCCCGCCCCTTTAAGACCGCCCCTCCACCTGCCGGTAAAGGTTATTTTAAAAGGTGGCAACCCTATTTGTGGATAACGGGTTTCCGGATAACAGATCCCACACCTGTATATGCTCAGGCTTGGGTGTTTGGGGCACAACAAGGGCCCAATATCTGATCTGTTTAGACCCCCACCACTGCCACACCATGTACCTTTCAGGGCCACTTCAAACAATTTTCCATGATGACCATGGCAATCGGTGGCCTAGGTTGGCAGAGGCATGTAGCTCATGGCCACTGGGATTTCTCCTGCAGTGTCACCGGACCAGTGCATCCTTATAAATACTAGCTCTTTATTTTCAAGTAGAATATACTGGTGACGTTTGATGAATTTAAAGAACATATTTATGCAAAGTTTCTTTTTTTTATTTTAAATTTAATTATCTTTCTGTTCAGGCTGTTTCCTATATATCATCAAGTCTGTCTTATAAACTGCTCACTAATTGTTAGGGTCAGAGACCCTAGCTGGCTGATAGGAGCACATTTTTCCAGTTGAGTTGTTTTCAGACTGTTCTCCATAAACAAAGAATTTTTTCAATTGCTTTCCATTTTTTATATTTTAATGTTTTCCCAAGATTCAAGTTTAAAGTTTAATGATCATGTCTCTAGTGTCTCAGTAATTGAGGAGCAGATTCTGAACTGTTACAATTTGCTCCATTTAGTTGATACATTATTTCTCAGCAGCATCTGTGGGGGAATATTGGCAACTATTGTATCAAATCTAACAGCTGCCTTTAATGAAACTCAGGAATTCTGCTCAGCAGGGACAAAGATAAGAAATGTATCAACTAAATGAATCAATTTAGAACAGTTAAAGAGTCGGCGACCCCCCCTCCTCCCAGAGCTGCTTTAGAAAAATGAAACTTTACACTTCAATAGAAAGATAGATATAAACAGTCACTAAAAGAAAATAGAAAGTAGTTGGGAAAACGTCTTTATTTCTGGGGAACTGTCTGAAACCAACTAAACTGAAAATTGTTTGAAGTTGAACAACCCCTTTAAAAAAGAAGATCGACCCAGTTCCAATGGGTTTAAAGGAAAACTATACCCCCAAAATGAATACTTAAGCAACAGATAGTTTATATCAAATTAACCGACATATTAAAAAATCTTATCAAACTGGAATATATATATTTAAATAAATATTGGCCTTTTACATCTCTTGCCTTGAGCCACCATTTAGTGATGGTCTGTGTGCTGCCTCAGAGATCACCTGACCAGAAATACTGCAGCTCTAATTATAGCAGGAAGAAGTGGGGAAGCAAAAGCCAGAACTCTGTCTGCGACCTAACTTGTATGGTTTGTTTGTGTGCACCGTGAATCGTACGATCCCAGGGGGCGGCCCTTATTTTTTAAAATGCCAATTTTCTATTTATGATTACCCAATGGCACATACTACTAAAAAAGTATATTATTATGAAAATGGTTTATTTACATGAAGCAGGGTTTTACATATGAGCTGTTTTATGCAATATCTTTTTATAGAGACCTACATTGTTTGAGGGGTATAGTTTTCTTTTAAGATGATTAATCACAGGCTGAAATGAGGCATATTGGACCTGCGTATTAGTGCCCTATGTCTGACTGACTAGAGGTTTGCTTTTGATCATTCTTTTAATAATACAGTATAGACTTATTTATGTAAGGAATGACTGCTATACATATTCCAATTGCAGTGGCCAAGTAGGCAGGATCCCCTGCTTGCCCAATGCCCAAGTATCTGTCTTACATGGTGCAGCTGTAGTGCCCCCCAGTGGCAAGAGAACATGCTGCAATATCCCATGCTTGTCATCAATAGATTAAGCTGGAGGGTGCAGCAGTGCTGGAGCTGTGTCCTTTCCCTGTATTGTTCCCCGTGTGGGTTTTTGTGGGTCCTTGTAGATGAGGCTGAGTTACTGCCTTGGGCACGGCTCTTGTGTAAACACTATGCGCCTCCCTCAGGGCATAAAAGAATAAGTGGGTTGCCGGGTTATTGATTTTGGCTCTGGGGAGTTAATTATTAATAGGAACAGAACTGAAAGGGAAAAGGGCAGTAGGGGGACATGGCAGCAGGAATACTACTTGTAGGATGTGACCCTGCAGAGCTGACAGTTTGAGCCACTCGGAATCTGGTCCCACATGTGTAAGTAGTCGTGGGCACGGGCTGATGTATAGTGTAGTTACTGCACCGTGGGCTTGTGACTGTTTTTATCTGTTTGCTTTACTAAACTTAGTCCATTTGTTGTCTCCAAAGCCACATCTCTAAACTCCCAGCATCCTCAGCTAGCTCAGGAACTACAGCAAGGTTAACAAAACCCTCAGTTGTTGTTGTTGTTGTTGTTGGCCTAGGCAGTTATTGAGGGCATTGCACATATGAAAGCCTCGGGGAGAATGAAGTCTCAGCTCATTTGTGTGGCTGGGATGGAGAGCTCAGGTGCATGCGAGGACAACTTACTCAAGAGGAGAAACTTAATATCATTGCATTGCTTAACCCTTCTTCTTCTTTTATTTTTTGTGTTCTAAACTCGGGACCTGGGGTTTTCTGGATTAACCGGATCTTTCTGTAGTTTGAATCTTCACACTTTAAAGGATAAGTAAACCTGTAAAACAAGTGAATGTAAAATTGATGAGGGCGCTATTCTTTTGAAATGTACATTCATTATTCATTTATTTTTAATTCGAAGATATGAAGCGATACACGTACTGTTAATATGAATACATTTTATTCCAATAGAGCCACCTGCCGGTCAGTTTCCCACCAGTCTGACCACCAAGTAGTCAAGGAAGTTGTCAGGAGAAAGAAAGAGGCTGCTCTGATGTTCTTCTGCTTAGGAAAATTTAAAAAAAGGTTTCTAATTGTTTTCCTAAGCAGAAGAACATAGTTACATAGTTAAATTGGGTTGAAAAGAGACAAAGTCCATCAAGTTCAACCCCTCCAAATGAAAACCCAGAACATCAGAGCAGCCTCTTTCTTTCTCCTGACAACTTCCTTGACTACTTGGTGGTCAGACTGGTGGGAAACTGACCAGCAGGTGGCGCTGTTGTAACAAAATTCATTGTATCCCTCAATATCTTGTAATTAAAAAATAAATAATGAATCTACAAGCAAAAGTGCTTAGCATAGCCCCGTCATCAGTTTTACATTCACTTATTTTTAAGGTTTAGGTCTACTAAAAAGGTTAAAGGGGTGGTTCGCCTTCAGGTTAACTTTTAGTATGCTATAGAATGGCCAATTCTAAGCAACTTTCAATTCATTATTTTTTTTTTATAGTTTATGAATTATTTGCCTTCTTCTCCTGACTCTTTCTAGCTCCCATATTCCATATTCTTGTTCAAATCAATGCATGGTTTCTAGGTTAATTTGGACCCTAGCAACCAGATGACACTGCAAACTGGAGAGCTGCTGAATAAAAAGCTAAATAACTCAAATACCACAAATAATAAAACATGAAAACCAATTGCAAATTGTCTCAGAATATCGCTACCTACATCATACTAAAAGTTAACTCGAAGGTGAACAACCCCTTTAAGGTTTAGGTCTACTAAAAAATCATGTAAACATTAAATAAACCCAATATTACTTATGAATTAAAAGCATGCACAGTGTCTCACTTAAAACATTTACTGTATTAGTGCAATTCAAGGCTGAATTTCACTAATGTTTTAAGTGAGACACTGTGCATGCTTTTAATTTGAGTAATATGTGATATTGGACCTGTGCACAGTTCTCACTGAAAGATAGCATACACCCCTAAATTCACTGAAAGATAGCATACACCCCTAAATTCACTGAAAGATAGCATACACCCCTAAATTCACTGAAAGATAGCATACACCCCTAAATTAAACCGTTCCTTTGAAATAACCCCAGGTTTAATTATATCTCAGTTGGGATCAAGTACAAGCTATAGGTTTATTATTGCACAGAAATAGGAAATCATTTTGAAAACTTTAGATTATTTGAATACAATGGAGTCTATGGGAAATGGCCTTTAACTAATTCTGAGCTTTCTAGATAATTGGGTTCCAGATAACGGATCCCATACCTATATAATTTTATTAAGCAGATAGACTATAGACAATCTTTACTTGTTTCTAATCTCCTTAAGGGATAAAATGATCCAACTTAAGGTGCTTCACCAAATATATATCACGCCCCAGAGACTCAAGGTTATGGGTAGAATAGAAGGGACTAAATGTCCTAAATGAGGTACAGTAGAGGCAGGTTTCCTACACTTAATCTGGGACTGTCCCAAAGTAATATCATTTTGGAGGGAGGTGACTTGATATAGCAATGAACATCTGTCTCTCCCTGGAATCTGTACTCCTGCATACCTCCCAACATTTTGGAAGTAAAAAGAGGGACAAAAAAGTTTTTTTCTGCACGTAGCGCAGCAAATTTTTTGACCACACCCCTTTCTGTGGCCACACCCTCAAATTACCATGTTTGTTTTACAAAATTTGGCAGGTTATGAAAGTTTGAAAATATTTCTCCTTATCTAAACTGTGTTTTTGTGTCTCAAAATTGTTACAAAGTATCTTATTTGCACCTGTTAGCTGTTCTGGGCTCTCTGCTAAAAGCCAATTAAAGTGGACCTGTCACCTACACATAAAAAGCTGCATAATGAAAGTCCTTTGCAAATTAAATATGAAACCCCAAAAAAAATTTTCAATAAAACATCCATACCTGTTATAAAGGTGTTTAAATATCTAAACTGTCAATCAAATATTACCTGCCCCGCCTCTATGCCCGTGGCATAGAGGCGGGGCAGTCAATTACTTTCACTTTCCATTCAGCACTTCCTACATGTCACTGCTCTCCCCACATTCCCCCTTCCCTCCTCAGGCTCTATAATTGTGTAGGGCACTGCACATGGACATTAGGTCCCCCATTCTGGTGCACACACAAGATTTTGGGGAGATACACAATTTCCCTTAATAACCGTGTCCACAAAATGGCTGCTGCCTGCTTGCTGTGATTGTATAATTCCAAGACAGAAGGAAACAAAATGTAAATAATAAATACAGTGTAAGTAAAGTTTATTTTGCTCAACTAACATGATAGAAAAGAATTTGAAATTATTTCTTAGGGTGACAGGCCCCCTTTAAGTGAGAAACTTTGTTTCTTTTTCTGGCTGTTCAGTTTAGAGAAAAGAGGGACTTTCCAGTACAAATGAGGGACTGCGGGTTGAGCTGTCAAAAGAGGGACTGTCCCTCCGAAAAAGGGACAGTTGGGAGGTATGCTCCTGAAGTCTGTATACTAGGTATAATTGATGAAGTGGTACCTTTACAAAAAACTAGAACATTACTACGCTCCATAGTATTTTATGCAAAAAAAACAATTATTATGAGTCCTAATGCCCCCACACTCCAGCAGTGGATTGATTTAATAAATGCCACCCTTCCCCTAATCAAGATGACCTATTGACCTATAATGCTCGGGGAACTCCTAACAAATTTGGGAAAATATGGACCTCTTGGTTGGATGTCAATCCCCAGGCTTCGTTATCAGATTGCTAAACTGTGACTGCAAGTTGTGCTGTTATGAGTTTGTGATGTGACAGTCACTGTGTTATGTTATCACTTGTACCCAGTCTACTCTATAAATGTCATTATTACTGTTTATGTTTTTTTGATTTTCTTTTGGGTTTAAAATGCAAAAATAAAAAAAAAAAAAAACACATCAGGGAAACACATAAAACAAACATTGACTACTATTTTGTTTTACAGGAGGAGTCGCGCATCCTCAGAGTAAAAATTGTCTCCGGCACCGACTTGGCAAAAAAGGACATCTTTGGGGCCAGGTAAATAGTTTTTATATTATCCGTTCTAGTTCTAGTCTACTTGTAACATTGTGGTATTATTTAACAAAATCTACATTTTTCAGATTTTTTTTTTTAAATAAAAACGTCCAACCAAACTAGAATCCACAATTTTGCCTTATTTATTATTAAAAAAAAAACTCGAATAAAATCAAGCGAAAAAGCCAAATCATATGAATTCCCAAATCGTACAATTTTTTCGGGCTTTTTCCTGAAATGTGCTAATTCCAGCGCAGACCACAGAAACTTCCAAATAGGATCGGGACATCTCCCGTTGACTTATATACAACCTTGGCAGGATTTTCAGATTTGGACCTTTTGCAGCCTCGGGGTATAATAAATCTCGAAAAAAAATTCCATTTAAATAATTCAGATTTTATAGACATATAGATTTCATATAGACAGAGCGGCCGTCTAAAGGCTGGTACAACTGAACTGCACTTTGACTACACATAACAGTTTTACAAAGTATCTGGCTGGTCACTTGTTTTTATATTACTCAGTAAGGATGAATGGAAATGCTAGGACCACTGTGACAGCCGGAATCAAGCCAAAGTCTGTCTTTAAATCTGTATGTCTAGAACTTTAGTTTGATTATGATGAGACCATAAGTTTGCTGGTCACATGTCTCCCCAAAGTAACATAAATAAAGTTCCCTAAAATAAGCAAGGTCTTCTAAATGAGGTTGGTACTGCTCTAGGGTTATTAGATATGAAATTGGCCCTGTGTCTATATTATCATTTGTTCTTGAGTTATTAGATATAGGGATGCGCCGAATCCACTATTTTGGATTCGGCCGAACCCCCGAATCCTAAGCAAAGGATTCGGCCGAATACCGAACCGAATCCGAACCCTCATTTGCATATGCAAATTAGGGTGGGAAGGGGAATTTTTTTTTACTTCCTTGTCACGCGATTTCCCTCTCCACCTCTAATTTGCATATGCAAATTAGGATTCGGTTCGCCAAGGCACAAGGATTCGGCCGAATCCGAATCCTGTTGAAAAAGGCCGAATCCTGGCAGAATCCCGAACCGAATCCTGGATTCGGTGCATCCCTAATTAGATATGAAATTGGCACTGTGTCTATATTATCATGTGTTCTTGGGTTATTAGATGTGAAATTGGCACTGTGTCTATACTATTGTGTGTTATTTGTTTATAGTTGGCACTGTGTCTATATCATCATGTGTTTTGGGCTATTAGATGTGAAATTGGCACTGTGTCTATACTATTGTGTGTTCTGGTGTTATCAAATGTGAAACTGGCACTGTGTCTATATTATCATGTGTTCTTGGGTTATTAGATGTGAAATTGACACTGTGTCTATACTATCATGTGTTCTGGAGGCATTCCATAAATTGTTACAAAAGTATCTAAGTGCACCTGCCACATATTCTGGGCTCTCTGCTAAAATCCAATTAAGTTAGAAACATATTCTGGCTGTTCAGTGCAGGAGATCAAATAAACATTCAGTCACAATCCAGGACTGAGGGTTGAGTTGTCAAAATAAGGACTGTCCCGCGACAGTTGGGAGGTATGTTACTGCAGGGATAGACTACCCTCTAGTGCAGTGATCTCCAACCAGTAGCTCATGAGCAAAATGTTGTTCTCCAACCCCTTGGATGTTGCTCCCAGTGGCCTCAAAGCAGGAGCTTATTTTTGAATTCCAGGCTTGGAGGCAAGTTTTGGTTGTATAAAAACCAGATGTACTGCCAAACAGAGTCTCAATGTAGGTTGACAATCCACACTTATCACACTAAATCACACTTATTTGGCACCCCAAGAACATTTTTCATGCTTGTGTTGCTCCCCAACTCCTTTTACTTCTGAATGTCACTCACAGGTTCTGAAGGTTGGGGATCCCTGTTCTAGTGAAAAGCTTTATTTTCATGCAATGCTGCTGATATCTCCTATCCTGGAGAAGTAGCTTATATTCCTTTTTTAGAATTTTTTTTGGAAATTAAAAGTGGAAGGTGTTATGATATAGTTGTGAAATCGACATATATGCACAGACAGTGTTTTGGAAATATAATTAAAATCCAGCAGGAATTCGAAACGCACCTCGTGCATAGAACAAACAAGATAATTTACAAAATTCTTCTGATTAAAGTTATAGCGCAGGTGGGATGTGAGCATATTCTCATTATCGGTATAATTCTGACTTGCTCACTAGAGACGTTCTGTGCCCTTGCCTAGAGAGGAGGACATGAAGCCGAGGCAGAGAGCTTGCTAATTCATTTCACATTCACAGTGCTGGGGAAAAGCAGAGGATTTTGATTTTTTTTTTCTCTGCCTTGTTAGCAGTTTTACTGAAGCGTAATAAAGCATTCACCTAGGTTCCATTTCTCACTAAACAAGTGAATCTGTCACTTTAGAACCATTGTTGTGCCAGTTAATAGGCCCAAATGATTTTGGGCTTGCACACATTTAGCTTATAAAAATGTTAAATATTTGAGATGCACCGAATCCAGCATTCTATTCGGGATTCGGCCAGTATTCAGCCTTTTTCAGCAGGATTCGACTCAATCCTTCTGCCCGGCTGGACCAAATCCTAATTTGCGTATGCAAATTAGGAGTGGGGAGGGAAATAGAATGACTTTTTGTAACAAAACAAGGAATTAAAAAATGTTTGCATATGCAAATTAGGATTCTCTTCAGTATTCGGCCGAATCCAAAATAGTGGATTTGGTGCATGTATATACAGTCACCCTGCTATAGTTCCAGGGGTACCCAGGGCACAAATAAACACTCATCCCAAATCTCCCCCTAACTGGCCTTCAGGCTGGGCCCCCATAGCTCATAACAAGGTTACAGATATATAGAAACATTGGGGTAACAGTCACCCTGCTATAGTTCCAGGGGTACCCAGGGCACAAATAAACACCCCAAATCTCCCCCTAACTGACCTTCAGACTGGGCCCCCTTAGCTCATAACAAGGTTACAGATATATAGAAACATTGGGGTAACAGTCACCCTGCTATAGTTCCAGGGGTACCCAGGGTACAAATAAGCACTCACCCCAAATCTCCCCCTAACTGACCTTCAGACTTGGCCCCCGTAGCTCATAACAAGGTTACAGACATATAGAAACATTGGGGTAACAGTCACCCTGCTATAGTTCCAGGGGTACCCAGGGTACAAATAATAAGTCCAAATCTGGTGTAAGTTTAGGCTAATAACTAGGGATGGGCGAATTTCTTCACTTGTTTTGCCGCAAAAATGACGGCCATAGACTTGGTGTCGTGTGTCAAAAATTTTTTCACGCCCATACATTGTAATGGGCGTCTGCAACATTTCGCTGGCGGCGAATATTTGACAAAACGAATTGAGTCAAATTCAACCCATCCCTACTAATAACACATGGTTATTTTCACCTTACTGTAAGTCTACTATAAAATCATATTAAACCCAATAGAATTATTTTGTCTGCAATAAGGATTAATAGTGTCTTGGAATAAAGTACATTGAAAAAAAGGAATCATTTTTAAAATTTGAATGGTTTGAAATGGAGTATATGGGGGCTAGCTCTTCCTATAATTAGGAGCTTTCTGGATAATGGGTTTCCAGATAACAGATCGTATACCTGTATATATGACATGCAGGGGTTATACGTGGGCTGCTGCCGCCTGATGCCGCCCCCTCTCCCGCTCCGCGCGTAAAAGTTTAGCGTCGGAGCAGGTCAAACGGGGCGGTATCGCTAGTGCAACGAGTGCGTACTGTGTTTTCTTCACTAGCAGAGCCGAATTTCCGGTTTAAAAACTGGAAATTCGGCTCTTAAAGTTACAGGAGGTGGCTTTTTGCCGCCCCTTGTAACTGCCCGTTCACTGCCGCCTGAGGCAAGGTGCTCACCTCATGGCAGGAATGGCCCTGATGACATGTGCCATTAGCCTTAACCTTTAACATTTTCTTTCTCCCCTGCTACTCCTCTCCATTTCATAGCCATTACCGACTCTGCTTCCTAGGGGTCGCCTCATTCACCTACTGAATTTCTCACCCATGAGCTCAGAGATGTTGAGTGTTACAAGTCACTAGGGCTCATTAAATGGGAACTTTCACAAAAATGAAAAATGTATATAAGCTCCAGCATACTGAAGTCCGAAACTTTGTAAATATAATCAGTTAAATACTCTGCATTGTTTCTGAAATAATCAAGTTTATCTTCACTATTCCTCTCTCAGCATCTGTTTCTCTTCATTCTGTCTTCATGCAGCAGTTGGGTGTCAGATATTCATTGACAGTTAGATCCAATATATCTTATAGGGGGGGCTTCCTTTTGCCTAGAAGATGTATTAGAGCTCATTCAAATAACTGATTCCAGTACAAACACAATCTAACAAAACAACTGCCTTTTGCACAAATTCTGCATGTAGAGAGACATGATGTCTGGTGAGTTTAATAGAGTGAGCTCTAATACATCTTCTAGGCAAAAGGAGCCCCCCTATAAGATATATTGGATCTAACTGTCAATGAATATCTGACACCCAACTGCTGCATGAAGAGAGAATGAGGAGAAACAGATGCTGAGAGAGAAATAGTGAAGATAACTTGATTATTTCAGAAACAATGAATATTTAATTGTTTGTATTTAGAAAGTTATTTTCAGTATCCTGAAGCTTATATTAAATTTAAATTTTTGCTTTAGTTTCCCTTTAACTAAAACATTTGCCCCATTGCAGTGAAAGCTAGTTGTTTGCTAACTGCCACAGTAAGTCATTTTTCATGCACAGAATAATACACCCATGACGTATTGTGTTAGAGCAGGAGATAGAATATCTATATCACTATTTCATGATTTCCCAGTTCTGGAGGCAGTGGTGCTGTTCACAGAGACTTCCAATAAGCCTGAGTAGTCATGCAGGGAAGCTGATAAGTCATTGTTATGCAATCAGCACAAATATGGGAGTCAATATGGGTTGTCTATAAGCCCAAAGAGTCAATATTATTCAAAGGGAAAGGTATGACTTGTAATATCTGCACATATATTTCATACTGGCAGTTCTGGCTAAGGTTGGATTTTGTGGACTAAGGGCTTCAGGTGCAGTCGAGACTTCATTGGTGGTTTATGGCTAAGGTTGGTGGTATAATGGAATGATTTCCATGGGGGGGGGCTTATCAATTGAAGGTAGTAAAGCTCCCCCAGGATGGGACTGTATGAAGCAGAATGTATGCAGCAAAGAAATGATGGGCGACAACCATGTAATGCTATTTTGTAACAAAAATGTTATCTGTATAACTATTATAGACACATTTAGGGCAGGGGGCAGATTTGGGGAGATTTAGTCACCTGGCGACTAATCGCCTCTTCTTTGGGGCGTCAATCTCCCCGAACTGCCTTCACCCTGCCTTCCGCCTGCTAAAATGAAAAATAGCCTGCGGCAATGCGCTTGCGGCGCTTTGATTTCCGAAGTTGTCCGAGGATTCCTCATGAGGCAGCTTTGGGCGACTTGGGAAATCGAAGTGGCATTGCGCTGGCGTTTTCTCATTATAGCAGGCGGGAGGCAGTTCAGGGCCATTGTCACCCTGAAGAAGAGGAGATTAGTGGGCAGGCGACTAAATATCCCCGAATCTGCCCGTGTGCCCCTGCCCTTATGAAAATTCAAGGACAAACTCCTGCATGAAGACAGAATGAAGAGAAACAGATGCTGAGAGAGGAATAGTGAATATAAACTTGAGCACAATATTTAATTGATTGTATTTAGAAAGTTTTTTTTACTTCAGTAAGAGGAAGCTTATATTAAATTTTCATTTTCACAATAGTTCCCCTTTAAGGTGGCCATACATGGGCAGCTTGAAGCTTCAGACCTTGAGTAGCTTTGTAACATGTAACATGTGTGACCACCTTAATGGAGGGCTCTTACTGACGAGCGGTTGTAGCTGCGCTCCCCTGCAGGGCCGGCCTTAGGCCAATTGGACCAATTGGGCCCAAATGGGCCCCGCACCTCTGGGGGCCCCGCACTGCCCCTTTCCTTTCTATTTTGTGCCTGTATGCCCTTATTTTCCTAAATACTTGCTGTGTCAGTAGCCAGCAACACTTTGTCTAGGGGCCCCGCCAACATGGTCCCAATTGGGCCCCACATTTGATAGGACCAGCCCTGCTCCCCTGCGTTCCGTTTTTTCTGCGTTCAGCCGCAGGGGAGTGCAGGAATAGACGCATTATGTTTTTTCCAATGGGGTTGTACTCACACAGTAGGCGCCGAACGCAGGAAAAATGCAGCATGTTGCGTCTCAATCTGCGTTCGGCGCCTACACGCGCGTGTGTGAGTACAGCCCCATTGGAAAAAACTTAATGCGTCTATTCCTGCGCTCCCCTGCGGCTGAACGCAAAAAAACGGAACGCAGGAGAGCGCAGCTTCAAACGCTCGTCAGTAAGAGCCTTAAGGCACTCTTTGTGCTCCAGTGCTTCCCATACTGATTTGTATTATACCTCCCAACTCAGATACAAAGTTTCTAAAATGTAATTGGCTTTTGGCAGAGAGCCAAGAATACGTAGCAGGTGCACTATGATACATTTGTTAAAATTTCAGATAAGCAAAGACACGATTGTAACAATTTCAGATAAGCAAAGAAACAATTGTAACAATTTACAATAAGCAGGGCTCTTATTTGCAGCTTAAAGGGGTTGTTCAACACTTTTTTCAGTAATTTTCAGATTGTTTCCCACAAATACAGACTTTTTTTCAGATACTTTCCATTATTTTTTTTTTTTTTTTACAGTTTTTCCAAAATCTATGTTTAAAGTTGAATGTCCCTGTATCTTGTCTGGCAGCTCAGTAATTCAGGGGCAGACTCTGAACTGTTACAATTCTGCAACATTTAGTCGATCCATTTCTCAGCAGCATCTCTGGGAGTATTAGCAACTAAATGTATCCATTTAGAACAGTTTACAGGGTCGGTGACCCCCCCTCCCAGAACTGCTTTAGAAAGTGAAAAATGACACTTTACAATTCAATATTAGAAAAACCGAAATCTATTAGAAAATAGAAAGTGATTGGAAAAAGTCATTATTTCTGGTGATCTGTCTGAAAACAACTAGTTGTTTGAAGGTGAACAACCCCTTTAAAGGGAAATTCACCTTCCTTCGCAAAACTGTAATAACACATAAAACTCACAGAAATGTGTTCAAACTTTCATAACCTGCCAAATTTTGTTTAATGAAGATGGTCATTAGGGGGTGTGGTCACAAAAATGGGTGTGGTCAAAATGTTGCCTCAGCAAATCTTTTTGTCTCTCTTTCTGTATCCAAAATGTTAGGAAGTATGTTGTATGATATATCACCAGTCAGGCAGCTACAAGGGACCCAGCACTCCCATATGTTCATGCTCAGGCTTTATTTGGACAATTGGACTGATTGTCAGATAACTCAACTGTCACCTTACATATGAATATGGTCATCCTTTGCTGCTGCCGTCTCTATATCAGATGGGACCAATGCCCTTTTCTTTCTATTGACAATGGCTCCTATTGCTGAACTTTTTTTTATATCTGTATTCCCCAATAATTGTACCTTCATTATCACGAACAATATCGCTATAAATGCAATCAGAGCTTATTTTGCCAACTGTTTTCTGTTTATTTTGAGTCTGTATAAATGAAAGGAAGGTTAATGAGGTGGAGAAACGCATAACAGTGGGTGCTGAGTCGCTTCTGATTCATTAAACAAGAAGATTGCAGGGTGAGCTTTTCCAGCGGCAGCCGGCAAACAGTATTGTATAAGGAATAACATAGTGATCCCCGCTGCAGCAATAATAATAATAATAATAATGAGCATTATTGCTCCATACACTCTCTGCAGTTTACCTGATGGCAGGCAATTCTAAATAGGGATGCACCGAATCCACTATTGTGGATTCGGCCGAACCCCCGAATCCTTCACAAAGGATTCGGCCGAATACCGAACCGAATCCGAACCCTAATTTGCATATGCAAATTAGGGGTGGGAAGGGGACTTTTTTTTTACTTCCTTGTTTTGTGACAAAAAGTCACGCGATTTCCCTCTCCACCCCTAATTTGCATATGCGGATTCGGTTCGGCCAGGCATAAGGATTCGGCCGAATCCGAATCCTGCTGAAAAAGGCCGAATCCCGAACCGAATCCTGGATTCGGTGCATCCCTAATTCTAAACACCATACACATCATGCGTCTGAGAGATAAAGAACCCGTGGAAACACCCGAGTTCTACTTTCGTCAAGGGGCTGAATTTTATGATTTATAGCTATACTGGTATGGGACCTGTTATCCTGAATGCCAGAGGTTTTTCAGATAACAGATCTTTCTGTAATTTGGATCTTCATACCTTAAAGGCGGAAGGGAATAAAAACAAAACCTACTTCATCATGTTTGCCATTATGCCCCCTCCTGAAACGCTGCATTAAAAACTCGAATATCATTGCTGCTTTTGTGCACCGATGTTCCGAAGCTTCGCCGATGTTAACAGTTTGGCGGCGCAATTTTCAAATTGGCGCATCACTTCCGCCCTACACTTCCTTGTCGCTGTGCACGTGACCGCGTCGTCATCAGGGAAGACTCTTGTGCGCATGCGCAGGGCACCGCTGGGTGTCCTATTCAGACGCATTTCTGGACAGCAGCCAGGGCATTCTTTTACATATTTGTTAAAACTTTTTAAAAAAATGATTGCAGCACAAAGATTTAGGGAAAACGAAGGAGGGAATGCTTGGTGGTAAAGGTATATACTCTTCAATGGCAACACTTAGGGGCAGATTCCCTAAAGGGCGAAGTGACTAACGCTAGCGAAAATATATAACTCTTTTATTTTATTTTATTAAGGTTCCCTGGACTTGTGTAAGTATAATGTATTTGCTGCAACCTATACATCCATTCAATTTTATTATTTCCTGCTGTATGCAAATTAGGCAACGCGAGAGCATCTTCGCTTTGATTGCCGAAGTAACGCTAGCAAAAATTTGCCAGCGTTCCACGCCCTGGACGCATCTTTACATTTTATTAATTGGCGTTGTCCTAGCAAATTTACGCCTGGCGAAGTGTTGCGGTGGCTGCGAAGCCGTCGATGGCGAATTTTCGCAGGTTAGGGAATTTGCCCCTTAGAGCTTAAGTTCACTTTTGACTTTCCTTCTCCTTTAAGTCTACTAGAAAATCATGTAAACATTAAATAAACCCAATAGGCTGGTTTTGCCTCCAATAAGGACTAAGTACAGTGGCGTAACTAGATATTACTGGGCCCCACAGCAAATTATTTTTCAGGCCCCCAAAATGTTTAAAGATCGATGTGAATGTGTCTGTTTCATTGATCATAAGGTCATTCTGGTTTCTCACCGCATATAACATATATTTTGTGGGTCCGTTGAACAGATGGTAACCAGGCAGTTCTTGTAAATTCAATCCAGACATTAAGGAGCTCTAGGCTGTTCTTCAGGAAAGCAAATATTTGCTCTGCATCTTCTTCTTAGATGAAAAGAAAACATTAGAGGCGCTACATGCAGTGGCGTAACTAGTTGTTACTGGGCCCCATAGCAAATTCAATTTAGGGCCCCAAAATATTTATAAGTTGGCCTATTTTACCAAGATATATTAAAATTGCTAATTAATTAGGGTCTCACTGGGCCCCCTACACTCCTGGCCCCCCCTGCAACCGCAGGGTCTGCTTCCTCTATAGTTACCCCCCTGGCTACATGAATATTGTTGGTGGCCAGGAACTGGCTGATGTTTGGTATATTCAATCAAACAAGAAATGACACTTGTTTCGGGGAGGATCCTGTGCAAATTCTCTTTATCTCTGCTTACTTGGAGGTTCATTCTAGTGCAGCCAACTTGAAGAATTGTTGCATTTAGTAATAGGATTACTACAGGAACTTGGATCGAATGTCTTTAGGCCTTTTTCCTTTACAGAGATCATAATATTTATAGGAGCATGTGTATTTGTGGCCAGTTTAAAGACCTGAAATGCTTCAATGTGGACAGTTTTAAAAACTATTTATACAGGTACGTGACCTGTTATCTAGAATGCTCGGGACCTGGGGTTTTCCAGATAACAGATCTTTGCCTAATTTGGGTCTTCATATCTACTAGAAAATCGTATAAACATTAAATAAACCCAATAGGCTGGTTTTGCCTCAAATGAAGATTAATTAATTAATAATAAAACAGTAGCTTGTACTTGATCCCAACTAAGAAGTTGGGATCAAGTACAAGCTACTGTTTTTTTATTACAGAGAAAAAGGAAATAATTTGTAAAAATCTGGATTATTTGATTATAATGGAGTTTATGGGGAGGTTCATTCCATAATTCGGAACGTTTGGAAAACGGGTTTCCGAATAATGGATCCCATACCATTGAGAAGGATAGGGATTTTTTGCCCCAGTTAAAATAATATAGGGAGAGGAAATCTGAAGCATTTTTCATCTTAAATTGCCAGGGCTGGGGCTTGAGCATGCTCAGTTTGCTCCTTTCTCCATCTCCCTTTTCCCCCTCCGTTCCTCCCCTCCCTGCTGTAATCTGAGCCCAGAGCTATGAGTGAGCAGGGAGAGACTCAGGCAGGAAGTGATGTCACACCAAGCTAATATGGCTGCTGCTATCCTAAACAAACATAGAGAGCTTCTAGAGCTGTTTACTTGGGTAAGGTAAAGCATTCATCAGAATAAATATAGTGTTATAGCTTGCACTATTGTGACTAATCTATTGGTAATAAACTGTTTTGGTATCTTTCCTCCTACTTTAACCCTTTAACCGCCAAGCACGTACGGCGTACGTGCTGGCGGTTCAGGGCTCAGGCTGCCAAGAACGTACCTCGTACGTTCTTTTGCAGCTGAGCCCTTCTCTCTGCATCGGCGGCTTTTGCCGCCTCTGCAGAGAGTCAGGAGGGTAGACAGCCCCCTGGGCAACGTGGCTGGGGGGCTGTCAAGTCGGATCTGCGACGCGATTGTCGCAGATCCGACTTCAAAGTAGCAGAAGCGCAATGTAAGCGCTGCTGCTGCTGGCTTACCTCCTCCTCGTCGCACCACGCGCCCAGTCACTTCCTGCTGCGCAGTAACTCTGCAGACACGCTGCCAGGAGTCGTCCTTCGGTTCCAGCGATCCTCCTGCTACAAAAACGGTAAGTGCACTTTTTTTTACACACTTACCTGCACTTACACATACCTACAGTACATTTATACACTTAGATGAACATTTTAGTAAAAATTTGTGTTTTTTTATTTTTTATTTTTTTATTTTAGCACACTTAGTCGATTTTGTACACTTATTTACACTTAATTACATGTATTTGCACACTCAGACAACTTTTATTAGTGCACAAATATGTATACACAAAAACTCACAAACAGGGGTTTTTTTTTTTTTTTACTTATTCATTGTACTGTTTGTTTTTCCTAAAAGCATGTTATTTTGACAGCGTGACTATTGGATAATCGATTTCGGCCACTAATTACGCTGCCGGATCAATTATTTTGTTATTTCATTGATTTACGCTATTTTTGTGGTTTTATTGCAATTTTATCCATGCATTATTGTTCCTTATGTATCTTTAGTATAGTTTTGCTGTTTGGTGCTTTGGTATAGAAAGATTTATTTTACTTAGTTTGATTCGCCAGAATATATGCTTTCCAAAAATATATGGGTTTCTGGGGGTCTTTTTACAGTTTTGGGGTCTTATGGCACATAACGCACAGTTGGGGCTCTCTTTTCTGCAGCTTAGTTGGCTAGCGTGAAAATTCATAGGCATGTTTTTCATTTGGGGTCCGTACACGCCACATACTTTGGTAAATCTATGCATATTGGGCATCAAACTATTTAGTAGACCTCTGACGTCCATATTTAGGGTGATTTTTCTTTATACGTAAAACATTGTGTGTGATAAATGCGGCAAACTGCAACAATTTTAGGCGATTTTCAGAAATGTAAAAACCTCTGCGTTTAGAAAAGCTTTGCAGTTTGGTGTAGAAAGACGTCTTTATCTTTTTTGGATTCGTCAGAATGTGTACTTTCCAAAAATATATGGTTTTGGGGGGGTCTTTGCTGTTAGGAGGGTCTTGAGGCATATAATATGAAGTCAAGGGTCTATGTTCACAGAAGGCGAATCGGCAGCGGAGAAAAATCATATGCACTATTTTCATTTTGGGTCCGCACATGCCAGCTGCCTTGGTATATCAATGCATATTGGGCATCAAACGGTTCAATTGACCCTTGGCATCAGTATTTATGGTGTTTTAGAATTGTATGTAAGAAATTGGGTGAGATAAATGCGGCCAATTGCAATATTTTTAGGCAATTTTCAAAAATGTAAAAACTGTTGCTTTTATCGCCAAATTTAGGAAAGGCTTGCGGCTTGGTACTTTGGAGTACAAGGACATGCATACCCAATTTGGATTCGTGGGAATGTGTACTTTCTGAAAATATATGGTTTTCTGGGGTGAATGCACTTTTTTTTACCTTTGCTCCCCCCAAAACTATGTATATGTGTTGATTTTGCAGTACCTGAAATGACAGACCATATGGGGGTCTTCCTTTTGGGGCCCCTATATGCCACGTGCTTGGGTACATCTATACATATTGGGCATCAAACTGTTCAGAGGACCCTAGGCTTTCATATTTGGGGTGATTTGTCTTGATACCTAAAAGTATGTGGGTAATACGATGCTGCAGGGTAGATATTTTGAGGTGATTTTTGGAAATGTCACCTAAATCACCAAATTTAGGAATGATTTGTGGCTTGGTACTTTGGCGTAGAAAGACATGCATACCCAATTTGGATTCGTTGGAATGTGTACTTTCCGAAAATATATGGTTTTCTGGGGTGAACTTACTGTTTTCTACTTTTGCCCCCCCCAAAACGATGTAAATTTGTTGATTTTGCAGTACCTGAAATGACAGACCATATGGGGGTCTTCCTTTTGGGGCCCCTATATGCCACGTGCTTGGGTACATCTATACATATTGGGCATCAAACTGTTCAGAGGACCCTAGGCTTTCATATTTGGGGTGATTTGTCTTGATACCAAAAAGTATGTGGGTAATACGATGCTGCAGGGTAGATATTTTGAGGTGATTTTTGGAAATGTCACCTAAATCACCAAATTTAGGAATGATTTGTGGCTTGGTACTTTGGCGTAGAAAGACATGCATACCCAATTTGGATTCGTTGGAATGTGTACTTTCCGAAAATATATGGTTTTTTGGGGTGAACTTACTGTTTTCTACTTTTGCCCCCCCCAAAACGATGTAAATGTGTTGATTTTGCAGTATCTGAAATGACAGACTATATGGGGGTCTTCCTTTTGGGGCCCCTGTATGCCACGTGCTTGGGTACACCTATACATATCAGGCATCAAACTGTTCAGAGGACCCTAGGCTTTCATATTTGGGGTGATTTGTCTTGATACCTAAAAGTATGTGGGTAATACGATGCTGCAGGGTAGATATTTTGAGGTGATTTTTGGAAATGTCACCTAAATCCCCAAATTTAGGAATGATTTGCGGCTTGGTACTTTGGCGTAGAAAGACATGCATACCCAATTTGGATTCGTTGGAATGTGTACTTTCCGAAAATATATGGTTTTCTGGGGTGAACTTACTGTTTTCTACATTTGCCCCCCCCAAAACGATGTAAATGTGTTGATTTTGCAGTATCTGAAATGACAGACTATATGGGGGTCTTCCTTTTGGGGCCCCTGTATGCCACGTGCTTGGGTACACCTATACATATCAGGCATCAAACTGTTCAGAGGACCCTAGGCTTTCATATTTGGGGTGATTTGTCTTGATACCTAAAAGTATGTGGGTAATACGATGCTGCAGGGTAGATATTTTGAGGTGATTTTTGGAAATGTCACCTAAATCCCCAAATTTAGGAATGATTTGCGGCTTGGTACTTTGGCGTAGAAAGACATGCATACCCAATTTGGATTCGTTGGAATGTGTACTTTCCGAAAATATATGGTTTTCTGGGGTGAACTTACTGTTTTCTACTTTTGCCCCCCCCAAAACAATGTAAATGTGTTGATTTTGCAGTACCTAAAATGTCAGACTATATGGGGGTCTTCCTTTTAGGGCCCCTATATGCCACATGCTTCGGTACACCTATACATATCGGGCATCAAACTGTTCAGAGGACCCTAGGCTTTCATATTTGGGGTGATTTGTCTTGATACCTAAAAGTATGTGGGTAATACGATGCTGCAGGGTAGATATTTTGAGGTGATTTTTGGAAATGTCACCTAAATCACCAAATTTAGGAATGATTTGCGGCTTGGTACTTTGGCGTAGAAAGACATGCATACCCAATTTGAATTCGTGGGAATGTGTACTTTCCAAAAATATATGGTTTTCTGGGGTGAACTTACTTTTTTCTACCTTTGCCCCCCCCAAAACGATGTAAATGTGTTGATTTTGCAGTACCTGAAATGACAGACCATATGGGGGTCTTCGTTTTGCGGCCCCTATACGCCACGTGCTTGGGTACACCTATACATATTGGGCATCAAACTGTTCAGAGGACCCCAGGCTTTCATATTTGGGGTGATTTGTCTTGATACCTAAAAGTATGTGGGTAATACGATGCTGCAGGGTCGAAATTTTGAAGTCATTTTTGGAAATGTCCCCAAAATCACCAAATTTAGGAATGGTTTGCGGCTTGGTACTTTGTAGTAGAAAGACATGCATACCCAATTTAGATTCGTGGGAATGTGTACTTTCCGAAAATATATGGTTTTCTGGGGTGAACTTACTTTTTTCTACCTTTGCCCCCCCCAAAACGATGTAAATGTGTTGATTTTGCAGTACCTGAAATGACAGAACATACAAGGAGGGGTCTTCATTTTAGGGCCCCTATATGCCACGTGCTTGGGTACACCTATACATATCGGGCATCAAACTGTTCAGAGGACCCTAGGCTTTCATATTTGGGGTGATTTCTCTTGATACCTAAAAGTATGTGGGTAATACGATGCTGCAGAGTAGATATTTTGAGGTCATTTTTGGAAATGTCACCAAAATCACCAGATTTAGGAATGATTTGCGGCTTGGTACTTTGGCGTAGAAAGACATGCATACCCAATTTGGATTCGTTGGAATGTGTACTTTCAGAAAATATATGGTTTTCTGGGGTGAACTTACTGTTTTCTACTTTTGCCCCCCCCCCAAAACGATGTAAATGTGTTGATTTTGCAGTACCTGAAATGACAGACTATATGGGGGTCTTCCTTTTGGGGCCCCTGTATGCCACGTGCTTGGGTACACCTATACATATCGGGCATCAAACTGTTCAGAGGACCCTAGGCTTTCATATTTGGGGTGATTTCTCTGCATACCTAAAAGTATGTGGGTAATACGATGCTGCAGGGTAGATATTTTGAGGTGATTTCTGGAAATGTCACCAAAATCACCAAATTTAGGAATGATTTGCGGCTTGGTACTTTGACGTAGAAAGACATGCATACCCAATTTGAATTCGTGGGAATGTGTACTTTCCGAAAATATATGGTTTTCTGGGGTGAACTCACTGTTTTCTACTTTTGCCCCCCCAAAACAATGTAAATGTGTTGATTTTGCAGTACCTGAAATGTCAGACTATATGGGGGTCTTCCTTTTAGGGCCCCTATATGCCACATGCTTGGGTACACCTATACATATTGGGCATCAAACTGTTCAGAGGACCCTAGGCTTTCATATATGGGGTGATTTGTCTTGATACCTAAAAGTATGTGGGTAATACGATGCTGCAGGGTAGATATTTTGAGGTGATTTTTGGAAATGTCACCTAAATCACCAAATTTAGGAATGATTTGCGGCTTGGTACTTTGGCGTAGAAAGACATGCATACCCAATTTGGATTCGTTGGAATGTGTACTTTCCGAAAATATATGGTTTTCTGGGGTGAACTTACTGTTTTCTACTTTTGCCCCCCCCAAAACGATGTAAATGTGTTGATTTTGCAGTATCTGAAATGACAGACTATATGGGGGTCTTCCTTTTGGGGCCCCTGTATGCCACGTGCTTGGGTACACCTATACATATCGGGCATCAAACTGTTCAGAGGACCCTAGGCTTTCATATTTGGGGTGATTTGTCTTGATACCTAAAAGTATGTGGGTAATACGATGCTGCAGGGTAGATATTTTGAGGTGATTTTTGAAAATGTCACCTAAATCACCAAATTTAGGAATGATTTGCGGCTTGGTACTTTGGCGTAGAAAGAAATGCATACCCAATTTGGATTCGTTGGAATGTGTACTTTCCGAAAATATATGGTTTTCTGGGGTGAACTTACTGTTTTCTACTTTTGCCCCCCCCAAAACGATGTAAATGTGTTGATTTTGCAGTACCTGAAATGACAGACTATATGGGGGTCTTCCTTTTGGGGCCCCTGTATGCCACGTGCTGGGGTACACCTATACATATCGGGCATCAAACTGTTCAGAGGACCCTAGGCTTTCATATTTGGGGTGATTTCTCTTGATACCTAAAAGTATGTGGGTAATACGATGCTGCAGGGTAGATATTTTGAGGTGATTTTTGGAAATGTCCCCAAAATCACCAAATTTAGGAATGATTTGCGGCTTGGTACTTTGGCGTAGAAAGACATGCATACCCAATTTAGATTCGTGGCAATGTGTACTTTCCGAAAATATATGGTTTTCTGGGGTGAACTTACTGTTTTCTACTTTTGCCCCCCCAAAACAATGTAAATGTGTTGATTTTGCAGTACCTGAAATGTCAGACTATATGGGGGTCTTCCTTTTAGGGCCCCTATATGCCACATGCTTCGGTACACCTATACATATTGGGCATCAAACTGTTCAGAGGACCCTAGGCTTTCATATTTGGGGTGATTTGTCTTGATACCTAAAAGTATGTGGGTAATACGATGCTGCAGGGTAGATATTTTGAGGTGATTTTTGGAAATTTCACCTAAATCACCAAATTTAGGAATGATTTGCGGCTTGGTACTTTGGCGTAGAAAGACATGCATACCCAATTTGGATTCGTGGCAATGTGTACTTTCCGAAAATATATGGTTTTCTGGGGTGAACTTACTGTTTTCTACTTTTGCCCCCCCAAAACAATGTAAATGTGTTGATTTTGCAGTACCTGAAATGTCAGACTATATGGGGGTCTTCCTTTTAGGGCCCCTATATGCCACATGCTTCGGTACACCTATACATATTGGGCATCAAACTGTTCAGAGGACCCTAGGCTTTCATATTTGGGGTGATTTGTCTTGATTCCTAAAAGTATGTGGGTAATACGATGCTGCAGGGTAGATATTTTGAGGTGATTTTTGGAAATTTCACCTAAATCACCAAATTTAGGAATGATTTGCGGCTTGGTACTTTGGCGTAGAAAGACATGCATACCCAATTTGAATTCGTGGGAATGTGTACTTTCCGAAAATATATGGTTTTCTGGGGTGAACTTACTGTTTTCTACTTTTGCCCCCCCAAAACAATGTAAATGTGTTGATTTTGCAGTACCTGAAATGTCAGACTATATGGGGGTCTTCCTTTTAGGGCCCCTATATGCCACATGCTTCGGTACACCTATACATATTGGGCATCAAACTGTTCAGAGGACCCTAGGCTTTCATATTTGGGGTGATTTGTCTTGATTCCTAAAAGTATGTGGGTAATACGATGCTGCAGGGTAGATATTTTGAGGTGATTTTTGGAAATTTCACCTAAATCACCAAATTTAGGAATGATTTGCGGCTTGGTACTTTGGCGTAGAAAGACATGCATACCCAATTTGAATTCGTGGGAATGTGTACTTTCCGAAAATATATGGTTTTCTGGGGTGAACTTACTGTTTTCTACTTTTGCCCCCCCAAAACAATGTAAATGTGTTGATTTTGCAGTACCTGAAATGTCAGACTATATGGGGGTCTTCCTTTTAGGGCCCCTATATGCCACATGCTTCGGTACACCTATACATATTGGGCATCAAACTGTTCAGAGGACCCTAGGCTTTCATATTTGGGGTGATTTGTCTTGATACCTAAAAGTATGTGGGTAATACGATGCTGCAGGGTAGATATTTTGAGGTGATTTTTGGAAATGTCACCTAAATCCCCAAATTTAGGAATGATTTGCGGCTTGGTACTTTGGCGTAGAAAGACATGCATACCCAATTTGGATTTGTTGGAATGTGTACTTTCCGAAAATATATGGTTTTCTGGGGTGAACTTACTGTTTTCTACTTTTGCCCCCCCCCCCAAAACGATGTAAATGTGTTGATTTTGCAGTACCTCAAATGACAGACCATATGGGAGTCTTCCTTTTGGGGCCCCTATATGCCACGTGCTTGGGTACACCTATATATATTGGGCATCAAACTGTTCAGAGGACCCTAGGCTTTCATATTTGGGGTGATTTCTCTTGATACCTAAAAGTATGTGGGAAATACGATGCTGCAGGGTAGACATTTTTAAGTGATTTTTGGAAATGTCACCAAAATCACCAAATTTAGGAATGATTTGCGGCTTGGTACTTTGGAGTACAAAGACATGCATACCCAATTTAGATTCGTGGCAATGTGTACTTTCCGAAAATATATGGTTTTCTGGGGTGAACTTACTTTTTTCTACATTTGCCCCCCTCAAAACGATGTAAATGTGTTGATTTTGAAATATCTGAAATGACAGACCATATGGGGGTCTTCCTTTTCAGGCCTCTATATGCCACTTGCTTGGGTACACCTATACATATTGGGCATCAAACTGTTCAGAGGACCCTAGGCTTTCATATTTGGGGTGATTTGTCTTGATACCTAAAAGTATGTGGGTAATACGATGCTGCAGGGTAGAAATTTTTAAGTGATTTTTGGAAATGTTGCCAAAATCACCAACTTTAGGAATGGTTTGCCGCTTGGTACTTTGGTGTAGAAAGACATGCATACCCAATTTGGATTCAGGGGAATGTGTACTTTCCGAAAATATATGGTTTTCTGGGGTGAACATACTTTTTTCTACCTTTGCCGCCCCCCAAAACGATGTAAATGTGTTGATTTTGCAGTATCTGAAATGACAGAACAAACGGGGGGTCTTCCTTTTGGGGCCTCCTATGCCACGTGCTTGGGTACATCTATTCATATTGGGCATCAAACTGTTCAGTGGACCCAGGATTTTATATTTGGGGTGTTTTACATTGATACCTAATGATGTGTGGGAGATATGTTGCTGTAGAGTGGAAGCTTTGAGGTCATTTTTCAAAAAATTCACCAATTTCTATAAAACATTATAACTTTAGGAAACAATTGCAACTTGGTGGTTTGGAGTACAAAGATATTTCTACCCATTTTTGATTCACCAGAATCTGTTCTTTCTAGTAATGGGTAGTTTTCTAGGGTAAACCTACTGTTAGCGGAATGTTTGGCCTTGAAATCAAAAGTATGCCGTTTGGGAAGTGTTGCTTTGGAAATTTGGTTGTGTACTGCTTGTAGATTTTGAGCTATACAAGTGAGAAATCTCCATAAAACTATATATATTTGGTATTGTCGCGTTCAGGAGACATAGACCTTTCTAAATCGGCTGTGTTCTCGTACATAAAATGAATGATGTTTCTGATATATGTGATTGTTCTTCGTGCAACATGATTTTTTTCATTTTATTTGACACTTAGAATCCAATATTTTATTAGAGAAGTAGAATTACACCAAAATTCTTGCATATTGTGAAAGTTCAGGTTGTCCTGAAAAAAACAATATATTGTTTTCCTGGGTTAACTAAAAGACCACCCCAGGAAAGGCCCTTAAAGTGAAAGAGTGCAAAATATCTAAAAACTGCTTGGCAGTAGATGTTCGCATCTAGGACAAAACGGCTGGCAGGGAAAGGGTTAAATTACTTGTTTTGTTTATTGATATTTGTGTCCTTAAGCTTTTCATTTGAGTAGTGTTCCACTCAATATTTGGGAGTCTGCAGCCAATCTGATTGCATTTCTGCATCAAAGACACAGTGAATAAAATGAAGCTTGCGGCTCTCTTACCAAGTGAAAGCAAAGTGACTAAAATTTTCAGATCAAGTTTTATCCGCAGACGCTCCACATTTCCACAGTAAAGAAAAACAGATGAAAGAGCTGCTTTCCTTCCCCTTTGAAAAATCACTAAAGCAATTAAGAATAGTTCTGTATATCGTCTGACATCTCAGCGCTTCTTGGCTTTTATAGACCTGCCAGATTTCCGGCAAATTATTCTGAACCTCCACTGTGCAGGGAATCGATATGGATAACGGCGCTGTGTTTTTATAAAGCTGATTTGTTATGAAAACGGGAAAATTGGGTAAAATGAAAACCAATTGAAAATTGTCCCTCTCAACATCATTCTAAAAATGAACTGAAATGTGAACAACCCCTGGAAGTTGGTCACCCTTGAGTTAACTTTCAGTATGATGTAGAGAGGGATATTCTGAGACAATTTGCAATTGGTTTTAATCTTTTATTATTTGTGTTTTTTGAGTTATTTAGCTTTTTATACAGCAGCTCTCCAGTTTGCTATGGCAGCAAACTGGTTGCTAGGGCCCAAATTATCATTGCAACCATATGCATTGGTTTGAATGAGAATATGGAATATTGATAGGGGAGGGTCTGAATAGAAAGATGAGTAATAAAAAATAGCAATAACAATAAATGTGCAGCCTTACAGAGCTTTTGTTTTTAGACGGGGTCAGTGACCCCCATTTGAAAGCTGGAAAGAGTCAGAAGAAAAAGGCAAATCATTCAAAAACGATTCAAAATAAATAATGAATACCAATTGAAAAGTTGCTTAGAATCGGCCATTCTATAACATACTAAAAGTTAACTTTAAGCTGAACTACAAACGCTGATGTTGGATCTCATCTGTTTGAATAGCAAATTGTCAATACACTGGGCCCTGTCAGTAACTGAGGATAAACCCTAAATACCAGCAGGCTTCTTTCACTCCAATAGCCGATTCCTGATATTGCCGTTGCTTTATTCTACTCCTAGGGATCCACGGTTCTTATGTCAAGTTTTCCTAAATTCTGTTCCGTTTCTGAAATAATCAAGTTTATCTTCACTATCCCTCTAGTAGATGGATTAGCTCACTCTATTAAAATCACCAGACATCATGTCTCTCTACATGCAAGATTTGTGCAAAAGGCAGTTATTTTGTTAAATTTTGTTTGTACTGGAATCAGTTATTTGAGTGAGCTCTAATTCATCTGCTAGGAAATGAGCCCCCCGATAAGATATATTGGATCTAACTGTCAATGAATATCTGACACCCAACTGCTGCATGAAGACAGAATGAAGAGAAACAGATGCTGAGAGAGGGATAGTGAAGATGAACTTGATTATTTCAGAAACAATACAGAGTATTTAACACCCATAAGAAATATTGGATCTGTCAATCTTATTTCAGTATGATGAAGCTTATATTACATTTTCATTTTCACGATAGTTCCTCTTTAAAGGGATCCTGTCATCGGAAAACATGTTTTTTTCAAAACACATCAGTTAATAGTGCTACTCCAGCAGAATTCTGCACTGAAATCCATTTCTCAAAAGAGCAAACAGATTTTTTATATTCAATTTTGAAATCTGACATGGGGCTAGACATTTTGTCAATTTCCCAGCTGCCCCCAGTCATGTGACTTGTGCCTGCACTTTAGGAGAGAAATGCTTTCTGGCAGGCTGTTGTTTTTCCTTCTCAATGTAACTGAATGTGTCTCAGTGAGACATGGATTTTTACTATTGAGTGCTGCTCTTAGATCTACCAGGCAGCTGTTATCTTGTGTTAGGGAGCTGTTATCTGGTTACCTTCCCATTGTTCTGCTGTTTGGCTGCTGGGGGGAAAAAGGAAGGGGGGTGATATCACTCCAACTTGCAGCACAGCAGTAAAGAGTGATTGAAGATTATCAGAGCACAAGTCACATGACTAGGGGTAGCTGGGAAATTGACAATATGTCTAGCCCCATGTCAGATTTCAAAATTGAATATAAAAAAAATCTGTTTGCTCCTTTGAGAAATGAATTTTAGTGCAGAATTCTGCTGGATTAGCACTATTAACTGATTCATTTTGAAAAAAATGTTTTTTCCCATGACAGTATCCCTTTAACCTTTTCTCTGCCAGACAACATAGACGCGGTAGGTGCTGACATTCTTTTTGATCTGTTCCATGGCATAGAGGAAAAGAGCTGGCTGCCTGGTGATATTCCATTGGGGTCTGATTCGGCTGGACTTGATATGAAAGCCCCTGGCCTGTGCGTCTCTGATTTGAGTGCCTTCTCGTAGCCCTAGATATTCTTCATTATACAAGGCTATAAAAGTCCCTTTGTATTGCATTTTACATGCGCTAAAACTGACAGCCAGCAAATCAAAGCTTTTCTAAACTGCCCCCTTTTTTTGCACCCAAGGCAGATTAAATATAAACACAAGTGCTCAAGCTATAGGCGTCTTTATCAATTGCCTGTCTCTTCCTACTCCCTAACCCAAGCGGTTGGAAGGTGCAGTTAGTGCTTGCGGCCACTAGATGCAGCTGAACTACCCAGATCTTGCTCAGCTTTTGGCCACCAGCTTGTGTGTTGTGTGTTCAAACATGGAACTGATTGTTGCCTTCAGCAATAAACACTACTCCCCACACTTGTGTATTCAATGTATCCCATGAGAATAAAGTGTCTGTTTGATATGAAATCCGCTTCATATTCCAGATAGGAAGGTCCAAATCATATCCCTTTATCCGTGTGTGTATAGCAACAGGGCTTGCTTATATGTGGGGCTTATTTATAAACACTGGGCAAATTTGTCCGTGGGCAGTAACCCATAGCAACCAATCAGTGTTCTGCTTTATTTCAGCAGCTGCAGGTATAACTCTGAGTGCAACAATCTGATTGGGTCTTTGCCCAGTCTTTATAAATGACAACCAATGGGTTATGGATGCAGCATTATATTGTCTTACATGTTCAGAAGAGGGATGAAGGAAAATTAGTACTTCAATTCAAAGGGGAAAAAACTATGATAATCAGATATGTCCAACCTCCACTCTACGATACCCACCTTCTAAACTGGTAACACTTGACAGGGAGCATGCTCAGTAGGGGTAACTACTACAGGTATGGGACCTTTTATCCAGAATGCTTGGGACCTGGGCAGGCCCGGACTGGCAATCTGTGGGTTCTGGCAAATGCCAGAAGGGCTGCTATAAGGTACCATAGAAAATCACTATTTAGTGGGCTGGTGGGGGCTGATTGGGCCTCTGTGAGGGCTGAGTGGGCCTCTGTGTACCTGAAATGCCAGGGCCTATTTTAATTCTCAGTCCGGACCTGGACCTGGGATTTTCCACATAATGTATCTTTCTGTAATCTGGATCTTCATACCTAAAGGGGTGGTTCACTTTTAAGTAAACTTTTAGTATGTAATAGAAAGGCCAGTTCTAAGCAACCGTTCCATTGGTTTTCATTATTTTTGTTTTTTTATAGTTTTATAATTATTTGTTTTTTTCTTCTGACATTTTCCAGCTTTCAAATGGGCGTTGCTGACCCCTTCTAAAAAACAAATGCTCTGTAAGGCTACACATTTATTGTTATTGATAATATTTATTACTCCTCTTTCTAGTAAAGTCATCTTCTATTCATATTCCAGTCTCTTATTCAAATCAATGCATGGTTGCTAGGGGAATTGGTCCCTAGCTACCAGGTTGTTTATAATGCAAATTCTGGAGCTGCTGAATAAAAAGCTAAATAACTCAAAAACCTTAAACAATAAAAAATGAAAACCAATTGCAAATTGTCTCAGAATATCACCCTCTACATCATACTAAAAGTTAACTGAAAGGTGAACAACCCCTTTAAGTCTACTAGAAAATCATGTAAACATTAAATAAACCCAATAATACACAAAAGCCATGAATATCCTGTAAATTATATCCTTATAAACGGTGAGTTCTGATGTCATCAGTTATAAACAGTGAGTTCTGATGTCATTTCTGTCACATGACTCACTGAAATTTGTGTATTATAATAAATAAAGTACCCCCAGTTGTAAAATATGAGGATATTAGAAGTTACCTCGGAGTTCCATGACCTGTATAATAACACTCGGCCGTTGGCCTCGTGTTTTTATATGGTCATGAAACTCCTCGGTAACTTATAATATCCTTATATTTTACAAGAGGGGGTACTTTATTCACTATTTAAATAAATAATGATGATGGTACATATGAATTTGGATAAATATTTACAATGCTTTTGTAACAATATGTTTTGCTTTGCAGTGATCCCTATGTGAAACTGTCCCTGTATGTGGCAGATGAAAACCGAGAGCTTGCGTTGGTCCAGACAAAGACAATAAAGAAGGTAAGTCATGGTGACTTATAGCCTTGTCATGTTCTGCTCATATAAAGGAGGATGTTTTGTTTGACAACAACATTAATAGGCAGGTCAGGCCAAAACACAAGGGTTTGTTTATGGACACAAATACATGTACAACATTGTGAACAGGATCCCATAACACATAACACTTCCACAGTCAGCCACCTTTAACTTTACATCACAGATCTACGGGGTAGAGGATGCTGGGATCTGTAGTTCAGCTGAGCTATTTCCATTTCTGCCTTTACCCTTTTATGTGTTTGTCTTCCTTCTAAATTATGGATGTGAGTCATCAGAATGATTATAGTGCATTTAAATAAACCACAATTATAACAGATAAGTAATTATTCATCCAATTGTCTTGTAACATTCATAAATAGAATTCTATATATGTATCACATCTCCCATGTGCTCTGCACTTCCTGCTCTGCCTTGTGCTGCAGGGTTCCAATTCCTGATTAGGAATCCATAGGGAGAGAGTAGAAATACTGTGTCTGCCCTGTTCCACTGCACATGCATTACCATGTGGCTTAGCATACCTCCCAACTGTCCCTTTTTTGGAGGGACAGTCCCTCTTTTGACAGCTCAACCCGCAGTCCCTCATTTGTACTGGAAAGTCCCTCTTTTCTCTGCACTGAACAGCCAGAAAAAGAAACAAAGTTTCTCACTTAATTGGCTTTTAGCAGAGAGCCCAGAACAGCTAACAGGTGCAAATAAGATACTTTGTAACAATTTTGAGACAAAAACACAGTTTAGATAAGGAGAAATATTTTCAAACTTTCATAACCTGCCAAATTTTGCAAAACAAACATGGTAATTAGGGGGTGTGGCCACAGAAAGGGGTGTGGTCAAACAATTGCTGCACTACATGCGGCAAAAAAAATTTTTTATGAGGGAAACAGCCTCACATCATAGCCAGTTACCCAGGGGTCTGCCCACGGAATTCCCGCACTGTCGAGGAATCAGGGATTTTCTGCCCAAAACCCAACCACTTTGCGGCTATTCTGCAGGTACCACGGGTCTCTAAGCTGCTGTCTTCATCCATCCAAACTAGTTATCAAAAAATAGAAATTGGATTTCATGTTTAATTTGAAAAGCACTTTTATTATACAGATTTTTGTGTCTGGGTGACAGATCCATAAATACATGTTAATAATAATAATAATAATAATTTGAAAAGCACTTTTATTATACAGATTTTTGTGTCTGGGTGACAGATCCACTTTAAAATCAGGGAAATGCACCCATTGAAATGCATTATAAATTGGTGGGACCACAAATAAAAAGATGTAAAATGCGTGAAAACTTAAAATCAGGGTACTTAAAATTGAGGTTTTAACCGTAGTTATTTCAATATCCAGGGACTCAATGTTAGATGTATTATTATTAATATTATTGAAGCGTGCAGAAATAAGCTGGCTGTTAAGCAGTATGACATTTTGAGCTTGTAGAGAATTGTTCTGTATGTTCTATAACTTGGCAGGCGTCCCATATACCTCCATGAATATCATATAAATATACTGTGAAGAACCGCTCCCAGTTGTCACCTGGATAACATCTCCCAGTAGTGTTTATCTCTTTATATCTATTCCTAACTGCAATTATTTCCATGTACACCCCAACCTATTGAGTAAGCAACTTATTCCCCGTATATCATCAATATACCTACTGCTTCTCCAAGGTGTGGATGAGGAGGGTGGGTGAAAGAATATTTAAAAGACAATATTATAAACCATCTCAGAATTCTATTCTCAGCCCGTCCATGTGTTCCTCAGATCCTGGATTGAGACATCTCACACTCTTCTACAATGGGGAATGAGTTCAAACCAAGTTGATGCACCATGCCCATCTGCCAAAAAACATCATTTTGTCTTTTAGATGGGGTCAGTGACCCCTATTTGAAAGCTGAAGAAGTCCTGCAAGTAATTAGAAAATTATAAGAAAAAAATGAAGGGTGATTGAAAGTTGCTTAGAATTCACCATTCTATTAAAGATTGGTTTTCTAACTAATAGAGTGCAGGTATGGAATTAGTTATCTGGAAACCCATTATCCAGAATGCTCTATATTACAATAAGACCATCTCCCATAGACTCCATTTTATCCAAATAATCCATATGATTTCCTTTTTCTGTGTAATAATAAAACAGTAGCTTGTACTTGATCCCAATTAATACAATTAATCCTTAGTGGAGGCAAAACCAGCCTAATGAGTTTATTTAATATTTATATGATTTTATAGTAGACTTAAAGAATGAAGATCCGAATTACAGAAAGATCCATTATCCAGAAAACCCCTGGTCCCGAGCATTCTGGACAACAGGTCCCATACCTGTAAGTATAAGTGTAATCATTGATGCACGCCTCCAAACAATTAGAGGGGTACCAACTGACACAAGGTACATGGTACATGTATGGGACCTGATAACCAGAATGCCCTGGACCTGGGATTTTCTGCATAAGGGGTATTCCTGTATATTGGATCAATATATCTTAAGTCTACTAAAAATAATTTAAAATTTAAACCCAATACGCTGTTTTGCTTCCAATAAGGATTAATTATATCTTAGTTGGGATCAAGTGCAAGCTGCTGTTTTATTATTACACAGAAAAAGGAAATTAATATTACATGCACAGACAGGCTTCAGTTCCCTATCAGGTCCTGCTAGCTGCTGATTGGTTCCTGTCCTACAGTGAGAGCTCCCCTGCACAGCCTGGGAATTCAGGGAACAGGAAGTGGAAGAGAAGGGAGGGATTATTGGGATTATTGCAGAAATATTCAATAAATCAGCCTGAAACACTACTTTTTAAGCACAATTGTTCTATATCTAAATGAGTAAAATGTTATTTTTTACATAAAATGTCTCCTTTAATAACAGGAGGAGCTCTTTGCACATTAAACACCCTTGGGCTAGATCTGAAGTTTCATATATTTTGTGGCATAAATTACATTTATTTCTTATTGACTTGGCAAAGCAAAGTTATTCACCCAGCCGCTAGTATTACACCCTGAGCACATTCCACAGATGCTATTGCTGGATCCTGTACACTTCTACCTTTCTATCCACATTACTTGTGAGTAAATAAACACTAAACAGCCTAACCTGAACAAATCCAGCACTCGCTGACCCATTTTTCAGCACCCACAACTGTTTACTGTATCTCTGTGCTGAACGGCACCAGCTCATTTGCTCTATTACTGCCCAGAACCAGAATGGGACTTGGAAAATCCTGTATTAACTATACAGAGCTGTACCGGCCAGGGCTGTGTGTGAATGGTGGGGAATGATTCTGCCTTCTGTGCTTTACTGCTGGAAATCATCAGCTGTCAGGTAGGGAGAACTGGCAGTTACATTGGAGAGGAGCCAGTGAGAACGAAGCTGAATAAGTGCCGGATATAATTGTTATAGGTTCTGTGCGGCAAATGCAGATTCTAAACCGAAAAGTGCAGTATTATCATGTGCAATGCCACGGACACTCCTGTACACTAATTAAAAGGCCTTTTACCCAATTTCCCTCTTTCTCCCCCTTACCCCTATTTTTCTCTCTACCTTTTACTACGTTTCTCTTTGTTACCTGTGATTCTCTTTCTTTCTACCTCTTACCCCCTTTTTGTGTGTGAGTGTGTCTGCGTGCGACTGCGTGTGTGTCTGTGTGTGTCTGTGTGTGTGTGTGTCTGCGTGCAACTGCATGTGTGTCTGTGTGTGTGTGTCTGCGTGCGTGTCTGTGTGTGTCTGCGTGCGTGTCTGTGTGTGTCTGCGTGCGTGTCTGTGTGTGTCTGCGTGCGTGTCTGTGTGTGTCTGCGTGCGTGTCTGTGTGTGTCTGCGTGCGTGTCTGTGTGTGTCTGTGTGTGTGTGTGTCTGTGTGTGTGTGTGTCTGTGTGCGACTGTGTGTGTCTGTGTGTGTGTGTCTGAGTGTGTGTGTGTCTGTATACGCGATTGTGTGTGTGTGTGTGCGCGACTGTGTGTGTCTGTGTGTGTGTCTGTGTGTGAGTGTGTCTGCGTGTGTCTGCGTGCGACTGTGTGTGTCTGAGTGTGTGTGTGTCTGTGTGCGCGTGTGTCTGTGTGCGCGATTGTGTGTGCATCTGTGTGTGTGTGCGCGACTGTGTGTGTCTGTGTGTGTGTGTGTGTCTGTGTGTCTGTGTGTATGTGTGTGTCTGTGTGTGTGTGTGTGTGTGTATGTGTGTGTCTGTGTGTGTATGTGTGTGTGTGTAGGAGCAGTTGCTCTTGGGTTGTGTCGCACAAGGAGTACTGACCAGTAAAACTTGTTTAGCAAACAGAAAGCCATGCAGTTACTGGTTCCTGGTGTGACAGTTTGTTTTGTTTGTTGTTCCCCTGCCTCACTCTCTAGTCACTCACTAGTCTGACCCAGGAGCCGGGAACATCATTGTTTGCTTCCCTTCTCTTCCAAATGATCATCGTTCCACAGTCTGGTCAGTACTGAAAATAGTTCTTTTATTCCTCTCTTGCCTCTCACAACTTTATACAGTAATTCTAACACAGGACAAAAAAATGTGAGAAGAAATATTTTGCTAATATTGAGCCCTTTCCAGGTGCTTTAATATATTCTTTTGGAATCTATAAACCTTGGTACATAATGTTTTTAGTTGTAAGATATGTGTAATTTATTGTAGAGCTTTACAACAGGTAGTTCCATTCTCCAAGCTGTATACAATATCTACTGTATGTATTGGATCTGGTTTATTTATTGTGGGCACTGGCCATGTAGAGATTTTGTATCTGTGTTGTAAGGACGTTTCTTTTGTTAGAAATAACTGTATTGCAAGTAATAGTCCTAGTGCTTTATATTGTATATTGCAGATATGTTACAATATTCCCATTAGTCCCTGGCCCAGTGAAGCTTACAATCTAAGTTCTCTATACATTCACATACACTATGGGGGTTATTTACTAAACTCTGAACGCCAAAAATCCTGAAAAATTTGTGATTTTGTTTGTATAAAATGCAAATTTTTATTGGGGGGAAAAAAAGACAATTATTTTTCGGGATTTATTATACCCCAAGGATGGAAAAATCCGGCATCTCAGACCTGCAGAGGCTACATATAAGTCAACAAGGAAAAATCTGAAAAAAGTGATGTTTTCGGGTGGAAAAATCAAAACATTTGTACGTGACCGTGCGGATTTGGTCTTGAGTTTTTTTCAGAAAATATTGAGATAAATTCGGACCTTGATAAATGGGCCTCCCCTGGTCAGTTTTATTAGGAGCCAATTATGTAAATCCACTCAGACACAGGGAGAATATTCCTCACACATAGTTCCCTGGCTGGAATCAAACCTATGACCCCAGCACTGAAAGGCAGCAATGCTCACCATTGTACCACTGTGCTGTCCATGCCTATAAATTAGTGTACAGGTATGGGACCTATATCCAGAATGCTTGGGCCTGGGGTTTTTTTCTGGGTAAGGGATCTGTCCATAATTTGGATCTCCAGATGTTGTCTGCTTAAAAATCGTGTAAACATTAAGGGGCAGATTTATTAAGGGTTAAAGTGAAAATTCTAATTATTTTTTTTTTGGTCAAAACTCTCAAATTTCAAATTGTGAATTATCCAAACCCGATTCAAGTTTTAATTTGAATTTTGAGATTTATCATACTCTGGCACTTTAAAGGGATACTGTCGTGGGAAAACATGTTTTTTTCAAAACGCATCAGTTAATAGTGCTGCTCCATCAGACTTCTGCACTGAAATCTGTTTCTCATAAGAGCAAACAAGTTTTTTTAAATTCATTTTTGAAATCTGACTTGGGACTAGACGTATTGTCAGTTTCCCAGCTGCCATCAGTCATGTGACTTGTGCTCTGATAAAATTTAATCACTCTTGACTGCTGTACTGCAAGTTGGAGTGATATCACCCCCTCCCTTTCCCCCCAGCAGCCAAACAACAGAACAATGGGGAGTTAACCAGATAGCAGCTCCCTAACAAAAGATAACCGCTCCCTGGAAGATCTAAGAACAACACTCAATAGTAAAATCCAGGTCCCACTGAGACACATTCAGTTACATTAAGTAGGAGAAATAACAGCCTGCCAGAAAGTAGTTCCATCCTAAAGTGCAAGCACAAGTCACATGACTGGGGCAGCTGGGAAATTGACAATATGTCAAGCCCCCATGTCAGATTTCAAAATTGAATGTAAAAAAAATCTGTTTGCTCTTTTGAGAAATGGATTTCAAGGCACAATTCCGCTGGAGCAGCACTATTAACTGATGCGTTTTGGAAAAAACACGTTTTTCCATGACAGTATCCCTTTAAGAACTTGAATTTGACTATTCACCACTTTAAACCTGCAAAAATTGCTTTGTGGAGAGGTCCAGGAATCAATTTGGTGATGTTTGCAGCCTTCCCGACAAAAACTCAAATCGAGTTTTTTTAATTCAATTAGAATTTTCCTAATTCAAACCAAATTCGATTCGAATTTTCGGGTCGATAACATTCGTACGAGCTGAGAAAATTTGATTTCATGAATTCATTTAGATCGAATTTCAAATTTATGGGAGTTTTAAAAAGCTTCGAAATTCGACCCTTGATAAATGTGCCTCTAAATAAACTAAATAGAATCGTTTTGCATACAATAAGAATGAATTGTATCTACTGGATCAGGTACAATGTGTTGTTTTATTATTGCAGAGAAAAAGAGAATACATTTTTAATAATTTTTTTAAATTTATGTTTTATGATTATAATGGCGTCTATGGGAGACGGCCGTCTCATAATTTGGAGCTTTCTGGATAACGGGTTTCCGGATCCCATACCTGTACCACGGAATGATGCAGCTGCAGATTCTGTACATACAGCTCAGCTTCGCTATCTTTTTCTGTAGAAAACCTGCTGAAAAGGCATAAATAAAATAATAGGATAAAAGAAATGCCAATCAGAATTCTCCGTTGGTGTGGCCTTTGTATGAATATGATTGTTGCTTTTTGTGCAGTGAAAACAGTGGGTTGTGAGCACAACAAACAGAGCGGCTTTTAACTAGACAGATACACAAGGCTGTTAATGGGGAGAGATTTGCACTGAGTTCTATGGCAGCAAACGTCTCTTTTGTTTGTACATAAAGGGATACTGTCATGGGAAAAAAAAAAAATTCAAAATGAATCAGTTAATAGTGCTGCTCCAGCAGAATTATGCGCTGAAATCCATTTCTCAAAAGAACAAACAGATTTTTTATATTCAATTTTAAAACCTGACATGGGGCTAGACATATTGTCAATTTCCCAGCTGCCCCTGGTCATGTGACTTGTGCCTGCACTTTAGGAGAGAAATGCTTTCTGGCAGGCTGCTGTTTTTCCTTCTCAATGTAACTGAATGTGTCTCAGTGGGACATGGGTTTTTACTATTGAGTGTTGTTCTTAGATCTACCAGGCAGCTGTTATCTTGTGTTAGGGAGCTGCTATCTGGTTACCTTCCCATTGTTCTGTTGTTTGGCTGCTGGGGGGGAAAAGGGAGGGGTGATATCACTCCAACTTGCAGTACAGCAGTAAAGAGTGATTGAGGTTTATCAGAGCACAAGTCACATGACTTGGGCAGCTGGGAAATTGACAATATGTCTAGCCCCATGTCAGATTTCAAAATTAAATATAAATAAATCTGTTTGCTCTTTTGAGAAATGGATTTCAGTGCAGAATTCTACTGGAGCAGCGCTATTAACTGATTCATTTTGAAAAAAATGTTTTTTTTCCCCATGACAGTATCCCTATAATGTACCGGAGCTGCTATTGTGTATGTGGAACAGGAGTAAATTGCACTCTATTCCACCCGTACTGTGCGGCTTCTGTGTTTTTTATTGTTTTTTTTTACCAATTCTTGGCTCACTCTATGGCTAAAGTTAATGATTCAGGAGGTAGAACCCGCCACGAGGTGACATTGGCCGCGCTGTTCCGCCAGGAATGTGCAGGATCTGTTTTTCTTATTAATGGAAAAGGAATATTTGAGCAGTGAGTGTATTTAAAGAAGAATTCAGAGTCTGACCAAATTTCTGTTATTTGCCCTGTTTGTCTGGGAATCCCCACGACTGTGTTCATGTCCACCAGAGTCACATGGGCTGAATCACACGGCAGATTGGGACAGATATGGGACACGGTTTGTTGTTCAGTTTGTTCCTCTGCCATCAAGGTGTGTTGCCAGTTTAAATTTTCTCTTTTTACAAATCAATTGCAACAGGACGGCCCACTGATCCCCCTTCCTCCCTAAAGTCACATATACAGTACACCTAGATGGTTGGGCAGCCAAAATCAGCAAAACTTATTGTCATTCTCAACTTGTCCAACTGTAACTTTCCCATGTCATGTTCTACTATGCACCTCACTCTCCCTTAAAGGGGAACTAAAGCTTAACTGAAGAAGTAGCTAGAAATGTTGTACATTATGTTTTGTGCTTCTGTACCAGCCCAAGGCAACCACAGCCCTTTAGCAGTAAAGATCTGTGTCTCCAAAGATGCCCCAGTAGCTCCCTATCTTCTTTTCTGCTGATTCACTGCACATGCTCTGTGCTGCTGTCACTTACTGAGCTTAGGGACCCACTCACAATATACAGTACACATAGAATAGAAATGTCACAATATAAGGCTGATTAGTAATTAATACACATAATTACTACATGGCAGCACAGAAACCAGTGCAATTAGCATCAGAATTGAATAATCAGCAAACCTGTAGCATCAGCTTATATTACAGCCAGGGAAGCTCATTTTCTGCTGGATAATTAGTGACGAGCCCTAAGCTTAGCTTCTCAACAGCCAATCAGAGCCCACTGAGCATGTGAGTGTCACAGACACTTTCCAAGATGGTGACCCCCTGTGACAAGTTTGAAGTCCTGGATCATTGCTGCTATTGACAAGCTCAAACTTTAGCCTCGTGCAATAAGCTCAGTATATTAAAAATTTACATTTTAAGTTATTTTAGAGATTTTTTAGGGTTTACTTCTCCTCTAGTCTTTCTAATTCTATCTATGCCAATTCTACCCAATGTAGCCTTTAGGCCTGATGATTAAAACTATTATTTTAAATTCATTAATGCTCTTGTGGCTCAATAGGAGGCAAATCCCACCAATCACGTTCCATCATATAATGGAAACCTTCCCAGAAAACGAGAGAGTAAAGTTTTACTAGAATAAAGAGTAGAGAGTAAAGGGTATGTATGTCTGAGCATCCTCTTTAGTCCCCTTTGCCCCTTCCAAATTTAAATGTGGGACATTCATGAAAGTTTCCAAGGAGCAATAAATTGTAAAGAAGCATTTCCTAGCACAGATACATACATTAGCTGGCTTATTTTTAGCTTGGTATCTTATCTCACTGGGTCACACAGAAGAATATCTCATGTTACATTAGCTGTCACCTACTAGCTGCCGGCCATTCTGCTGGAACCGTGATCAGCAGTGAATTCATGGGATGTTATCCACCAAACCCAATACTCAGTTTCACATGTACTGGGTGTTGTGATCTTCTCAAAAGCTGATGGTCATTTTCTATTTATCTACATTTTCTTTACCAAGGGGATGTGTAGTAAAGTCAAGGCCGGATTCACATAGGAAGCGCCCCTAGGCCCCCTGTCGTTCGGCGCCTCTCCCCTCCCCTTTATTCAATCAAATTTTCATCATCAGGACCGGAGCAATGAGGATTGGCGTACAGGAAATTTTAAAATCTATCATATCTCCTGCGCCTCCCCAGTGTTTCTGAACAAATGCGGGTCTAGTTGGGCACAATGCCGCCCCCTAAAATCCTGCCGCCCTAAGCTCAGGCCTTGGTGGCCTCTCCACAAATCCGGTCCTCAGTAAAGTCAGTGTAAATTCCACCAGATTCCAGAAGAGTTTAAAAAATAGGAATTTATATTTGCAGATAAGACTATTCGATCAAATATTAGACATACAAATTTTTAAAAAGTAAAAAAAAAATCACACAGATTCAAAATTCGACCTTTGATAAATCTGCCCATTAATTTAAACCTTTTATTTTGCTTTTAAGAGGGCTGCATCATGCCGGGCAAAATGAATAAATCATAATTACCCTAACGAGCAGGCATTCATTGATGGAGCCACTGGAAAAAGCAAGTGCACAAGTACATGAGAACATTCTTGTTAAAGGGATACTGTCATGGGAAGAAAACATTTTTTCAAAATGAATCAGTTAATAGTGCTGCTCCAGCAGAATTCTGCACTGAAATCCATTTCTCAAAAGCGCAAACAGATTTTTTTATATTCAATTTTGAAATCTAACATGGGGCTAGACATATTGTCAATTTCCCAGCTGCCCCAAGTCATGTGACTTGTGCTCTGATAAACTTCAATCACTCTTTACTGCTGTACTGCAAGTTGGAGTGATATCACCCCCTCCCTCCCCCCCCCAGCAGCCTAACAACAGAACAATGGGAAGGTAACCAGATAACAGCTCCCTAACACAAGATAACAGCTGCCTGATAGATCTAAGAACAGCACTCAATAGTAAAAACCCATGTCTCACTGAGACACATTCAGTTACATTGAAAAGGAAAAACAGCAGCCTGCCAGAAAGCATTTCTCTTCTAAAGTGCAGGCACAAGTCACATGACCAGGGGCAGCTGGGAAACTGACAATATGTCTAGCCCCATGTCAGATTTCAAAATTGAATATAAAAAATCTGTTTGCTCTTTTGAGAAATGGATTTCCGTGCCGAATTCTGCTGGAGTAGCACTATTAACTGATGTGTTTTGAAAAAAACATGTTTTCCGATGACAGGATCCCTTTAACCAAGATATCATCATCATCATCGTCATCTTCATGGTTTGGTCAAGATTTTAGCTTTGTCATTGATATGCTTGACAGTCCTCTGAGCCTTCCACTGATCTGCCTGCTATCAATAGATCTCTATTTATAGGTGGAAATTATTCTCGGAGCCCCCGAGTCACTTCCACACTGTGAGGTCACAGGGCAGATAGAATTTCAATCAATTCACGTTATCGTTTTCCGTCCTGTGATCTTTATGAACATGAACCCATATCCCACTGACTTGTACAAACCCCTGCTACACATTTAACCTCATACTAAAATCATCCTTTTTCTCTCTGTTTCTCTTTTCAGACCTTGAACCCAAAATGGAATGAGGAATTTTTTTTCAGGGTAAGTACTTTTTTTTTTGTCGCCTTTTACTAAAATTATCAATATTGATCTCGTTTTTACGATTAGAATTTCAAAGCAAGAGCAGGCGGGGGGAGAACGGAATGAAGAGGTTGCAGTTCTTTTTCCGCAGTGTTATGTCCATTAAGTCTTTTTTTAGAAGTGCAATTGGCTTAGCAGACAGCTCTAATCTCACTTCTATAAAGTGCTGGATAAAAAGCATAGAGAGTGTTATTGGAATGACTCTTTCTCCAGGTCCAAGGTCTGGAATGGATTGCACAGGCTTTAAATTGCTAGCTCTATAATCTGCATTTTCATGCCCAAAATTGTCTGTACCAGCAGTTTCAAGCTGGCTAATGATTGGATCAGCCTGATTTGGACTTTACCTCAACAAACAGGCCTATCTTTCCGTATATGTCCAGCTTAAAGGAGTAAACCTTTAAAATAAGTGAATGTAAAATTGACAAAGGGGCTATTCTAAGCACTATTGAGATGTACATTCTTTATTTATTTTGTTTTTATTCCAAGTTATTAAAGGGATACTGTCATGGGTACAAATTTTTTTTTCAAAACACACCAGTTAATAGTGCTGCTCCAGTAGAATTCTGCACTGAAATCCAGTTCTCAAAAGAGCAAACAGATTTTTTTATATTCAATTTTGAAATCTGACATGGGGCTCGACATTTTGTCAATTTCCCAGCTGCCCCAAGTCCTGTGACTTGTGCTTTGATAAACTTCAATCACTCTTTACTGCTGTACTGCAAGTTGGAGTGATATCAGCCCCCTCCCTTTTTCCCCCCAGAAGCCAAACAAAAGAACAATGGGAAGGTAACCAGATAACAGTTTCCTAACACAAGATAACAGCTGCCTGGTAGATCTAAGAACAACACTCAATAGTAAAAACCCATGTCCCACTTAGACTCCTTCAGTTACATTGAGAAGGAAAAACAGCAGCCTGCCAGAAATCATTTCTCTCCTAAAGTGCAGGCACAAGTCACATGACTGGGGGCAGCTGGGAAATTGACAAAATGTCTAGCCCCATTTCAGATTTCAAAATTGAATATAAAAAAATCTGTTTGCTATTTTGAGAAATGGATTTCAGTGCAGAATTCTGCTGGAGTAGCACTATTAACTGATGCGTTTTGAAAAAAAAAAATGTTTTCCGATGACAGGATCCCTTTAAGTGAAAGCATAGCTTTGATTTTCTTCTACTTAAGAAAGATTTGAGAAGGTCTCTAATTTTTTTTCCTAAGCAGAAGAACATCAGAGCAGCCTCTTTCTTTCTCCTGACAACTTCCTTGACTACTTGGTGGTCAGACTGGTGGGAACTGACCAGCAGGTGGCGCTGTTGTAACTAAATTCATTTATATTAACAGTACATGTATCTCTTAATATCTTGGAATTAAAAATCAATAAATAATGAATGTAAATGGCAAAAGTGCTTAGAATAGCCCCCTCATCAGTTTTACATTCACTTATTTTAAAGGTTTGATCCGTTAAATGGGGGGTTCACCTTTAGGTTAACTTTTAGTATGTTTTAGAATGGCCTATAACTAGCAACTTTGCAAATGGTTTTCATTAGTTGTTTTGCATACTTATAATTATTTGCCTTTCTCTTCTGACTCTTGCTTTCCTATGGGGGTCACTGACCCCTGCAAAAACTGTTTGCTCTGTGAGTGTACAATTTTAATGCTATTGTTACTTTTTATTACTCTTTCCTATTCATATTCCCATCTCTCAGTCAAACCGCTGCCTGGTAGCTAGGGTAAATAAGACCCTAGCAACAAGATAGCTTCTGAAATAAACTGAAGAACTGCTGAACAAAAGGCTAAATAATTGAAGTATCATAAAAAAAAAAAAAAAAAATTGAAACCAATTGCAAATTGTCTTACAATATCAATGTCTTTCTCATACTAAAAGTCAATTCAAAAGTGAACAACCCCTTTAATAGGTTGGCTGGGGTGGCAATGGGTTAGTTTTATCACATGAGATTACTGTCTGTAATGGTAAAGAAACTTATATATAAAACATACAGGTAGTAAGTTCTCCAATTTGCAGGTACAGATGTAGGGAACAGGCTGATGAAGTCCTCTATGGGCTCTGAGCTTAAATCTTGGATTCAAGGGATGGTAGTCACTAGTCACAAGATCTGCCATTGGTGCAAGGGGATAGAATTCCATTGGAAAGGAGCAACCAGAAGCAAAGACTTAAAGGGGAACAATCGCAAAAAATTAAAATGTAAAATAATCTTCAGTATACTGAAATAAGAAACTTTCTAAATATAATCAATTAAAAATTCGACATTGTTTCTGAAATAATCATGTTTATCTTCACTATTCCTCTCTCAGCATCTGTTTCTCTTCATTCTGTCTTCATGCAGCAGTTGGGTGTCAGATATTCATTGACAGTTAGATCCAATATATCTTAAAGGGGGGCTCCTTTTGCCTAGAAGATGTATTAGAGCTCACTCTATTAAACTCACCAGACATCATGTCTCTCTACATGCAGAATTTGTGCAAAAGGCAGTTATTTTGTTAGATTGTATCTGTACTGGAATCATTTATTTGAATTAGTTCTAATTCATCTGCTAGGAAAGGAAGCCCCCCTATAAGATATATTGGATGTAACTGTCAATGAATATCTGACACCCAACTGCTGAATGAAGCGAGAATGAAGAGAAACAGATGCTGAGAGAGGGATAGTGAAGATAAACTCAACTACTTCAGAAATGGTACAGAATTTTCAATTGTTTGTATTTAGAAAGTTTCTTATTTCAGTAGGTTGAAGATTATATTTCATTTTCACGATAGTTCCCCTTTAGGGTGTGAATGAGGAGGAACTGGTGGTATCGAAGAACCCAGAAGAAATTGGACAAGTATAGAAATATTGGACAAAGTGGCCCTAGATTCTGGATTTAAGGCACATTGAATAGATGAAAGCTGGGAAGGACGATGGACAGTTTGTAGGAGGTTATAGTATTCAAAACGGGATTATATGTGGGCATCAGTTTGGGATAGAGAATAAAAGATGGAGAGGAGGTAGGTGAGTATGTTACAGTAGAACAGGCAGTATGAGATGAGTGGGTCGGGTATTGTGTGGAACAAGGGTAGGCTTTTCAGGTGCGGCTATAGATGCAGGATCTGCGGGTTGGGTTGTGGGTCTGTTCCTGCTGCAGCTGTCTCCCTGCAGCTTTCCCTCCACTCGTCTCCCCCTCCCATCTAACTTCAGCTCTCTTACATCATACGGCGCGCTTCTCTCCCTCTCGACCACATGTGATGATGTTACTTCCGGTTTGCAGCAACACCACTTCCGGTTTGATGGTGGTCGGCGGGTTGCAGGTCGGGTTGCGGATAAGGCAGTTGGGGATTTGGGTCTGGTAGTGGTTCAAAGTGGGTAAATTATATGCGGGTCATGTTTTGGGCTGTGGGTTTGGGTCGGGTCCGGGTCTTAGAAATTGGTTCCGCGCAGGACTCTACCCCTAGGTAGGCTTTAGCAGTAGCAATTTGGCAGTTACAGAGAAACAGATGGTGTTCAGTCACTGAGTTTATGCAGAGGGAGGGGGTACAATTAATACACATTTAACTGGAAATGAACATATAAGTTGGAAACGTCTCATCTTGGAGAAGATTCTTGTTACTAACAGTTGAAGGGAAGAGCCAGCTCTTTATTCTGTATCACATCTGTCTGCAGTTACTGGGAGTTGTGTGTCAGGGACAAGAAAGTTCCTGGACAGCCTTATTCCATTGTCTGACATTCCTCTTCAGCTTAGTCTACAGTACACAAGTCACTGGCAGGGAATGCTGGGAGTTGTGCTGCAGCAACAGCTGGAGGGCCGCAGTTTGGATGTCCTTCACTGAAAGTGTCAGACAGTGTGTTGTTTGGGAGACGAGCCGGCACCAACTATGTCACCACATCAAACAGGACTTGTTGTTCAGCGCTTGCCATTCTTCTTCCACTATCCGAAAACATCCATCACGCCCCTGTTGTTGCAGCAAAGCCGTATGTTGCAGATAGTTGCAGCATGTAGTCAGCAGCCTCCCATGTGAGCTGGGAATGTTCAGTACAGGGTCTTAATCAATCAATAATCAATGTCCTGCCCCGGTTATACCAGAGGCTATAGAGTTCCGTATGTAACAACCCCTCTCTGTATTCTTCTCTTTAAACAGGTTCACCCGACCAATCACAGGCTGCTGTTTGAAGTCTTTGATGAGAACCGATTGGTGAGTGTGGCCCTTCAGTTATTCAGTGCTGTCCTGTTCAATATTCTCTTGACTGTGTGTCTCATTTGTTTTCAATGGGTTGTCAAATGTCCAGCCCTCCAGCTTCTCCCAGGAACTGACTGGCTGAGGATTCTGGGACTTGTAGTTGACCAGCTGCTTCAATGCTGATTCCCTTAGGGAAATAACCACATTAAAAGTGCTTTATAGTTTAGTATGGTGTAAAAGTGATGGGGCTTGGTCAGAAATGGGGGCATGGCCCGTGCAACTTTGTGATCAAATATCACATAGAGTAGCCTTTTTTTTTATAGCATTAGTTCCATTCTATGTAGGTCACTTGGTGCAGAGGGCTAAGATCTAGGAATTGGGTGAATTTAACCCGTTTCGTCAAAAATTCGCCATTGGCAAAAATTCTGTGAAATGCATTGAAGTCTAATGGTAAAATTTTTTTTCTCCCATTAAATTCTATGGGCATCATTTCCATGGCGAAAAAATTTGCTCATCCCTACTAAGAACCCTTGTTGTATGATGCTTGCTATTAAATATGGCCCCTGTTATTTCTGATGGAGTGCTAGTGGGGAGGAGGAGGTGAAGGGGAACCTTGGGGTTTTGCCCTGCCAACTGGAGATTTCTGATGGTCTCCCTGGTGGGGATAATATGAAGAGAAACATGTTTTTAAAGACATATCTCCCAACTGTCCTGTTTTCTGCAGGACAGTCCTGATTTTGACAGCTCAACCAGCAGTCCTGGATTGTTACTGAAATTTCTCAAATTTGTCTTTGATCCCCTGCACTGACGCGAGAAAAAGATACAATGTTTCCAAAACTTAATTGAAATAAGAGGCTTTTTTGGCCCAAAACACTGAACACCTGTACTTAGATACATTTGTAACAATTCAAGATAAACAAAGAAACAACTGTAACTATTTAAGATAAGCAGGTCTGTTGGGGAAACTGTGACTCAGATCTTAAAGGGCAATTTCACCTTCACTGTTTTAACTAAGCTTTGTGTTCAAACTTTCATAACCTGCCAAATGTTGTAAAAGTGACATGGTATTTAGGGGGTGTGGCCATAAAATGGGCGTATTCAAAACATGTCAACGCACTTGTTGGGAGGAATGTTAAAGGCAAAGTACAATTGGTCACATCCATCGTATACGTTTAGGAGTGATGGGTCATTATGGAGTATTATGGTTTGTGCTACGGTTTCTTACCTTTGGGCCCCAGTGCTGTAATCTAGTAATTATTTGCTTTTATAGATTTGACTAGGAGCTGCCATATTGCTTGCTGCAAATGACGTAGTATTCTCCGAAGTCTTCAGCAGATTAGTGTAATCTCTTTTAACCAAAAGATGGTGCAATTGCCTTGAGGTCTATGGAGGGCTCCTGTAAATAATATGGCAACTTCCACTCCTTTATAATGAAATAAACATAAAAGTGAAGGTTCTGTATACACATTCCTCTTCCGTTTGGGCAGATTATGAGAAGAGCTGGAGGCCCCAGGTTGGAGTTCCCTGCTGCTGTATACCATGCTTGTAGAATACGGCCCACACCTGTGCTCTTGTTACTGTGCAGCTAATACCAGAGAATTTCTCACTGTTGGCTCACAAATCACTTCCAACAATGGGCGATTGTTCCGAACCTTGGCACTTGCTTGGGCGCCAGCTTCCATGTCTCCTCTAGTCTTTCTGTCTCACACATTTGGGTATTAGCCCGGCCATGCAAGAAACAATATACTGTATATCTCAAATTATGCTCTTATACAATTGCCCTGCATAGCATTTGCACCTGTTCAAAGTAACACGCGTTTCTCCTGCTGTTGCTGAACTACAAATTCTGCTAGATATGTTATATTTTTGCAGCCAAGTGCAATGAATGTCAAGTCTATATCTGGCACAGGTAATACATGCTGCAGGCTGCATTTTTTTTCCAAGCAGCCATGTAATCAGCATCTAAACTAGAGGTTTTGTGCCCAGGATTCTCTTTGTTGGGCAAAATCTGCTCGACCCCACCATATATCAAAATATTTATATTTAAATGAGAAGGAAAGGCTAAAACTAAGTAAGCTTAAGAAAGGTCTATATAAATACACCAGTAAACCCTCAAAGTAATGCTGCTCTGAGTCCTCTGTCAAAAGCAACACCACATTTCTTTCCGTCTATTGTGTACTCATGGGCTTCTGTATCAGACTTCCTGTTTTCAGCTTAAACCTCCAGGGCTAGGGCTTGAGCATGCTCAGTTTTCTCCTCTCTCCCTCCTCCCCTCCCTGCTGTTATCTCATCCCAGAGTTATGACTCAGGCAGAAAGTGATGTCACAAAAAGCTAATATGGCAGCTGCTATACTAAACAAACAGAGAGAGCTTCTAGAGCTGTTTACTCAGGTATGGTAAAGCATTCTGCAGAATAAATAGCCACAATAGTGCAAGCTATAAGACTATAATCTATTGGCAATAAACTGCTTCTATACCTTTCCTTCTCCTTTAACAGTCATCCTGATCTAGGTCCAGCCCCTCGGTGTGTACAAAAAGGATCTAAACTCACCAGCCATGTACAGAGTGGATTTAATCTGTGTCTAGTTTTAAAGGGGTGAGTCCGGGACAGGCTTGTGGTGCTGTAACTTTAATAGCGCTGCTGGTAAGCATTGCCCTGGAATGTGTGATGGGCCGTGGCAGTGCTACTGTGGTCTCTATAACATACTGTACAAATTTATTCCTCAGTGGCTCCCAGTTAGCTGAGACTCATTGGCTGGAATATTGAGCTGCTGCTGCTGCTGCTTCCCTCCCTGGATATCACCCACACTGGGTTCTTGTTTAAAATGACAAAACCCAAAGGCAACTCTGGCTTCCACAGGTTTTTCTTACCTTTTCTTAAGTACTATATAAATATATATATATATATATATATATATATATATATATATATATATATATATATATATATATACATACACAAATGACCCTGATCAAAAGTTTACATGCCCTGATGATTTGGCCGGATAACATGCACACAACTTGACACAAAAGGGTTAGAATGGCACCATCTTCACCTGTGATCTGTTTGCTTGTAATTAGTTGGTGGGAATAAAAGGTCAATTACTTTTTCTGGGCCCCCCCTACCAGTAACGCAACTGGAGGGGGGCGGGGGCCCGGCGGCACGTACCAGATTTTTTTACCTGAAATCGGCTGATGCGGCCGGAAATCCCCCTGAGGGGATGCGGGCCCTGGCCCAATTGCACCCCCTGCTCCCACTGTAGTTCCGCCACTGCCCCCGACAAGTTGAAAAAAAAAAAACAACTTGGCTCCTACTTCAGCGCAACTCGCTTTTACTTCAGTGCAACTCTCTCCTGCTTCAGAGCAACTTGGGTCCGACTTCAGCACAACTCACTCCGACTTCAGCGCAACTCGCTCCTACTTCAGCGCAACTCGCTCCTACTTCAGCGCAACTCTGCTCCTACTTCAGCGCAACTCTGCTCCTACTTCAGCGCAACTCGCTCCTACTTCAGCGCAACTCTGCTCCTACTTCAGCACAACTCACTCTGACTTCAGCGCAACTCGCTCCTACTTCAGCGCAACTCTGCTCCTACTTCAGCGCAACTCTGCTCCTACTTCAGCACAACTCTGCTCCTACTTCAGGGAAACTCGCTCCTACTTCAGCGCAACTCGTTCCTACTTTAGCGCAACTCGTTCCTACTTCAGGGAAACTCGCTCCTACTTTAGCGCAACTTATTCCTACTTCAGTGCAACTCTGCTCCTACTTTGGTATAAAAAAGAGAAGGAAAGGCATAGTCATTAGGGACGCTTAGTGTTAGACACCCCAGTGATTATAATCACTTACCCAAGACCCCTAGCCAGTGCTCCTGTTCTCTGAAAACTGCCCCAGCCCCGGGTACTTCTGTAAGGACACATCACAATCTGCTGCTTCTTATTTTTCTTTCTTCGCTGTAGCTGAAGTAGTAGTGGCATGGCAGATGCAGCAGTGCCTGGATTAGGGGTTTATTAAAATAAAATGAAGTGACACAAGGAAATCCCTGCACCTGCTCTAGTTCCTATTGCAGAAAGTTTAGTCCTTTAATAAACAGAGGGGGGTGAAAGAGGAAAAAATCTATTTGTGCTTCTTATTGTTTATCGCTCTCCCCTCACCCCCACCCCCATATCCCAAAATAGCTCGGCCTGGTGTTAAATAGTTCTGTGTGAGCTGCCCCAGAGCCCGGACTCTCCAGTGTTGAAGTAAATTGGACTTTTAGTGTGACCTCTTGGCAGCTGCCTATTTAACATCACTGGAATACAGTCCTACCATCAATCCTGTGAAAATGTAAACACATTTATATTTTCCAATGAGAACTGAAATGTCCTGTATACATCAATATATAACACAGAAGCTGAGAATTACATATAAATGTTATACGGGATAATGTACCCCCTACTGTAAATAAGGATATTAGAAGTCACTGACGGGTTCTGTGACCATACAGTATAAAGGCACAAGGCTGCAGGCTGAGTTATACAGGGAACTCTGAGTATCACTCATGTATTATAAGGGATAATGTACCCCCTACTGTAAATTATAAGGATTTTAGAAGCCACTGAGGAGTTCTGTGACCATATAAAGACACAAGTGCAGGCTGAGTATCTGAGCATCACTCATGCATTATTAGGGATAATGTACCCCCTACTGTAAATGATAAGGATATTAGAAGTCACTGAGGGGTTGTTCTGTGACCATATAAAGGCACAAGGCTGCAGGCTGAGTTATACAGGGAACTCTGAGTATCACTCATGTATTACAAGTAGGGATGCACCGAATCCAGGATTCGGTTCGGGATTCGACCAGGATTCGGCCTTTTTCAGCAGGATTCGGATTCGGCCGAAACGAATCCTAATTTGCATATGCAAATTAGGGGCAGGGAGGGAAATTGCGTGACTTTTTGTCAGAAAACAAGGAAGTAAAAAATGTTTTCCCCTTCCCACCCCTAATTTGCATATGCAAATTAGGATTCGGATTCGGTTCGGTATTCGGCCGAATCCTTCGTGAAGGATTCGGGGGTTCGGCCGAATCCAAAAAAGTTGATTCGGTGCATCCCTAATTATAAGGGATAATAATGTACCCCCTACTGTAAATGATAAGGATATTAGAAGTCACTGAGGGGTCGTTCTGTGACCATATAAAGGCACAAGGCTGCAGGCTGAGTTATACAGGGAACTCTGAGTATCACTCATGTATTATAAGGGATAATGTACCCCCTACTGTAAATGATAAGGATATTAGAAGTCACTGAGGGGTTGTTCTGTGACCATATAAAGGCACAAGGCTGCAGGTTGAGTTATACAGGGAACTCTGAGTATCACTCATGTATTATAAGGGATAATGTACCCCCTACTGTAAATGATAAGGATATTAGAAGTCACTGAGGGGTTGTTCTGTGACCATATAAAGACACAAGGCTGCAGGCTGAGTTAAACAGGGATCTCTGAGTATCACTCATGTATTATAAGGGATAATGTACCCCTTGGAGGGGGACATATTTGACATTTCAGTTTTGTAGGCACATGAATTGCAGCATTCTTCACCAAGCCCGGTCCCTGTAGGTTCATAACAGGTTGGCAGTCCCCGGCATAATAACATACCTCCCAATTGTCCCGATTTTTGCGGGACAGTCCTGATTTTGACAGCTCAGCCCGCAGCCCAAGTAAAATGTCCCTACTCTTTCTTTGATCACCTGCACTGAACACCTAGAAAAAGATGCAACGTTTCTAAAACGTAATTAGCTTTTAGCAGAGAGCCCAGAATACGTGGCAGGTGCACTTAGATACATTTGTAACAATTTAAAATAAACAGATCTCATGGGGAAACTGTGACTTGCAGTTTAAAGGGTAATTCACCTTCATTAGCAAAACTGCAATAACACAGAAATGTGCTCAAACTTTCATAACTTGGTAATTAGGGGGTGTGGCCACAAAACGGGTGGCAAATTTTTTTGTCTGTCTTTCTATTTCCAAAATGTTGGGAGGTATGTAAATGACGACAACAATAAAGCAGAGTCCAGGCCCAACTGGAGCACATGCAGGACAGAGAAGAAGAACAGAAGCATATTCTTTTGCTTTTGTCTATGTCAGGGGCTTTTATTGCTCCCATTCCATTGCAGTTTATTTTAGGGAAAAGCAAACACCCCGTCACATAGAGCACAAGACTAAGCTATCCAGCCGCTCATGTACAAAGACTATTATAACAATGGAGCCCGTCTCTGCTCTGCTTTTTCTTTTTTTAATCTCTTCCCCCCCCCCCCCCTTTCCCTTAAGTGCCCAGCGAATCTGATGCGGTTTAAATTTACAGCAGCTCCGAATGTGTTCACTGCCTCAGTCAACTGTGAGAGCTCTCACACTGGGGCTGCTGCTTTCTGATGGAAAAGGAGCAGCTGGGAAGATGCTGTTTCAGGCTCTCGCTGTGGGACACACATAAGGGGGAAAAAAATTAAAAAAAAGGAACTTCCACCGGAGAGGGGGGGCCACATCATGTGACTGCAGCCACCCTACCCTATGTGACAGTTTGTAGATTGCTCTTGTCCAATCATTCATGGAATGCTGCTTGTCACTCGGGCTATTTCTGCTATCTGTTGCTATCAGCACCGCACTTCCAACACTTTAGCAGATGGGACACTTTTCCTTCGACTTTTTGATTTTTAACTTCAGGCAACGTCTGCCCTGTTGTTCTCTCTCTCTCTGATTTTTTTTTTTTTAATCCTTCATACGTTGTTCAAAACCATGGCCCACCGGCTACGGTTTCATTTTGGCTCCGGGCGAAGCAACACGGCTCCCGAGTCGGATGTCCTAGAGCAGGAGAAGGAGGACGACTTCTTCACGGCATTCCACACGCTGCCGAGGAGAACCGGCTCGCACCCTTTCTCGAGGCACGGGTCGGACTGCGGAGAGAACGAGCTTCCCGAAGAAGGGGCGCTTAAAAGGAGCAGCTCCATGTTCATCCCGCAGCTTCTGAACAACATCGACATACGTCCGACAAGAAGTTCGTCTGTGCAGATCTCGCTGCAGCGCAATTCAGTAAATGGGCACGCTGACGAGTTTGATCCTTCGGACGAGGTACTTTCATGCGAATTTGGGGACTTTAATGAGCATTATGTTTCAGCTGTGAGGAAAAATTCCTCTTCTGCAAGCAGTTCTCTAGATAGTCCTGGGAATTCTCCTCCACAGAGACGGGATACAGCCAGGCAGCCTATTAATGGAGCTGCCACTTTCCTACCTCGACTTTCAGTGCGTCCCTTGGTGGAACAGAATGGCCATATTAACTGTGCCACGGATATGCAAGAAGAAGTGAGCATAACAACAAGTAGCCAAAGCACAAGTGGGATAAGAATAAACCGTCAGCCTTTAAGTCCTGATATACGACAGGTTAGACTGTTGTCTCCATGTCAGGAAAATCAGAACGGGTCTAATACTGAACCCAGGCGCTGGTCTCTACAGCATCTTCCTGACACTTCAGGGAGCCCTGGGAAACGATGCTTTGTTTTCCAACTGCAGCAATCTCAAAGTGGGAACAGTAATCTCGGGGGAGAGTATAACTTTGGTTTTACTGGAACAAAAGGCGACAGATTGGTCCGATATCCTCGTATTAGACTGGAAAGAAGCACGTCATACCCACTACAGCCGCGGCCTGAAAGCATCAGCCCAGTGGAAAATGGATTAAGCTCCGAGTCTGGGAATTGCAAAAAGGACTATACTGAGATTTTGCCGAACAATTCCAGGGAGAGAACCTCACAGGGGCAAGGGTGCACCTTCAAAATAAGACAAGAGCCGAATGTCCGGCAGCCACATTTCAGGATCCGTGTAACTCGAGGCAATGAGGATCAAAGTAAAGAAGAAGGACAAGATGTTCCTAGAAATTCGGTTTTGGGAAAGGCCACGGTAAGGGGAACAACATTTACCGATTTTGCGGTTATGTCTTTTATTTGTATCATGTGTGCTACATGTGAAGTAATTCATCTTTTGCATAAGCTAAACTTCACTTTCCCTTCCTAGAAACATAAATATAGGTTGTAGATTATTTTCAGTAGAATTGACGGTTTAAAGAAGGGTTTCGAGTATTGTGTGCATAGAGTATGCTTTTCTTGCATGGCTGCATATATATACAACTTAGTGGAATTTGCTTTATGCCTTGACTTTACTGAGCCATAGGGGCAAATTTACTAAAGGGCAAAGTGACGCGGGTGAAAATTCAATGCAACATATATGTCCATTCAACTTTAACTTCCCGCCGTATGCAAATTAGCCAACACTAGTGCAACTTCAGTATTGCTTGGGTCTGGACGCAACTTTGGATTTTAGTGAATTAACGTTGTCCTGGCGAATCTACACCTGGCGAAGTGTTGCGCTGTGAGCGAAGCCGTCGCTGGTGAATTTTCGGAGGTTAATGAATGTTCCCTATAGTTGGCAATGTAGCAGCATCCCCAAAGCTGACTATTAAAGGGGTTGTTCACCTTTGTTAACTTTTAGTATTATGTAGAGAGGGATATTCTGAGAAAATTTGCAATTGGTTTTAATTTTTTATTATTTGTGGGTTTTAATGTTATTTATCTTTTTATTCAACAGCTCTCCAGTTTGCAATTTCAGCAATCTGCTTGTTAGTGTGCAAATTACCCTAGCAACCATGCACTGATATAAAAAAAGAGACTGGAATATGAATAGGAGAGGTTCCGAATATAATCAAGAGTAGTAAAAATAACAATATATTTGTAGCCTTACAGAGCATTTGTTTTTTTTAGAGGGGGTCACTGACCCCCATTTGAAAGCTAGAAGGATTTAAAAGAAGAAGGCAGATACTTTAAAAACTATAAAAAAAAATAATCAAGACCAAATGAAAGGTTACTTACAACTGGCCATTCTATAACATACTAAAATTTAAAGGGATACTGTCATGGGGAAAAAAAAAATGTTCAAAATGAATCAGTTAATAGTGCTGCTCCAGCAGAATTCTGCCCTGAAATCCATTTCTCAAAAGAGCAAACAGATTTTTTTATATTCAGTTTTGACATGGGGCTAGACATATTGTCAATTTCCCAGTTGTCCCAAGTCATGTGACTTGTGCTCTGATAAACTTCAATCACTGTTTACTGCTGTACTGCAAGTTGGAGTAATATCACCCCCTCCCTCCCCCCCCAGCAGCCAAACAAAAGAACAATGGGAAGATAACCAGATAACAGCTCCCTAACACAAGATAACAGCTGCCTGGTAGATCTAAGAATAAAGCTGGCCATAGATGTTGAGATTTTTAAAAGATCAGATCCTGATCGTGAGACCACGATCTTCTCAGAACGATCGTACGATCGTACGAATTTACCATCAACTAAAAAGACAGATTTGCCAGGAAAACAAAGGGGAACTGCCTACTTGGCCCTGCAAACATAGATAGATTGCACTGGGACCGACAAAGATTTTTTGACCTGGCCGATCAACTTCCCAACAGATGTCGGACGAAAAATCGTAAGATGTACGATCGTTCGAATACCACTAACTGCACGATAATTTCGAAGGATTGGTCGGGCTTCCCTAAAATCGGTCGTCCGGCAAGAAGAATCGCGCGTCTATGGGGAGCTTAACACTCAATAGTAAAAACCCATGTCTCACTGAGACACATTCAGTTACATTGAGAAGGAAAAACAGCAGCCTGCCAGAAAGCATTTCTCTCCTAAAGTCCCATGACTGGGGGCAGCTGGGAAATTGACAATATGTCTAGCCCCATGTCAGATTTCAAAATTGAATATAAAAAATCTGTTTGCTCTTTTGAGAAATGGATTTCAGTGCAGAATTCTGCTGGAGCAGCACTATTAACTGATTCATTTTGAAAAATTTTTTTTTTCCCATGACAGTATCCCTTTCACTTAAAGGTGAACCACCCCTTCAATATACTGCTTAAATCATACAAAACTGAGTCTAGTAATTTTTGCTGGTCCTACAATTCCATCTGATATTTTATACCATGGATATTGGTCACTTTGAAAAGATAATCTGCCGGGGACATATGTTGCACATTGTGCATAAGAAGGTAACGAAGTAAAGAGAAGCCACAGCTTTTCTTACTGTTCCAGTTGTTCAGAGTGTTGGCCAAAATGGCATGTGGCCACTTAATATGTTATCTGTCCAGACCAAGCAACTGTGGTTCCAATATTGTGGGACTGACTCCCTTGTGGATGGCTTGAGGAGCAGCAGGTTGGGCTAAACCTAAGGGCAGTGACACACTGCAATTCGGGGAGATTAGGAAATTTAGGGCGACTTCGGAAAACTAAAAACTCAGAGTGCCATCCCGCTGGCAAATTTCTAGTCGGTGGGAAGGCAGTTCGGGGACATTAGTTGCCCTGAAGAAAAGGAGATTTGTCGCCGGGTGACTAATCTCCCCGAATTGGAGTGTGTGCATCTGCCCTAAAGCTTAGGGTGAGAATAGAAAAGGACAATTCCTCTCTTAGATACACCTGCGGGTTAAGGTAAGATTTGGGGTGAATATGTATATGCCGTCCTAGATATACTTGGAACTATGGCCGAATAACTGATCAACCAATATTTTCCTATATCTGCACTCATTTCATGAGCTAAGAAAGCGTGTTCACCAAAGGAAGGACCTTCAGGGGGTAATGGATAAAAGTTTATACCTTCAAGTGAGGCTTAAACTAGAATAATTGACAAAAGTAGAGGATTGGCCTTTCTAATGGTCCTAAATACATTGTGTTGTTTCAAATGGTGGCTACAGTATTGCTTGCCTCAGCAGTAGCTAGCCTCAATATAATTGTCCATGGATTTGAAGATCATTTTATGCAAGGACTATTTGGGGTACTTCTGTTATCTCACTGGAACTTTAGATTCCCCGGTAAGACAAACCATCAGTGTTGGAACCTGTACTATTCTATAAATACAAACATCCAGAGAAGGAATGTTCTGGGCTCAGGACCTTTACCCTATTGGCCAGTGATAGCTCCCCTGCTGTGTGGTGGCTGGAGTTTCACTTACGTCCATTAAACAGGACTGGGAGGGGCTCTGATTTGCTGCTGTATTGTTTACATATGTACTTGAGCCAATAGGAGCATTGCTTTGGAGACAGGTGTACCCCTTATACTGGAGACAAACATTCTTTTCAGTTTTATTTATCATTGTAGACATAGCTATTCTATGCTTGTATCATCTACACCAACTTCACACTGAGCTTAATCAGAAGATTCTGTTGGGACAACTGTATCTGCATCAACTCAATGCACTGAAGACTTTCAAGTACTGTACCTCTCTTCATCACAAAGCACATAAATATTGATACATCCCCTGTGCTTGCAGTCGTGTTGGCCAGACAGAGTTTCCTTATATAACAGTTTCCATTCTAATAGATATAACATAGAAAGAGCAACAGCCAAGTCAGCTTGTAGACACGACTCCACACAGCTGGAGGCCCAGCGTATTATAGTCTGTGCTCAGAGCTAGACGAGAGCCATTTAATCCCCCTCTGCACCAAACTTAAAGGGATTCTGTCATGATTTTTATAATGTTGTTATTTCTAAATTACACTGCAAATAATTCACGCTATAATATAAAATTTCATTCCCGAAGTTGTGATATTGGTGTGTAGGTGCATCTCAGGTAATTTTGCCTGGTCATGTGCTTTCAGAAAGAGCCAGCACTTTAGGATGGAGCTGCTTTCTGGCAGGCTGTTGTTTCTCCTACTCAATGTAACTGAATGTGTCTCAGTGGGGCCTGGATTTTACTATTGAGTGCTGTTCTTAGATCTACCAGGCAGCTGTTATCTTGTGTTAGGGAGCTGCTATCTGGTTACCTTCCCATTGTTCTGTTGTTTGGCTGCTGGGGGGGGAAAAGGGAGGGTGATATCACTCCAACTTGCAGTAAAGAGTGATTAAAGTTTATCAGAGCACAAGTCACATGACTGAGGGCAGCTGGGAAACTGACAATATGTCTAGCCCCATGTCAGATTTCAGTGCAGAATTTTGCTGGAGCAGCACGTTTTCCCATGACCATATCCCTTTAAATATACTAGATATTTTATTTACTTTACCTCCAGCAGGCAACTAAAGAAGGGATCTTTGCATTTAACAAGTGTTTATTCTGAGTGTGCCTGGAGGTAAAGCAGCCCTAGTTGAAAACCTCTTATATAGGCAAGAAATGCAGCGGCGGTAGAGAAAACTTCCTAGAATCCTGCTGCAGATCAGCTTTGCTTATTATTGCCTTAAATATCAGTCATTTAATTATTTACTACATACAGATTTCACTCTCATACTATGTCACTGTGTGTCTTTGGAGAATCAAGTAAAAAAAAAAACAGCACAAATTCCATGAATAATGATTATTAGTGTGTTGCAAGAACTCTTTTTTCTATAGTGCTGTCCCTGGACATTAATGAGGCAATATACACCTACAGTAGAAGCCCCATTTTAAGTTTTTCAGGGGACCAGGAAAAATAATGTCAAATCCGGGAAATTTGTTAAAGGAGAAGGAAAGCTACGGAGGCATTTTATTGCCAATAGACTAGCCACAATAGTGCAAGCTAGAATGTTATATTTATTCTGAAGAATGCTTTTTAATACCTGAGTAAACAGCTCTAGAAGCTCTCTCTGTTTGTTTAGGATAGCAGCTGCCATATTAGCTTGATGTGACATCACTTCCTGTCTGAGTCTCTCTGCTCACTCATAGCTCTGGGCTCAGATTACAGTAGAGAGGGGAGGAGGGAGAGAGGAGCAAACTGAGCATGCTCAAGCCCAAGCCCTGAAGGTTTAAGTTGAAAACAGGAAGTCTGATAGAGAAGCCCATGAGTACACAATAGAAGGAAAGAAATGTGGTGTTTCTTTTGACAGAGGAGCAGCATTACTTTGAGGGTTTACTGGTGTATTTATATAGACCTTTCTGATAAAGCTTACTTAGTTTTAGCCTTTCCTTCTCCTTTAAATCAAATGTGGATATGGACTCCCCATTGGGTGGATTACCAATGTAACAGTGCCAGTTCAAGAGCCCGAGATAATGCTGTATTTAGTGATTAGTGACAGGCTGCCTGCGGAAGATGGGGGCATGTTATTGCTTGTGTTTCCCCTCACTCTCTGTCTCATTTATGTCAGGGAGATGTAGAACCAGGAGGCAGCTGCTGAGTCAACAGAGAGAAACTTGCAAACAAATGAATAAAATGGCACACAGTAGAAGGGGGAGAGGCGGCCTGAATATCAAATCAAATCCCCTAACAACTCAAGGATAACCAGATTACAAACACATGTAGGGCACAAACCTGCACTTGTACAGACAGGCTCATTTAGTAACAAAGCTGCTACACATTGTACAACCTACATCCTTCGTAGTAACTGCTTTGTCTAACCTACAGCCTTCCCAGGAACAATATCATCCAACCTATAACCATCCCAGGAACAATATCATCCAACCTACAGTATTTCTAGCAACAGTGTTATCCAACCTACAGCATTCCTAGGAATAATATTATTCAAACCACAGCATTTCTAGGAACATTGTTATTTAACCTTCGTCCTTCGTAGTACCTGCATTATCCAACCAACATACAGCATTCCCAGGAACATTATCATTCAACCTACAGTATTTCTAGCAACAGTGTTATCCAACCTACAGCATTCCTAGGAATAATATAATTCAAACCACAGTATTTCTAGAAACATTGTTATTCAACCTCCATCCTTCATAGTAACTGCATTGTCCAAACTACAGCCTTCCCAGGAACATTATCATCCAACCTACAGCCTTTCTAGCAACCATGTTATCCAACCTACAGCATTCCTAAGAATAATATTTTTCAACCCACAGCATTATTATTTAACCTTCGTCCTTCGTAGTACCTGCATTATCCAACCAACATACAGCATTCCCAGGAACAATATCATCCAACCTACAGTATTTCTAGGAATCGTGTTATCCAACCAATTCCTAGGAATGATATTATTCAAACCACAGCATTTCTAGAAACATTGTTATTTAACCTTCTTCCTTGTAGTAACTACATTGTCCATACTACAGCCTTCCCAGGAACAATATCATCCAACCTACAGTATTTCTAGCAACAGTGTTATTCATCCTACAGCATTCCTAGGAATAATATTATTCAACTTACAGTATTTCTAGGAACATTGTTGTTCAACCTTCATCCTTCGTAGTAACTGCATTGTCCAAACTACAGCCTTCCCAGGAACATTATCATCCAACCTACAGCATTCCTAGGAATAATATTTAATCTACAGCATTTCTAGGAACACTGCTATTCTACCTATAGCTGTCCTAGAAATAATATTATTCAATCCATAGCCTTCCTAGGGACAGTATCATCCAATCCATAGCCTTCCATCACTTTGCTTCTATACCAGCGAGCTCCTACTCTTGCAGAGATATGTGCGTTACACACGTGTGCTCTCACTCATAGGTTCAGAGAACAAGAATTAATTCTTGGGTGTAAAATGAATGTTGTGTAATAGGCCGATGTTATGCAATGTATCCTAATGTGTCAAGTGGCAGCAGTAAATGTAGCAGCTATTGCATCACACTTCCATATACTTGTAAAACTTGATGATTCAGCTGGAAATGACTGTTCTTTAGTTGTCATGTACTGTTGGCAAAGATAAGGTTATATGGTTATACGAGAGGGAAGAGCAAAGTAAAGAGACTCAAGTAATGAGTGAGGAGAGGGTGAATTGCTGCCAGTCCAGTAGAACTAATTGAATGAAGTGCTGATCAACCCAAACTGCTGCCTATTCCTTGGAACCGTACGTTGAAGAGACATCGTTAACCTAAGGGATGATATGTTCAGTCTCTCGGAGCAGCTTCAATAAAATGAATATTTCCCAGGTATGTATGTGACACGTATACACGTATGGGACCTGTTATCCTTATCCTGTATACACAGGCTCTCAATACTGGATAGGTTTTGGGATTACATTTTTTATAAATCTTGCATTTCAGTTTATCCTGGGACTCTTTTTTTTTAATGCAACAGAGAATGGGGAGGTTTTATGTTGAAAGGTTACAAAAATTCACCTTTATATCTGTGGAAATGTCACATTCTTTAGTTTTTTTTTTTTTTTGTCCTAATCTGGGTTGTGTCAGGGCTTCATAAAAATGCTCTTCATCATTTAAAGAGGTTGGATGAGTAGCCTTGTGGCTTGCAGGTAATCCCAGTGACCCTGAGCTGTGCGTATAATGTGACTGATCCTAGGCATCCCCACCGGAGGGTAAACTGCAGCTGCTCCGGCCTTATTTATCTCCAGTGAAAATATTCATACGGGGCGTCTGTAGTTCTGCAGCCACCAAGTGTTTATGACCTTTCCCATGTCTCCAGTTCCACTCAGAGACGTTTGGGAGGGCAGCATTTATATTATGAATCGGATAATAGGTTTAATTGATGAAAGCAAGGAAAGTAGAGTATATTTTAAGGATTGCGTTGCCATAGCAACAGTGTAGGCAGCAGTTTCTGCGTACAAGATAGGGAGTCTTCTTAAAGCACTAAATAAAGTGCTCTGTATAATAATAATACAAATACATCTTTACCAGTGGTATTTACCGTAATTCTGCTAGTAAGTAATGTTTGGCCCAGGACATTATTAAACAGCTGGTTCACCTTTAATTCAACTACAGATGATCCATTCCAAACAACTTTTCCATTGTCCTTTATTTTTTTCTTTATTATAGTCTTTGCATTATTTGCCTTCTTCTTCTGACTGTTTCCAGCTTTTAAATGGGGGTCAATGATCCCATCATAAAACAAATGTTCTGTAAGGGCTCTTACACACGACCGTTCCGACCTGCGCTCCCCTGCGTTCCGTTTTTTGGCGTTCAGCCGCAGGGGAGCGCAGGAATAGACGCAAGTAATTATTTGAAATGGGGCTGTACTCACTCAGGCGCGTGTAGGCGCCGAACGCAGGAAAAATGCAGCATGTTGCGTCTGAACCTGCGTTCGGCGCCTACACGCGCCTGAGTGAGTACAGCCCCATTTCAAATAATTACTTGCGTCTATTCCTGCGCTCCCCTGCGGCTGAACGCCAAAAAACGGAACGCAGGGGAGCACAAGTCGGAACGGTCGTGTGTAAGAGCCCTAAGGCTACAAATGTATTGTTGTTGCTACTTCTTTCTATTCAGGCCTCTCTTATTCATAATACAGTTTCTTATTTAAATCAGTGCATGGTTGCTAGGGTATTTTGGGCCCCTGCAACCTGAAATTGCAAACTGGGGAGCTGCTGAACAGTAACTCAAAAACCATAAAAATGAGAACCAACTGCAAATGGTCTCAGAATATTATTCTCAATATCATACTAAAAGTTCATTTAAAGGTGAACAACCCCTTTAAAGGAGAACTAAAGCCTAACTATAGAACTAGCTAGAAATGTTGTACATTATGTTTTGTGCTTCTGTAACAGCCCAAGGCAACCACAGCCCTTTAGCAGTAAAGATCTGTGTCTCCAAAGATGCCCCAGTAGCTCCCCATCTTCTTTTCTGCTGATTCACTGCACATGCTCTGTGCTGCTGTCACTTACTGAGCTTAGGGAGCCACTCACAATATACAGTACACATAGAATAGAAATGTCACAATATAAGGCTGATTAGTAATTAATACACATAATTACTACATGGCAGCACAGAAACCAGAGCAATTAGCATTAGAATTGAATAATCAGCAAACCTGTAGCATCAGCTTATATTACAGGGGAAGCTCATTTTCTGCTGGATAATTAGTGACGAGCCCTAAGCTTAGCTTCTCAACAGCCAATCAGAGCCCACTGAGCATGTGAGTGTCACAGACACTTTCCAAGATGGTGACCCCCTGTGACAAGTTTGAAGTCCTGGATCATTGCTGCTATTGACAAGCTGAAACTTTAGCCTCGTGCAATAAGTTCAGAATTTATAATGTGGCATTTTAGCCACATTCATGTTTGAATTTAACTTTAATGAGGTTCCAGGCTCCACTAAGCCTGTGCCTATAGCCTGTGATCTTCTAACATATATTGGTCAGGTGGTATCCATTAATGGCACAAGAGGTGAGTGTCCTGGTTCCAATAAAGCCTTCAGCTCAGCCTAAGTCCATGTAAGGCTTGTAATATAGCAATATTGCTGTATCCATTAATGGGACAATAAGCTGCAGATTCAGGATGGAATGGCCTAATTGTCAGCTTTTTATCAGTCTGTGTATGACTTATACAGGTATGGGATCCGTTATCCTGAGACTCGTTATCCAGAAAACTCCAAATTATGTAAAGACTCTATTTTATACAAATAATAATTTTTTTTTAAAAATTTCTAGTAGGCGAACTAAATCTTTAATTATAAAATTAATGGGATCATATGACTAGCTGTAAAAATTACCCCCAAAAGAATCGGGCTCTGGGAAGTGGCGTAAGTAGATATTACCGGGCCCCACAGCGAATTATTTTTCAGGTCCCCAAAACTTTAAGCGGTTGACTTGTGTAACCAATATTTATTGCAATTGTATATGAATGAGGGCCTCTATACCTCCTGGGCCTGCCTGCAGCCTCAGGGTCTGCTTCTTCTGTAGTTACCCTCCTGCCTCTGCCTGGCAATATTGATCCCTGTATGGTAATGTTTCTGTGACTTGTAACATATGGGTGGGTGACTGAACTTGCCCCTTTCTTAGACTGTAAGTTCTTCTGCACAATTCCATTCCATGCTGCTTGATTTCCATGTACTGAATGTATTGTGCAGAGGGCAGAGTATGGGCAACATTCTATTTTAGAAGGGAGTGATGTCAAAGCAAACAGGGCTCAGAGCTGAAATGTAATATGTATAGATAGAGAACATTTCTAACAGGATTTACTGAGCCGGGTACTAAGTCAGTGTCAGCAAATGTGTTTGGTTCGGGCAGCATGACAATGAAGGCAACTGAGTGTTATAGAAAAAATCATAATGGTGATAAGGATGCGCCGAATCCACTATTTTGGATTCAGCCGAACCCCTGAATTCTTCACAAAAGATTTGGCCGAATACTGAACTGAAACCGAATCCTAATCTGCATATGCAAATTAGGAGTGGGCAGTAACGTAACTAGAGGGCAGCGGGCAGCCGGGCCTCCCTCCGTACGCCCGGAACTGCACGGAATTCATTGCGCGTGAGCGGCCGGGGGGCCCTGAGGGGGTGCGGACCCTGGCCCAATCGCACCCCCTAGTTACGCCACTGGGAGTGGGAATGGAACAATGTTTTACTTCCTTGTTTTGTGACAAAAAGTCATGCGATTTCCCTCCCTGTCACTAATTTGGATATGCAAATTAGGATTCGGGTTCGGCCACACAGAAGGATTCGGCCGAATATTATCACACACTGTAGCAGACAGCACCAACAGGAATATTTGTTTAAAAAGCCGTTATTGTGCTTTTCTTAGGCTTTGCGATCAGGACAGTTACAAAGTTTCAAGCCAAACAATGGCCCTTTATCAAGCCGAATCCTGCTGGAAAAGGCTGAATCCCGAACAAAATCCTGGATTCGGTGCATCCCTGATGGTGAATGGCAAAATCGTACTTGATCCCAACTAAAATATAATTAATCCTTATTGGAAGCAAAACCAGCCTATTAAGTTTATGTAATGTTATGTAATGTAAAAGGATCCATTATCCGGGAAACCCCAGGTGCCAAGCATTCTGGATAACAGGTCCCATGCCTGTATTTTTGAACCATTCTTGCCCTTTAACACCTCTTATTTACACAGACTTATTTAGCCACAAATGTGTGTGTCATAAAGATGTCCAGCTATTGGTTGGTGAACATGGGGGTTTGATGTTCTGCAGCAGCTGCTGAACTACAAGATGGAGTAGAGCATTACGGACTCAATCATGACATGTGTCTCATTCGTTGCTGGGAAACAACAGCATTTCACTTTCCCCCCATATGTAAACAAAGGTAGTAAGTTTGCACAGGGGCAGTAACCCATAACAACCAATAAGATGTTGCTGTTAAATTCTACTTGCTGATTGGTTGCTATAGGTTGCTACTCCCTGGAAAACTTAGTGCCTTTTATTACATACGGGGGTTTATCCGCTAGGCCTTACTGTATAAGTAGCCCTGATATCTCCCCCCTACATATGTGACTAGTAAGAGGATTCCAATCCAAAAGCAAAACACTGGGGTGTGGGTGCGATATTGTTGTTAGACAACACCTGTAGGGCAACAGCTTGAGCATCTCTTTCAGCTCTACAGCTGCTTTTGAGAAGCAAGGGATGTGTAGTTCCACAACATCTGAGAATAGCAGAAGGGTGGAGTTTGTGCTTATTTTTGGTTGGTTTTATCCCCTGCAGGGTGAATGAATACATTGGCATGTTTTGGTCCCAGCCCTCTTGTCATGCCCATCCTTGTTCATCAGCATTAGTCACTGGCAGTTACTGGAAATATTATATAGATATATATAAAGGGCTGCAATGAATGATGCACATGTCGTGGCTCCTGCACGTGCTCTCTCATAATCCCAAGGCAAGGTCACACGGGGTGTTTTTACGTCGCATTTTTCAATGCATAAATACGAGCGAAATGATGCCCTACTGAAAATAATGGAATACGCATTATAGCAACTCCCACTGGGTGTTTGTGAGCCAACGTCTGCCGCAAGACTTTGCAGCATTTGCGTTTTTCAGCAGAAACGTCAATACACCCAGGAAACGCCATATTATCGAACTCTGTGGGATCCGCAGGTTTGGAAATACACTTTGCTGAAATACGTAGCGTATATTCAATATGGTGGGCAAACTCTCACAAGATGGAATACACATATACTAGGGATGTGCCCGACCCTCACCTGCCCGCCACCCGATCTCCCTCCACCCGCGTCCAATCCGGGTTCCTTTTATAGACCCGCGCCATCAATGATGTCACAAAACGGGTGGGGCGTGCAGGCACAGCGTCTATAAAAGAAAAACCCGGAAGTCGGAAAGCCGACATTTGACGATGGCGGCCAGGGAGAGCAGGAGAAGAGGCCTGAATAAAAAGATGAGTAAAAAAAAGTAGCATTAACCAGTGGCGGAACTACCGGGGGAGCAGGGGGTGCGAGCGGGCCAGGGCCCGCACCCCCTCAGGGCCCCCCGGCAGTCCATGCGCCACTGACCAATGCGGCCGTACGGAGGGTGGCGGGTCCGGCTGCACGTCACGCACCAGGGCCTGCCCCCCTCTAGGATCGCTACTGGCATTAACAATGAATGTGTAGCCTTATAGAGCATTTGTTTTTAGATGGGGTCATTTGATAGCTGGAAAGAGACAGCAGAAGAAGGCAAAAACTATAAAAAGAAAAAATAAAGACCAATTTAAAAGTGACTTAAAATGAGTCATTCTATAACATACTAAAAGTGACAAAGTTGAACCTCCTTTTTAAGGCCATTCATGCTGTTTGATAGAAATATAGAGCTAGGGGTTGATAGACATGGTGGCTCATAGCTTGTTGCCCCCTGTGAATTGTTGTTTTGCATAAATCTTAAATAAGGCTGAATTCTGGCAGTCAGAGCTCTAAAAGACCCTAAACCCCCAATTCTATATTAAGTCTGTAGTATTGTAGTGTGTAATGTTCATTACTTTATCTATATAGGGAGTAAATCAAACACTATTCATTTTGTACAGGACTATACTCCCAATCTACTGTTGCAATCCAGACCAACTATCAATGTTTGTATCCTACTGAACGTTAATTCAGTAGGAAGCTTTCCCTTTAAAGCGTCATTTTGAGATGATAGTAATGAAGGTGCAAAGGTGTTGTATGTTGGAATCAATTGCCTGATGTTAATTTGCTGACTGACAAGTTGGGGGCCCAATGCTCCTGCTGCACTGACTGTTTTTGGCCAATGGGATCAGTTCATTCCAGCCTGTCTTTTATCCAATGAGGAAATAGCTTTGTAGCATTTGGGGTACCTGAACCCGGCCAATGCACATATAGATAACTGTATAAATAAAGTGCAAGTATTATATATAGAATTGTCCAATTTTACAGCATAGGGAGGACAAGCATTGTAATAAATAAGTATAAATATACAGAGCTTAGATGCCATGTGGTAAGAGAGAAAGAAAGTAGGAAGAAGATCCCTGTCCCACAGAGCTTACAGTCAAAATCGATGGATTACACACAGGCACAACTAGTAGGACAAAAGTTCACTGGTTTTATGGGTTGGTCCTATATCTGTTATCCAGAATACTTGAGATCTGAGTTTTTCCAGATAATGGATCTTTCTGTTATTTGGATCTCCTACCTGTCCTTAAGTTTATAATAAATCATGTAAACATGAAATTAACCCAATGGGCTGGTTTTGCTTCCAATAAGGATTAATTATATCTTAGTTGGGATCAAGTACAAGCTACTGTTTTATTATTACAGAGAAAAAGGAAATCATTTTTCAATTAATATTATTGATTAAAAAGGAGTCTATGGCGATGACCTTCCCGTATTTTGGAGCTTTCTGGATAACAGATTTCCGGATAAATGATCCTATACTTGTACAGGATCCTGTACCCGGAAACTTGTTTCTGTTTAAATAGGTTGAGAGCGTGTTTCCTGGATCAAAGGGCAAGGAACAGAGTGATAGAAAACCACGGATCAGTTGTTTTGTTCAGCTCATGTGCCATGTCAGCTAGTCCACTGGCTACTGTTCTGTTATTCAGAGCTTTCTGGATAACTGGTTTCTCTAATGGCTCAATGGCTGTACTTGAAGTAGGAGAAACTTTCAGTGAAAGGGAAGAGAGACCGTACTCTTCTGAAAAGAGATGACGTGGGGCACCAGCCAGGTGCAAGATTGGATTCCTAGCCACCACGTGAAAAATGACTGGCGCATTTCATGCTCATAGCTGAGAGGTTTTCACATTGCTGATGGGCCAGGACAGACATAACTGATGGGCCAGGACAGACATAACTGATGGGCCAGGACAGACATAACTGATGAGCCAAGACAGACATAACTTATGGGCCAGGACAGACTTAAAAATGCCAGACGCCCGGCATAGCAGCTACTGATGACCTCTGAGCAATGCGAGAGGAGCACTCATAGTTCTCCCCAGTGTAACGGTAGAGACACAAACAATGGAGAATGTCCATTTATCAAATTTAAAGATTCGCCCGAATGCCGAACCAAATCCGAATCCTAGTTTGCATCTGCAAATTAGGGTCGGGAAAGGAAAAAGTGTAAAAAAATGGTTTAACTTTCTTGTTTTGTGATGAAAAGCCACGTGATTTCTCTTGCAGACCCTAATTTACATATGCGAATTAAGATTTGAATTCGATTCGGGTATTTGGTTGAATTCAAATCCTGCTGAATATTGTCGGTCTGGCCCACCCAAAAATCTTAGACCAGGCGCCCACCAAGAAAATTTAGGCAAGGGGCCCACTCTCTGTAATGTTATTCTTCCTCTCCTCACTCAACCTCTATTCTCCAAGTCTCTTTAGTTGTACATACTATAACCTATTATTCCATCTATTTAGCCTCTTTGTTCTCATAGAAATAGGGAATGGCCATGAAATAGGCCAAATGTTTAGCAGAATGAAGATCCACTGACACCTGGGCCCACCGGGAGTTTTCCCGGTATCCCGGTGGGCCAGTCCGACCCTGCTGCTGAAAAAGGCTGAATCCTGGATTCGGTGAATCCCTAATATATATAAACTAACTGAGCAAGTTTGCCTGGTCAGCATAGTTGCTGACAATTCCCATCATGCCCCAGTTTTGTGCTATTTTGTATACATACTTTGTGTGTGTATATACAACATCTAAACAACAGACATGGTGTCAGTAATGTGAGTAATCTGATCATGTTGTATTCCAGGGTCCTGGGTTTTGCCTCCAACAATTACTTATATACACACCCAGCTAAGCAGGTTATTTAATTATAAGCCACCGGCTCCTTCTGTTTCCTTCGAATGTAATTATGGGCTGGAGTACAAACAATTCTTGCTCTTAGTTGTCCTGAAACCTTCCTGATGTGACACTTCATTTGGATTTTTAAATAGTTACATTTCTGTTGCTCTGCGACTCTCAGGGGGTTATTTATTAAAGTCCAAATGCTAAAAACTTTAAAAATTCAAGACTTTTTTTTTTACTATAAAATCTGAATTTTAGTGGAATTTTTTTTTTAAGATTTATTATACCCCGAGGCTGCAAAAATTCAAAATCAGAAAATACTCCATCTTCAACCTGTCGAGATCCAGCAGTCAATGGCAGAGGTCTTATTGTCTCCACTGGGTTTCATACGATAACTCGAACATTTCACGCTTTTCCAGCGATTACACAAAAAATTAGACTTTTCGGAAAATTTAGATTTTTCGCAGGACAATTGGAAAAATTCAAGTTTTTCGGACGACAATACAAAAAAGTTGCTGTTTTTCTTTATTGATAAATAAGGGCACATCATGGATTCTAGTTTGGTCTGATTTTTTTTTTTTTTATTTAAAGCATCAGAAAAATTAGGATTTTGATAAATAACCCCCTTAGGGTTGAATTTTCAACTTCTAGCCTATTGATTATTCATTGTGACTTCCAGGCTGCTGGCTGGTTGATAGGTTATTAAAATCTAGCAACAGACAGTATTAAAAGTAAGAACTGTAGTAAAACTTTTGGACAAAACCAGATAGCTTTTTTCAGTTTATTCAATGTAAATGTAATGTTATCTGGAAGTTTGGGCACGTTCAATTAGTGAACTAGTCATTATGCAGAAATAAAAAAGGACCAGCCCCCATCACTAACTCCCTGAGGTACCTCTCCTTAAAGGAGAACTAAACCCTAAAAATGAATATGCCTAAAAATTCTATATTTTATATAGTGAACTCATTGCACGAGGCTAAAGTTTCAGCTTATCAATAGCAGCAATGTTCCAGGACTTCAAACTTGTCACAGGGGGTCACCATCTTGGAAAGTGTCTGTGACACTCACATGCTCAGTGGGCTCTGATTGGCTGTTGAGAAGCTAAGCTTAGGGCTCGTCACTAATTATCTAGCAGAAAATGAGCTTCCCCTGTAATATAAGCTGATGCTACAGGTTTGCTGATTATTAAATTCTGATGCTAATTGCACTGGTTTCTGTGCTGCCATGTAGTAATTATGTGTATTAATTACTAATCAGCCTTATATTGTGACATTTCTATTCTATGTGTACTGTATATTGTGAGTGGGTCCCTAAGCTCAGTAAGTGACAGCAGCACAGAGCATGTGCAGTGAATCAGCAGAAAAGAAGATGGGGAGCTACTGGGGCATCTTTGGAGACACAGATCTTAACTGCTAAAGGGCTGTGGTTGCCTTGGGCTGATACAGAAGCACAAAACATCATGTACAACATTTCTAGCCTACTTTTTTTAGTTTAACCTTCCTTGTCCTTTAAATTCCAGGGAAGCACCGAATTCAGGGTTCCGTTTGGAATTTTGTCTGTTTATATATAAAAACTCAGTCATTCCAATATATATATATTTATATACACCATATTTACCTGAGTGCCCTGACTGTGCCCCTAGGCTATGTAATGAAAATGATCTTCCTTCTCAGAATTCCTTAATGTTCTCCTTCTACAGATGTTAGGCTTACAGGTCTGTAATTCCCTGCCTCTGGTCTTGTTCACTTTTTAAAAATAGCATAACTATAGATTTAAGTTGTTACATGCCAGTGTAAAAGATCCGTTGCTTTGTAAAGTATAATTATTCAAATAAATGCAGAAATATAGGCCTTGTCCCAGACCGATTAAATTTGAACTCCACCCAAATAATGAAAACAAAATTTTAAATAATCTCGCTATTTACAGCATCGTGCGTCTGACTTTTTCTATTCTCTGCATGACTTGTAGCAAAACTCAGCTCTCCTCCGGTTAAGACTTCAATTCCCATAATGCCTTGCATGCTTCAGGTTTTGTTACATACAGTAGTTGTAAGCATCAAGGGGAACATTGCAGAGAATAGAAAGGGTCAGGCAAACAGATTTCAGTTGTAATTACAGTTACAAATAGCTTGAAATCCCTCGGAAAGGTTTGAATGAATAAATATTGGAAAGTTGCTTTGAACAGCCTTTTCTTTCGTTATGCATTTTTTGTTTGTTTGTTTGGGTGGCGTTCCCCTTTAAGATCTATATCACGTGACATATCTGTGTACTGACATTACATGCAATTAAATTAAACATAAAGAGACATACTGTATTATTAGTCCTGCTCCCTGCAATTAAATTGAGTTATAATTAGATTCAAGTTATGATACAGCTCAGTTCAACATAGAACATACATTAGTCTATCACTGCACAGTTGAGTAATCCTTCATTTCTGTCATTACCTTGATTTGGAATGTAGACTTTCAGGGTTTCAATGCATCCTCTCAGTTTTACAATTTCATTTTCAAATGTATCGTTTCATTTTGCCCTGGAAATGGTTGACATTGCCTTAAGAGAAGTACAGTATAACAGAGAAGGCTAAATTGCTGCACTCTATTGTGCTCTCATCTAGATATAAATCGGAGGCCATTGAACGAAAAGTCGGGTTTGTATAATTTCCAATGTTCTGCTTGAGAGTAGCACGGGTGCCTGATGCATCTACGGTGTGCCCATTGATGCTGCATGCTGTGCGGACCCTAAAGCTACCACTTGCTTCAGAGGTGACAGTTGCTTCAGGGTTCCCATGTGTCATAAGGCAGAGCAGTGAGAGGTGCTGAATGCAAGCAGCCCAAGGCTCCCACAGCTCTTTAGCAGTGAAGATCTGTGTTTTTGAAGAGTCCTGTGTCTAACCCAAACCCCTATTACCCTGCACCCACTTTATATACATTCTTTGCCTTATCCTTGAACACCCAACCCATCCCTAGCATACACGTCACATAAGCCAGAAGTGATGTCAAATAAACCAGAAGTGATGTCATGTAAACCAGAAGTGATGCCATGTAAACCAGAAGTGATGCCATGAAAACCAGAAGTGATGCCATGAAAACCAGAAGTGATGTCATGTAAACCAGAAGTGATGTCATGTAAACCAGAAGTGATGCCATGTAAACCAGAAGTGATGCCATGAAAACCAGAAGTGATGCCATGTAAACCAGAAGTGATGCCATGAAAACCAGAAGTGATGCCATGTAAACCAAAAGTGATGTCATGTAAACCAGAAGTGATGTCATGTAAACCAGAAGTGATGTCATGTAAACCAAATGTCATGTCATGTAAACCAAAAGTGATGTCATATAAACCAGAAGTGATGTCATGTAAACCAAAAGTGAAGTCACATGGTCGCCTACTACTGCCAAACTTCACCTAAAGGTCTCCCACAGACCACCCACACGGTGGGGACATATTTAGACCGAGCCCTGACCAGTTTACATGTATTTCGCACGTACCTGACCCGCTGAAAGACTTTACCCCCATTAGCTCCCCATCTTCTTTTTTGCCGATTCCAAAACACATACTCTGCCCTGCTGTCACTTACCTGAGCTTAGGGACCCACTCATAATATACTGTGTCACAATACTTGGCAGGTTAGTAATGGATTTATATTCACATTACATGAAACCAATGCAGTTTGCATCTGAATTTAAAGGGATACTATCGCAAAAATGAAAATTTTATAAAAACTTCATCATGCCAAAATAAAAAACTTTTGAAATACAATCAATTAAAAAGTCTGCATCATTTATGAAATAATTAAGTTTATCTTCCTCTCTCAGCATCCGTTTCTCTACATTCTGTCTTCATGCAGCAATTGGGTGTCAGATAATCATTGACAATATATCCAATATATCTTACAGGGGGGCTTCCTTTCCTAGCCAATGAATTAGAGCTCACTCAAATAACTGATCCCAGTACAAACAAAACCTCAGAAAATAACTGCTTTTTGCACAAATTCTGCATGTAGAGAGACATGATGTCTTGTGAGTTTAATAGAGTGAGCTCTAATACATCTTCTAGGCAAAAGGAGCCCCCCTATAAGATATATTGGATGTAACTGTCAATGAATATCTGACACCCAACTGCTGCATGAAGAGAGAATGAAGAGAAACAGATGCTGAGAGAGGAATAGCGAAGATAAACTTGATTATTTCAGAAACACAACAGATTATTTATTTGAATGTATTTAAAAAGTTTCTTATTTCAGTATCCTGAAGCTTATATTAAATGTTCATTTTCGTGATAGTTCCCCTTTAATAGCTCTGTAGCTTCAGTGTCTCTGACAGCTTCTATGCTTTCCTCTGGATCAACTGATTTAATGGCCACACTTTTGGGTCTTCTTCCCTGCTGTAAAAAAACCCAATCATGACTTTCTCCTGCAATTACCCTGGCAATGACACTTTCTGGGTAAGCCCTGTAGGTCGCAACACATTGTGATGATTTCCTTTTGTATGTCTCTAGGTCATCGTTCTATAGGGGCCCCTTCCTCTCTGTACTAGAAACCATAACGCGGCCCTGTTTAACATTACAAATTATGAGTGACAAGTTGGCGACTGCCAAATTAATGGCGGACAATTATTTTAATTACAGTGCGTGTTCCAACTCCAACTGCTAATGCTGAGAAAAGCCGTGTGTAGTGACTGGGAAATGCGAGTGAAATTGCAGAGTAACAATGACTGATATGGAGGTGGTACCTATTTTTTTTTTGGTTAAGATCTAGTTGTCATGGCAGTGCTCGGCTACGCTTTTCCCCACCAGCTGGAACTATTTTGGGACACTTGCTCCTTTGTCTTTGTAACTTTAACATCGTGCTTAATCCCCGCGTCCCACACGCTGCACATTGCTCTGTGGCGGAGGGAGGGCACCAGACCAGTGAACTCCATGTCCCGGGAACATCATCTCCAGGCTCCATCAAGGGACACTGGTACATTGGCACAATGAAAAGGCTTCGTTGCAGGATAGGGGTGTAGGGGATCGTTGCTAAATCACTGAGCCATGTACAGAGCTAAAGCCGACCGATACAGCTCTTTACTAAATGATGCTGAAGCTCGAGATGAACAGGTGAGAGCAAGAAACATATTATCCTCTGCTTGTGTATGTGTATCCCTTTATGTGTGTATTTATACCAGCAGTCTTGTGTATCCATTGTTAAAGGAGAACTAAAGCTTAACTAAAGAAGTAGCTAGAAATGTTGTACATTATGTTTTGTGCTTCTGTACCAGCCCAAGGCAACCACAGCCCTTTAGCAGTAAAGATCTGTGTCTCCAAAGATACCCCAGTAGCTCCCCATCTTCTGTTCTGCTGATTCACTGCACATGCTCTGTGCTGCCATCACTTACTGAGTTTAGGGACCCACTCACAATATACAGTACACATAGAATAGAAATGTCACAATATAAGGCTGATTAGTAATTAATACAGATAATTACTACATGGCAGCACAGAAACCAGTGCAATTAGCATCAGAATTTAATAATCAGCAAACCTGTAGCATCAGCTTATATTACAGGGGAAGCTCATTTTCTGCTGGATAATTAGTGACGAGCCCTAAGCTTAGCTTCTCAACAGCCAATCAGAGCCCACTGAGCATGTGAGTGTCACAGACACTTTCCAAGATGGTGACCCCCTGTGACAAGTTTGAAGTCCTGGATCATTGCTGCTATTGACAAGCTCAAACTTTAGCCTCGTGCAATAGGTTCAGTATATAAAATATGGCATTTTTAGCCGTATTAATTTTTAGGGTTTAGTACTCTTTTAATACACACACGTACACACACTCCAACTCTGGTTAGTGGGTAGCACATTGTCTTGCTATGGCCACTTCATTGGCATTGCTCATGGCATCTTTAGGAACAGGGTGACGTGACATATACGTGTATACTGTACCTATGTCTGTAACTACAGTTATGGGACCTGTTCTCCAGAATGCTCGGGACCTGGGGTTTTCCAGATAATGGCTCTCTCCATTTTCCAGTCTGCTAGAAAATCATGTAAACATTAAATAAACCTAATAGGCTGGTTTTGCTTCCAATAAGGATTCATTAGATTTTAGTTTGGATCAAGTACAAGCTACTGTTTTATTATTACAGAGAAAAAGGAAATCATTTCGAAAAATTTGGATTATTTGGATAAAATGGAGCCTACGGGACACATTCCATAATCCGGAACTTTATGGATAACAGATTTCCTAATAACGGATTCCATACCTGTATAATCGTGCATAACAGCCGAAGTGCTCAAATTAGGTACCCTTCCCCCCCCTTGATTGCTGAACAAGGAGCCACAAAAGCTCCATTCCAAGCAATACAAGGCCAGTCTCCATTGGGTGACACTGAGTGCCTTATTTACCAAAATCCACTATTTAAATTAAAAAAGTCCGCCCACACTAGAATCCCAGATTGGAGCTTATTTATTATTAAAAATGCACGATTTAATCGGATCGGGTGAAAAACACAAAATAATCCGAATCATACTATTTTTTCCCCCGAATCGATGAATTTTATGGATTTTTGCCCAAAAAGACTGAACTAATTGGATTTTCAAGCTAATTCAAGCACAGACCACAGAAACTTTTAAAAACTATATGGACCTCTCCCATTTACTTATATACAACCTCGGCAGGTCTGAGATGGAGTATTTTCAGATTTAGACCTTTTCCATCCTCGGGGTATAATAAATCTCGAAAAAAAAAAAACATTTTTTCCACAAAAAAATTTAGTTTTTTTGGATACGACTTTAATAAATAACCCAGAGTGTCAACATTGACATTGAGAGGCACATTTATCAAAGGTCAAATTCATGTGAATGTTTTTTTACTTCGAATAGACTCACAATTCGACTGGGAGGTTATTTAAGAAAAAATTTGAATGTCTAATATTCGATTGTATGGTTACGGACCGAAAATTCGAATCATATTCAATTCATACAGATTTTCTCCTGAAGAAAACCTTGAATGTCAGGAAGGCTATTAACATCTCCAAATGGCTGATTGGACCTCTGCCATTGACTTGTACGTGAGCTCGACAGGTTTTAGGTGGCCAATATTCTAATTTGAACTGTTTCCATGGTCGAGGTGTAATACATGTCACATTAGAATAGGGAGATTAAAATTTGAATGTGTGAATTTTGACACACTAAAATTCAAATTTACTATTCGACCTTTGATAAATCTGCCCCTGAGTGTTGACATTTGGTGAACTGAACCTGTGGGAGCTGTCCTATGGAACTAACAGTGGCTAAATGCTATCATGTGCATTTGGATTTGGAACCCAGTGTACATTTGTAGTACTTATGTTTCTATTGATACATGGACAAGTGATGGTGCATTTGAGGACGCTTGAGAGCTAAAGCTTCCAGATTACATTGTTTGGAGGTTATAGTTTTCCTTTAAAGGTGTTGTTTACCTTCAAACACTTTTTTCAGTTCAGTTGGGTTCAGACAGTTCACCTTAAATTAGAGTCCTGCGAGGAACCAATTGGTTAAACCCGAACCAGACCCGCAACCTGCATACTTACCCGATTGAACCCACTACCCGACTCGCAAGTACCTTATCCGCAACCCAATCCGCGACCTGCTGACCATCACGAATCAGGAAGTGCTGTCATTGTAAACTGGAAGTGACATCATTAGAAGTACACGTGATCAGAAAAAAAGGAGTAAAACTCGCTATTGAGAAGACCCGCGGCCCGACCAACAAACCCGGAGAAACGCCGACCGGCATCTATACGTAATCCCGAAACTTAACCCGCAATCCGCACCGTATGTTTTTGTGGGTAACTCACTGACATACTCTACCTTAAATAAATACTTTTTTCAATCACCTTCTATTTTCTGTGACCGTTTTTCTAATATTGAATCATAAAGTATCATTTTTCCCCTTTCTAAAGCAGCTCTGGGAGAGGGGGGGTTCGCCGACTCTTTAACTGTTCTAAATTTATACATTTAGTTGATACATTTGTTATTTTTGTCCCTGATGAGCAAAAATCCCTGAGTTTCATTAAAGGCAACTGTTAAAATTGATACAATAGTTGCTGATATTCCCCCACAGATACTGCTGAGAAATGGATCAACTAATTGTATCAACTAATGGAGCAAATTGTAACAGTTCAGATGTTCCTGGATCACTGAGTTCACAGAGACAGGGACACTAAACTTTAATCTTAATTTTTGGGAAAACGGTGAAAATTGGAAAACAATTGAAAAAGTATTTGTTTATGGTGAACAATCTGAAAACCACTGAACTGAAAAAAGAGTTTGGAAGGTGAACAACCCCTTTAAAAGGAAGTTTACCACTAAATGGAAGTATCCATCATAAAAGATACATTACTACATTACATACCTTCACCTGCGTCTGGAAAATGAGTCCAGCAATCTACTACTGCATCATTGTCTTTAGCCCCGCACATCCAGAGTGTTCAGAAGGGAAAACTTTATTCTTTATTCCATTATTCTATCAGAATCTGAAATCTGTTAAATTTGACAGCGTGGCTTTTGAAGCCAAGATCTTTCATGGAAAGGGATTGTTGGATTTCGTAGGTGCAGCAGGTCTGTGTGTTGGGTGCACTGTGGAACTTCTTTGCATTTTAGCTTAAAGAGGTGGTTCACCTTTAAGTAAAAATTCGTATGTAATAGAAAGGCCGGTTCTAAGCAACTTTTCCATTGGTTTTCATTATTTATTTTTTACAGTTTTATAATCATTTGCTTTTTCCTTCTGACACTTTCCAGCTTTCGAATGGGCGTCGCTGACCCCTTCTTAAAAACAAATGCTCTGTAAGGCTACACATTTATTGTTATTGATAATATTTACTACTCATCTTTCTAGTAAAGTCCTCTTCTATTCATATCCGAGTCTCTTATTCAAATCAGTGCATGGTTGCTAGGGTAACTTGTTCCCTAGCTACCAGATTGTTTATAATGCAAATTGAGGAGCTGCTGTATAAAAAGCTAAATAACTCAAAAACCTTAAATAATAAAAAATGAAAAACAGTTGCAAATTGTGTACCTCATTGGTATAGGAAATGGACAAAACCTTTGACTTCTGTTTAAAGAGATTCTGTCATGATTTTTATGGTGTTGTTTTTATTTCTAAATAACACTGTTGACGCTGCAAATAATTGACTCTACAATATAAAATTTCATTCCTGAACCCGTGAGTGTATCTAGTTGTAATATTGGTGTGTAGGTGCATCTCAGGTCATTTTGCCTGGTCATGTGCTTTCAGAAAGAGCCAGCACTTTAGGATGGAACTGCTTTCTGGCAGGCTGTTGTTTCTCCTACTCAATGTAACCGAATGTGTCTCAGTGGGACCTGGATTTTACTATTGAGTGCTGTTCTTAGATCTACCAGGCAGCTGTTATCTTGTGTTAGGGAGCTGTTATCTGGTTACCTTCCCATTGTTCTGTTGTTAGGCTTCTGGGGGGAATGATATCACTACAACTTGCAGTAAAGAGTGACTGAAGTTTATCAGAGCATACGTGACGTGACTGAGGGCTCCTGGGAAACTGACGATATGTCTAGCCCCATGTTATTTCAAAATTAAATATAAAAAAATCTGTTCGCTCTTTGAGAAACAGATTTCAGTGCAGAATTCTGCTGCAGCAGCACTATTAACTGCAGCAGTATAGCCTTGTATGGTTCGTATGGTTCCTGATAAAGTGGTTGATTTGGGAATACTTCCCAGACATATAAATATGGTACCCTACTGCCAGCTTATACCTACACCACCCTGTGGCTTTATTATAATGCATCCTATTCTCCAAAACATAAGGATTTTGGAAATTAACCCCAGTCCTTCCATAGCTGTCATTTATTGCGATTTTTCTCCCAGTCATGAACATTGTATAATATAATGTGAAAATGACATCATACCCATATATTCTCCCCTTTTTTTTGTCTTTCAAACAAAGTTTACCTCTTCTAAGGGCTGAGACTTTCTTTCCATGGTATCAAGATATTGTATCTATCTGTTCACCACTTTATTCCTGGTGCACATTCAGACAGAAAACCATTTCACTAAAACTATTAAAATTCACGTTTCGTTAAATTCTTTTGCATAATTCAGCAGCTATCAAGCAGATGGTCTGTCACCCACACATTTCAGAGGCTGTATCCAGTGATTCGTTCCGAGGGTGGCTGGAGCTTAGATTCTTGTAACAATGCTTTATGTGTGGAAGGATCTTAATGGAAGCATGTTCTGTGCTACTCATAGCTTTCCAACTGTAAGGCTGAGACTTATACAGCCATGAGCCATACCTTAATGGAGAAGGAAAGCTACTGATGCAGTTTATTCCCAATAGATTAGCCACAATATTGCAAGATAAAACACTGCAACATTTATTTTGTAAAATGCTTTACCATACCTGGGTAAACAGCCATAAAATTATCTTTGCTTGGTTAAGATAGCAGCTGCCATATTAGTTTGGTGTGATGTTACCTCCCTCTGCTCAAATAACAGCAGGGAGAAGGGGGAGAGAGAAGGATACTGGGCATGCTCAAGCCCAAGCCCTGGGGTTTGATCTGAGAACAGGAAGTCTGATGTCAGAGCCCATGTGTAAACAATAGCAGGAAAGAAATGCAATGTTTCTTTTTATAGAGGGCTCAGAACAATGGCAGAGTAAGTGTCAGTGCTTGTATTTACATAGACCTTCCTGATGAAGCTTACATTGTTTGAACTTTTCCTTCTCCTTTAAAGGAGAAGGAAAGGTTAAAACTAAGTAAGCCTTATCAGAAAGGTCCAATTAAATATACCAGTAAACCCTCAGAGTAATGCTGCTCTGAGTCCTCTGCTACACATCAGCTTGTTTATATAAACTATAGTAGTACTTATCTGTTATCTACTGTGTATCCTGTGCATGAATGGCTGCCCCCATGGCTACAGAGCAGCTTGTTTATATAAACTATAGTAGTACTTATCTGTTATCTACTGTGTATCCTGTGCATGAATGGCTGCCCCCATGGCTACAGAGCAGCTTGTTTATATAAACTATAGTAGTACTTATCTGTTATCTACTGTGTATCCTGTGCTTCAATGGCTGCCCCCATGGCTACACAGCAGCTTGTTTATATAAACTATAGTAGTACTTATCTGTTATCTACTGTGTATCCTGTGCTTGAATGGCTGTCCCCATGGTTACACATCAGCTGGTTTATATAAACTATAGTAGTACTTATCTGTTATCTACTGTGTATCCTGTGCTTGACTTGCTGCCCCCATGGCTACACAGCAGCTTGTTTATATAAACTATAGTAGTACTTATCTGTTATCTACTGTGTATCCTGTGCTTGACTGGCTGCCCCCATGGCTACACAGCAGCTTGTTTATATAAACTATAGTAGTACTTATCTGTTATCTACTGTGTATCCTGTGCTTGAATGGCTGCCCCCATGGCTACACAGCAGCTTGTTTATATAAAATATAGTAGTACTTATCTGTTATCTACTGTGTATCATGTGTTTGAATGGCTGCACCCATGGCTACACAGCAGCTTGTTTATATAAACTATAGTAGTACTTATCTGTTATCTACTGTGTATCCTGTGCTTGAATGGCTGCCCCCATGGCTACACAGCAGCTTGTTTATATAAACTATAGTAGTACTTATCTGTTATCTACTGTGTATCCTGTGCTTGAATGGCTGCCCCCATGGCTACACAGCAGCTTGTTTATATAAAATATAGTAGTACTTATCTGTTATCTACTGTGTATCCTGTGCTTGAATGGCTGTCCCCATGGCTACACAGCAGCTTGTTTATATAAACTATAGTAGTACTTATGTGTTATCTACTGTGTATCCTGTGCTTGAATGGCTGCCCCCATGGCTACACAGCAGCTTTTTTATTTAAACTATAGTAGAGTTTCTGAAGCAAATACATCAGTTTTACCAGTACAGCACAGCACTGCATTATATTTTCATTACTTTAAATGACTTTTGGTATTCATTTTCCTTTAATGGAGAGTTCGCTGTCTAAGCCATGCCAAGCTACACTGTAAGTAGTGTGAAGTTTCACTGTTTGCTTATAATAAACAGATTAGTAGGCTGCACTTACAGACATGGGAGAAACTTTGAACTCGGTGGCCTTGAATGTAGTTTTTATCTGAAGTATTCCAAGCAAGAAAATCAATCCCAGTAAAGCAGGTGATATTCTTGTTACACATATTTTGTGCCATGTTCAGAATACCTGGAGTAAGCGGTGTCCCAACTTCCCAAATAATCAGTGCTGTGACATTGGCGTTCCTATCCTCCCTGTTACATACATTGCTCATATCACTAAACTCTCCATCTGTGAATACAACTTTCATTTTCTGTACATCTACAAATCTTTCCATCTGCAACACTGATGCTGTCTGCTCTCCAGACTGGCTGACTTTGAGGACAAGATCAGATGAATATTTAGGAGACTGCTCAGAATAGCCTCTTGCTGGTAGGTGAAGCTGTTTGATGTGTATGTACAACTTTACTGTTATGGATTGAGGTTTCTTAGGAGAGGGTAGAGATGATTTTCTTTACTTGAATATTTCATTGCCTTATACCTATTGGCTGGTTGTATGTAGTTTATTGAACCTGCCCTTGGTCATTATTGAAGTAGGTATGAAACCTTTCTCCCTACAAGAAATGTTTTCTTTGCACTAGTGTGTGCACGTAATTCATCAGAGTTAGCTTAGAACTAGAACTAGATGTTGGGAGAAGAGGCATGTGCCTAGAGTGCAATTTGGGGGGGGGGGGGTTACTACTTTTGGACCTTTTCTAATGGCCACCCTGTGGGTTTTGCAGTATCCAAGGCTGGAGTAGGAGTGGATGCAAGTGTGAGTGAGTCTTTGGGCTGATGAGGTTTGGAGTGAAGTTCTGGTGGCAAATAATCTGTTGGTGGTGGGGCTAATGGGCCAATCTTCCAACATCCTCAGACTGGACGCAAATATCTGCTTAAAGGGCATTTTACTTGTCTATCAAAATGTGTGGTATACTGTACGCTCTTGTCTGTCCATGTGGCCTCATCACAACTGAGATCCACTATTAGAAGGGGCAACACCAAACTACCAGTTTGTAAGCATTACATAGAGAAGGGACGTACAGATTTGAATGTTAAGTACATGGTATTAGAGGAGATCCCTCCTCCTAGACGGGGAGGGGTCCGTTAGTTTGCGTTTAGGAAGAGAGAAGTGTGGTGGATCCATCAGTCAAATTCACTGGTGCCCAATGGGTTAAATAAAGATTATGATCTGTATGTTTTCATATGCTATGCTTATTATATATATATGCTTCATTATACATTTTACAAAAGGACTAAGTTTTACCTGCAACTTACTTGCTGCTTTCAAAGAAAAACTCCCAAACTTGGCTGCCCTTTTATTAGACACCAGTAGGATCACCTGACTATAGTTGGGAAGGGTGGGAGCTACAACATGGAGCTGGTCACTGCTCCTGTATAACTATAACAAACAAACAAAAAAAGTTGTGCTCACCACTAATTTAAAAAAAAAAAAAAATATATATATATATATATATATATATATATATATATATATATATATATAAATATATATATAATGATGCAAAAACTTGGTTCCACACTCGCAGACCACTCACAACCAATCCAAACAGTTATAAATAGATGGTAAGTTGGGCCAATACACATCATTCTTCTTGGCATTAGCCTTACAATTTAATGCAGTGCATGTGCACAAATGCTGTATTCTGGTTTAGGCAGGGGTTAAAGAGCAATTGCACCTTCTAAGTGCCCAGAAGCTGTTGCCAAGTTCATAATGGGAAGCACATGACTCTCTATTATAGCCGTCCCTTAATGGAGATACCATTTTTATTTTACGGCCCCTCTGCTTGTTGTGGCTGATGCAGTAGAAATGTCTAATAATAAAATGCCCTCCTGCGTCTGATCTCAGCGAGCGAAACAAATCTATAGCGGGTTGCTTAGCAATACTGAGCCCTCTTGTATAAAGATGCCGTTAAACAATAGAGTGGGCTTATAGAAACAAACATACCCAGGCCTAACATTTCCATTTCTTGTAAAAGAAACCAGACACGGAACAGAAATAAAAAGCCGTTATGGTATTTTTTTAAAAGCGACTAAAACCACTGAATATTGGTAATGAATGTGTGTTTGGAATTTGCTCAGAATGACATCTTTTCTTTCATTAGACAAATGTTAAAATCCCCTTAAAGAATGAGGCAGAGTGGGATCAGATCAGCGGTGGGTTACGGGTACATTTCATATTTGGTCGGAAGCCTTCGCACAGAATGTGAATGTGGGATAAGAAGCCGGAGAGGCAGCCAAGAGCTGTGGGTTTATTTAATAGATTTTCTTTTCTATTTCTAAAGCCGTCACTGGTTGTCGGATCTGAATTCACATGTTATTATTTCCCTGGCACACTACCCTCCCTACATCACCCGCAGGATTGTTGTGCTTTTATTGTGCTTCATTATTTCATTGTGTCTGGCCTACAGCCTTTCAACTGATAACTGGGACTGCTGGTTCTGCCTATCAATTTTCTATACATATATCTGTACATATAATTGGTTTCTAATGGTCAAGACCAGTATTTCAGCGACATATCTGCCTGAACTTCTGGGCCTGAATCACTGAGGAGCCCTCTAAGTCACTTGTCCTGGTAACTCTGTGCTAATAATGAAAGTCATACCCTTTTATCAGCCTTTCTGATGGTTGCTCCTTAAAGGAGAAGGAAAGCTACCGAAGCTTTATTGTCAATCGATTAGCCACAATATTGCAAGCTATAAGAGTATATTTATTCTGCAGAATGCTTTACCATACTTGAGAATCTCTCTCTGTTTGTTTAGGATAGCAGCTGCCATATTAGCTTGGTTGACATCACTTCCAGCCGGTGTCTCTCCCTGCTCACTTATAGCTCTGGGCTCAGATTACAGCAGGGAGGGGAGGAGAGAGAGAGGAGCAAACTGAGCATGCTCAAGCCCTAGCCCTGGAGGTTTATACTGAAAACAGGAAGTCTGATACAGAAGCCCATGAGTACACAATAGAAGGAAAGAAATGCTGTGTTTCTTTTGACAGAGGACTCAGAGCAGCATTACTTTGAGGGTTTACGGGTGTATTTATATAGAGCTTTCTGATAAAGCTAAATTCATTTTAGCTGTTCCTTCTCCTTTAAGGAGCCCTGCATTATAATATACAGTATTTTCTCATATGCACAGGGTCGGACTGGGGGCCCTCCAGCCCCCTGTCCCCCTCCTGTGATGCGCCATGCATGAAGGTGCCGCTCGGCATGCATAAGCACATGACGTTGCGCGTTGCGAAAAATACTTTTTTTTTTTTTTTAAAAACGACAATCGGGAGAGGTGGTCAGTCTGACATTGTATATGCAGCTTTAGGTTCACAATATAGGGCACATATTGGATAAATTAAAAACACCAAATTTTGTAGGCAGTTATGAATAATATATGGTGTTGTTTTAACATTGTGCTAAAAAAATTTATCTTTATAAACAGCCCCTTTATTGGAGTTCCCCATAGATGTTCAATGGTCCCTGCCAGAAGCACAGTAGGAGGGCAACAGCCAATCACAGCCCTGCAGTCACACAAGCACAGACAGGCTTCAGTTCCCCATCAGGTCCTGCTAGCTGCTGATTGGTTCCTGTCCTGCAGTGCATTGTGTAGGCTCCCCTGCACAGTTTGGCAAAGGAGGCTTTTTGCAGAAATGTACAATAAAGTAACCAGAAACACAACTTTTTCAAGCACATTCTAACTCTAAAAGAGTTTAATGCACTGGTACAGTCTTGTTTTTTGTTTTTTTGTTTTTACATAAAATGTCCACTTTAAGACTGGCAGGGTTAAGACTAGGGATAAACAACCTTTGACTCTGCAGTTAGTGTACATTTTATTTTGAACTACAATTCCCAGCATCACACCAAGGCCTATATTTATGAAATGAGTCAGTCTAATGACATGCCTTAACCTTATGTTTCTGTTGGAGATCCAAACACTAAGAGGCAGATTTATCAAAGGTCAAGGTGAATTTTCGAATTGTAAAAATTTGAATTTAGTGCTATTTTTGTGTACTTTGACTAGGGAATAGTCAAAATTCGATTCGAATTTGCAAATTTGTCTCTTTAAAAATTCGACTTCGACCATTCACCATCTAAAATTGCCGAATTGCTGTTTTAGCCTACGGGGGACCTCCTAGAACCTATTTGGAGTCAATTGGTGGACTTTAAAAAATGTAAGTTTTTTTGGGAAAAACTTCTAATCGAATTGGATCGAATGCGCTATTCCTTTGATTCAAACGATTCAAATTTGGCCGAATACGGATCTGTTCGATCAAAAACTGACCTATTCGATCCAAAAAAAAACTTTGACTTAATTTCGGTAGGTCTTTTTGAATCCAAAGTTTTTCCAATTCGAAATTCGACCCTTGATAAATCTGCCCCTAGGAGGCACATTTATCAAGGGTCGGATTTCAAATTCATGTAAGTTTTTTTTAAACTCCCTTAAATTCAAATGAATTCGATGTATTGGTGAAATCGAATTATTAAAACTCGGATGAATTTAATCGTCCTGAAAACTCGAATCGAATTCGCTCAAACTCTATTCGAGAAAAAAGCGTGAATGTCAGGAAGGCTGCAAATTGATCCCTGGACCTCTCCCATTGACGTTAACAGTGATTCGGTAGGTTTTAGGTGGTGAATAGTTGAATTCGAATTCTTAAAGGGCCAGAGTATGATAAATATCGAATTGGAATTTTTTTAAAAAAAACTCGAATCGTGTTAATTCCCAAGTTGAAATTGACAGTTTGGAACATAAAAAAAAAAATTGAAAATTCAAATTAGAATTTTCAATTCGACCCTTGATAAATCTGCCCCTAAGAATCCCAGTGGGGAAGCAGACGTTAGCTACATGATTAGTAACCAGGGAAGGCAGGTATGCATTTGAGCTCGTGTCGATGACAAAAAAAAAAGATAGAGGAAAAAAAACTGTTACCATAGCAACTGTCTCCTAAAATGATGTGTAGGTGAACACGAAGTTAAAGAACAGATTCAGGGAAAATGAAGTCACGCACAATGAGCGCTGTACCTAAAGGGTGGGGGCCCCACGGAAATCCTTTTTTGTTACACAGAGCAGGAGATAGACATTCTGCTTAGTAGAACCTTCAGCTGGAAGGGATGGGAGATCTCTAGGAAGAAGCACAGAACCCAAGGAGATCATCACTGCGTCTGATCATGTGAGTTTTGTTTTGCTTCTCCTTTGTGTCTAATGAATGAAATCACATGCCGTGCCGCGTATTTGCCATTAGCCGGAGAATTCATTGTAAAGCGGCAACAGAAATGGTTGGTTGGAGAGAAATAGGATCTTTGCATGTACCTGTTTGTACCCTGCTGTTTATATGCATTATTAATACATAAATTAATACATAATATATACATTATTCATGTTTAACTGCAGTCTGGCTGTTCTTTATTAAGAGAAAGGCGAGATGGCACTCCCTTTGAAGGGGTTGTTCCGCTTTAAATTTACTTTTACTATGATATAGAGTGCGATATTCTGAGACAATTTGCAATTGGTTTTCATTTGTTATTATTTGTGGCTTTTGAGTTATTGAGCTTTTTATTCAGCCCTTGCAATTTCAGAAATCCAGTTGCTAGGCTCCAAATTCCCCTAGCAACCATGTATTGATATGAATCAGAGACTGGAATATGAATAGGAGAGGCCTGAATAGAAAGAGGAGTAGCAATAACAATAAATGCGCAGCCTTACCGACTCTGTAACTGTTTTAAATTTCTAAATCGATCCATTAATTGATCCATTTCATCTTTGTCCCTGCTGAGCAGAATCCCTGAGTTTCATTACAGGCAACTGTTAGAATTGATACAATAGTCGCTGATATTCCACAGATACTGCTGAGAAATGAAGCAACTAATGAAACACTAGAAGGAGGAACTTTAAAGGGGTTGTTCGCCTTCAAACACTTTTTTTTAAGTTCAGTTGGTTTCAGATTGTTCACCAGAAATAATGATTTTTTTTTCCAATCACTTTCTACTTTCTATTTGTGACTCTTTCTAATATTGAAGTGTAAAGTTTCATTTTTCACCTTCTAAAGCAGCTCTGGGAGGGGGGGGGTCGCCGACTCTTTAACTGATATAAATTGATACATTTAGTTGAAACATTTGTTATCTTATGCTTCAGCATTGCGCAAAACCTTCACGGCCCGTGGCCGTCTCCTCTTCTTGGTCCGCCTGTCTCTGCTAGTCCCCGCCCACCTACCAATGAAAAATGAGTAGGCAGTGACGGTGGGAGTGATGGTGAGGCGCATCGAGCAAACCGTCACTGCCTACTCGTTTTTCATTGGTAGGTGGGCGGGGACTAGCAGAGACAGGCGGACCAAGAAGAGAAGACGGCCACGGGCCGTGAAGGTTTTGCACGATGCTGAAGCTGCTGCAGGTATATGGGGGATATGATTGCACTGCGATTGCCTAAAAAACTGCTCATGAAAAATAATCGTTATTGGAAAAACGCTTATATTAGCTCCCCAAAGCCAAAGGGGGATTCAAATTTTGACCATAGATCCCCTTTAAAGACAGCTGTTAGAATTGATACAATAGTCGCTAATACTCCACAGATGCTGCTGAGAAATGGATCAACTAAATGGAGCAAATTGTAACAATTCAGAATCTGCTCCTGGAAACCTGCCTTGGCAACTCCACAAATCTTCACCCAACCCGCTCACCGCAATGTGCGTCGCACCAACCGGAAGTGACATCACGTTGACTGGAAGTGACATCACATTGAGCGTTTTTAACCATTTGGACACTTAGATTTTTTTGCTTTATCCTTTGCTTTGGCCACCTGTAGCCACCGCACTGCAGAGCACCTGCACACTGGAATGTAATGGGTATTCCGCGGGTACCAGACCCAACGCAGGACTCTACTACCAGACTGAAACACTACAGACAGAAACATTTAAACTTAAACTTTAGGAAAATGGTAAAAAAATAAAAGATGGAAAACAATTGGAAAAAGACTTTGTTGATGGTGAACAATCTGAAAATTACTGAACTGAAAAAAAGTGTTTGGAAGGTGAACAACCCCTTTAAACTTAAATTTTGGGAAAAATGGTCAAAAATAAAACTTACAAAGCAATTGAAAAAAGTCTTTATTTCTGGTGAACAATCTGAAAACAACTGCTTTAAAAACGTTTTGTAAGGTGATACAAGCCCTTTATATATCTAAACCCCAGTTGTGGGTTGAGCGGATATTGGGTCTGCTCATTGTGGTGTCATATAAAGGGCTCAGCATACCTCCCAACTGTCCCTTTTTCGGAGGGACAGTCCCTCTTTTGACAGCTCAACCCACAGTCCCTCATTTGTACTGGAAAGTCCCTCTTTTCTCTGCAATGAACAGCCAGAAAAAGAAAAAAAGTTTCTAACTTAATTGGCTTTTGGCAGAGAGCCCAGAACAGCTAACAGGTGCAAATAAGATACTTTGTAACATTTTTGAGGCACAAAAAAAACAGAAGAAGAGAAATATTTTCAAACTTTCATAACCTGCCAAATTTTGTAAAACTTACATGTAATTGGGGGTTTGGCCACAAAAATGGGTGTGGTTAAAAAAAATTTGCCACGCTACATGCGAAAAAATTTTTTGTCCCTCTTTTTACTTCCAAAATGTTGGGAGGTATGGGCTCAGGCTGAATCCACATTAAAAAAAAGTATGTTGGTTGGCAAACGTTGGGTTAGGCCTGCAAGTCCCTTCACCCCTAGTATAGTTGCTAATGAATAATATTTTTTATTTTTAATAATTACAAGACTGGCATGGTTATATCACGTTTGTTTGAAGACTATGCATGTTTTATAGGATTTAATATCCAGTCCCATCCTCACTGTACTGGGCATCACATCGTTAATCCATCCAAGATCTCTCTTTTAGCTTAGGTTACAAATATCCGTTCCATGCTCAGGAATTTCAGTATGTGCCTCCATGTCTTGGAGCCGGCCCAGTGGGATTCTTGTACAGTAGCCCATGGTTAGCCAGTCACACATGCAGTGAGAGAAAATACCACAGGCATTTACACAGATGCACGTGTCCATTAAAATCCAGCAAGAGTCAAGCAAACCACAAACCACAGTAATCACAAGCAGCACATACACTGGAATAGGAAAAACATATTCTGTATCATTTCCGGACGTTCTTCCTTCAGTTTCAGGATTTGTGATACCACAATGCTACCTTACAACAGAACATCTTCCAGTATTGTGGAATCACTTTATAGCTTAAAGGAGAAGGAAAGGCTAAAACTAAGTAAGCTTTATCAGAAAGGTCTATATAAATACACCAGTAAACCCTCAAAGTAATGCTGCTCTGAGTCCTCTGTCAAAAGAAACCACATTTCTTTCCGTCTATTGTGTACTCATGGGCTTCTGTATCAGACTTCCTGTTTTCAGCTTAAACCTCCAGGGCTAGGGCTTGAGCATGCTCAGTTTGCTCCTCTTTCTTCAAGAAAAACTTAAATGTCAGTAAGGCTAATAACATTTTCAAATGGGTCACTGGACCTCTCCCACTGACTTATACGTGAACTCGATAGGTTTAATGTGCCGAATAATCAAATTCTAATTATTCCCAGGGTATAGGCTTGATAAATCTTGAAATTCGAATTAAAATTCAAATCAAATTTGGATAATTCACAATTCGAATTTGGATAATTCACAATTCGAATTTGGATAATTCACAATTCGAATTTGAGAGTTTTGACCAAAAATAAAGTTAGAAAATTAAAGTTACTAGGAACACTTCTATTATTTGGAACAAGCTATTATTTTATGGAACACGGCAATTATTTGGTCATGACTACTAGTAAATTATTTCCCATGTACAAATATAACTTCTACCAGTGATTGATCAAGTTAGTGATGTTGGACAGCTATTATTCTGAACACAACTCTTTGGACAGGTAAGACCATGTATTGATTCAGAAATACACATTAGAAATTCAGTGGAGGTGCTACTCAGGTAGTCATTTCGGGACCCTGTGTGTGTTTGTTTTGCTCTATCCTTAACATAGTAATGAGCTGTAACACCTGCACTCAAACACGTATGGTCATACACATGCAGATTACACCTGCTGATATCAGTTCTTTAGAGTTTTAGACCAATTCAGCAGTGTTTCCGACCGGTCTCGCTAATCGATATCTGGCCAAGATATCGATTGAGGACCAAGAACGATTGAGGACCACATTGGCTAGTTGATGCGCTCCTCATCCCCTCAGCGCCCAGTCTCTTCTAAGGATGCACCGAATCCACTATTTGGGTTGAGCTGAATCCTGCTTGAAAGATTCGTCTGAATATCGAACCAAATCTGATTTGCATATGAAAATTAGGGGCAGGAAAGGAAAAAGTGGGGGGGGGAATGTTTTACTTCCTTTTTTTTGACGAAAAGTCACATGATTGCTCTTCCTGACCCTAATTTGCACATGCAATTTAGGATTCGGCAAGGCACAAGGAATCCTGCTGAGAAAGGCTGAATCTCGGACCAAATCCTGGATTCGGTGTATCCCTAGTCTCTTAATTATAATCCGATCCCTAGGGCTGAACGTTTGGATTAACCTGATATTGCCCTGCTGTTGTTGGGCATATTGGGGAAAGATCTGTTCATTAAGCAACCTCGCCAAACGAGCAGATCTACGAGTCTACACAGGGAAAAAACAAGGGATGAATGAGCTGGACTAGGATACAGTGTTGGAGATACAATAGTGATGTCACATTGCTTCCGGGAAGGCTGGATCAGCAGAATTCCAGTCATTTCCTTTCAGTGACATTCTCATTCTCTCCGACACTGGGAGGAACAAGCACCCTGCTCTGTTACAAAGGGTTTCTGGTAAGCAGCGTATCATACTGTATTCATTTCTAGCAAATCCCCTCGCCTGTCCTCCTCTCACTGCCGCTTACATGCCGGCAAAGCCTGAGGATTCAAGGAAAACCCTTTTCCATTAGTTCATTAAGCAAATTGTTTCCTAGAAAATGACTCTCTTCCACAGAGAACCTATTACTGAGACGGGAGATGTGAACAGAATATAATGTCTCTGTTGCATGAGGGGGGGTGAGGCTGGGGCTGCCCTAAGAACAATATACTAGATTTATGCGCAGCCCCATAGGGACAGATGCCTAGATTTGCTTGCGAAATAACTATAACATATTTTGCATAATAACACTCCTTTCTAGTCCTTACACACTGGGTATTGGGAAGCATTTGCAAAGGTGGTGAATAGTGATGTTCAGGAAAAACTCAACCCATACCCACCCATACCCACCACTACCCACCCCTAGTACCCTCCCATACCCACCCATACCCACCCTTACCCACCCATACCCACAAAATGCTGCTCCATACGCTAATTCTGCAGCGCCTCTGATTCCAAGACATGGAATATACAGGAGTATACTTCAACGGTGATCCACACCCAACCCACAATGGTCACCAAAAGTGTAGTCCAAACTCCCCTGACACATGACTAAACTCTCAGTCCCCACAGGTTTTGTGTCAATCTGCACTTGTGGTGAAGTTCTGGGTTAAGGATGAGATAACATGATTCTTTGTCTACCCACCTTCATATTATCCTCAGTACCACCAGAATATGTGTCTTAAAAATGCACCGTCTCTTCTATACATGCTATCTCACACCTTTCCCAGAGACTATTATCCCACTGTTACTATAGGCACCATCTCTCCCTACTATACCTGCTATCCCACAGTCACACTCCCTTCCCAGAGACTATTATGTCAGTTAAAAGGGTGATTGACCTTAGAAAGAATGTTGTAGAAGGCAGATACATGCAGAGTTAAGATGTCCATTCGCAGGCAGTTGGATTATCGCCAGTTTATATGCCTGTGTATGGGGCTCTCCATTGGGCCTACCCTACCAATGTCTGTCCAAAAATCAGCTAGCTGTTGATGGGGCAGGTTTGTCTTGCCTGTTGGATGAAGGATGGCATCTGTGCATTTATATGGTCCTCATTCCAGCAGCTGATATTGCAGTGACTATGATTCCTTTGATGGCTGGAGGGCCAAACTATAACCTTGAGTTGACTATTTGTGCCCCTGGTACGCAAACTATATCTGGGGTTCACCCAGGAGCACTGTCCCCACATGCCCTATAGAAATGTGTCCAGCTTTTATGCTGCTTTTATTTAGCTTTTTCATTGTAGAGTCTACTGGGAATGGCCAAGCAGATGGAGGGTAGGGGTTAGTTAGGATTCATTATCAGGCTGGGACAAAGGCTAAATTCAACTCTACAATCCCCCTCTTGTAGCCGAATACACAAGCAGATGAACCTGCCTTACAAATGGAGAGTTCCATTATTAGCAGGGAAGGGGGGCAGCCCTTATTTATTTCTCTCTCTCACCCTTTCCCATCTACCGTGTCACTTGGCACATTCACGGAAAGGCAAGTAGCCAGAAATAACTCTTGACTTGTTCTGATATCAGTGGCCAGCTGCACATCCCATACTCTATCCCCGGCTAATAAACAGGTCATTTCACAAACCCTGTGAAAGTAAAATGTCTTCTGGAATTAACCCCTTGAGCGTTCCTGCTTGTGTAAGGTGATGGCCGCCAGCAGGTGTGCTCTTAATAGGAGTCGTTTGGCTAATGGAGGGGTGCCAGCCTTCTTATGTAAAACATGGCTTGGGCCTTGAGTGATCAAGGTGTTATGTCAGCATTACACTGGCAATTAAAATAGGCGCTCTTAGATTAATGGAAGCATGCTAATTATTTAATTAAATGGAAGCATGCTAATTATTTAATTTAATGGATGTAAACTGGGAAGAGTCCTTCACAAATAAGACTGCTTGGTCCTTTCTTAGGTTCTTAAAGGAGTTGTTCACCTGTAAATTTTATTTTAGTATGATGTAGAGAGTAATATTCGGTCAAACGACCAAATTTCCGCTAGCAGCGCTGGAAAACGTATCCACGGGAGACGGTAGGGATAATATCAATTTCTGGCTTTATTTAAACATACATAGTGGTATAATAGCAGTGGGAGTGCTGAAAACTTAGTTTTCAGCACTCCCACTGCTATTATACCACTATGTATGTTTAAATAAAGCCAGAAATTGATATTATCCCTACCGTCTCCCGTGGATACGTTTTCCAGCGCTGCTAGCGGAAATTTGGTCGTTTGAATGTAAATGCTCGGCTGAGTGTTGCCGAGATACCGCGATAGCTGCGGAGGACGTGGGAGAGCGCAAGGAGTGGGGTGAGCTCCGCCATCGGCTTCTCTTTTATGTTATTAGTAATATTCGGTGGCAATTGGTTTTTGTTTTTTATTATTTGAGGTTATTGAGTTTTTTCTATTTTTAAATTCCCCTAGCAACCATACATTGAATTGAAAAAGACACTGAAATATGAATAAGAGAGGCCTGAATAGAAAGATGAGTCATAAAAAGTAGCAATACCTATAATTGTGTAGACTTACAGAGCATTTGTTTTGTAGATGGGGTCAGTGACCCCCATTTGAAACCTGGAAAGAGTATAAAATAAAAACTTTCATTCCTGAACCAGCAATTATATATTTTTTTCGTTGCAATATTGGTGTGTAGGTGCATCTCAAGTCATTTTGCCTGGTCATGTGCTTTCAGAAAGAGCCAGCACTTTAGGATGGAACTGCTTTCTGGCAGGCTGTTGTTTCTCCTACTCAATGTAACTGAATGTGTCTCAGTGGGACTTGGATTTTACTATTGAGCGCTGCTCTTAGCTCTACCAGGCAGCTGTTATCTTGTGTTAGGGAGCTGCTATCTGGTTACCTTCCCATTGTTCTGTTGTTCGGGAAGGAAAGGGGGTGATATCACTCCAACTTACAGTACAGCAGTGAAGAGTGTCTGAAGTTTATCAGAACACAAGTCACATGACTGGGGGCAGCTGGGAAACTGACAATATATCTAGTCCCATGTCAGATTTCAAAATTAAATATAAAAAAATCTGTTTGCTCTTTAAGAAACTGATTTCAGTGCAGAATTCTGCTGGAGCAGCACTATGAACTGATGTCTTTTCAAGAAAAAAAAAATGTTTTCCATGACAGTATCCCTTTAAATAATACATGGAAGAGGTGGCCCCACACCCACTGACCAATCAGACTGTAGGGACCTTCTATACCACACGAAGGCACAAACTGCAGTGATTTTGTCTGCTAATTCGTGACAGTTCTCAGTGCACCTAAAGTTCAGATTGAACCCAATCATCTATGATGAATAAGGGACAGGATGAATGTCACACTAAGGTTAAGATAAAGCTCTTTGTTATAAATAACTCATGTGTGATCTGAAGCTTTTAACGTGGCCTTCTCTCCCTCGTGCCTGTGAAAGGGGTGGGGGGGAGCTGATACCTTGTTTTTCCTGACCAAGATATTGTAAGAAGTTTGTGCCTAATCACAAAGACCACCTTGTAAAGAAATGCGGATTTTCAACACTTCCTCGTCTCTACTCATCTGTATACGTGTGAGTGTTAAAGGAATTGTTCAGTGTAAAAATAAAAACTGGGTAAATAGGCTGTGCAAAATAAAAAATGTTTCTAATATAGTTAGTTAGCCAAAAATGTAATATATAAAGGCTGGAGTGACTGGATGTGTAACATAATAGCCAGAACACTACTTCCTGCTTTTCAGCTCTCTAACTCTGAGTTAGTCAGTGACTATAAGGGGGGCCACATGGGCCATAACTGTTGCTTTTGAATCTGAGCTGAATGCTGAGGATCAATCATACCTCCCAACATTTTGGAAGTAAAAAGAGGGACAAAATTTTTTTTCGCATGTAGCGTGTCAATTTTTTTTAACCACACCCATTTTTGTGGCCAAACCCCTAATTACCATGTAAGTTTTACAAAATTTGGCAGGTTATGAAAGTTTGAAAATATTTCTCTTCTTCTGTTTTTTTGTGTCTCAAAAATGTTACAAAGTATCTTATTTGCACCTGTTAGCTGTTCTGGGCTCTCTGCCAAAAGCCAATTAAGTAAGAAACTTTGTTTCTTTTTCTGGCTGTTCACTGCAGAGAAAAGAGGGACTTTCCAGTACAAATGAGGGACTGCAGGTTGAGTTGTCAAAAGAGGAACTGTCCCTCAAAAAAAAGCAGGAAGTAGTGTTCTGGCTATTATGTTAGACATCCAGTCACTCCAGCCTTTATACATTACATTTTTAGCTAACTAACTATATTAGATAAATTTTTTATTTTGCACAGCCTATTTATTTGCCCAGTTTTTATGTTTAGCCTGTTCCTTTAATCGTATGTGTTGTATATATAAATGATGGCGGCTGCACAGTGTGTGAGGGATAGAGGAATTCCATGCCACAGAAATGCAGATCCTGGTAGTGCCCCATGAGTGGTTAAGACATGTCTGACACCTCCTGCTTTATAACTGAGCATAAAGGTTCACAAATATCTCCAAGCAAAAGTGTCAGGCGTGAGTAGAGTGATGGCTGGTGTGCGTCCATGATCTAAATATCACCAGTCACACTTCATTTGTCTCTCTCACTCCATATTCCCAAGGATTTACTATGCTTTTCCTTTCCTCCCTAAAGGCCAACTATGACAGTTCTATTTTGGGCATATAAATATATAATAATCTAACAAACAGTTCTAATTGTTTTTTGTCTAATTAAGTTGATTGAATAAGCCAGTGCACTTAAAAAAACGATGAAGCTTTGGCTTGAGATCTTCTTGCCGGCGCAGTGAAATCATGCTCCCTGCCTGTGATTGACCGTTTTCCTAAGAAATCTTGTGCCAGCAGACTGATAGCAGTCAAAGTGAGACAGCTCTGAAGGCAAACGCCAAGGAGGTTATTAATTAAAGTCTGAAAAACTCTATAAATTTGAGTTTATTTTTCTATAAAATCCGATCTTTTAGTCGGAAAAAAACCTTGAATTTTTCAAGATTTATTATACCCCGAAGGGTGGAAAAAGTCAGAATCTGAAAAACCAGCATCTCAGACCTGCCGAGGTTGTATATAAGTCAATATGAGCACAGGATACACAGTAGATAACAGATAAGTACTACTATAGTTTATATAAACAAGCTGCTGTGTAGCCATGGGGGCAGCCATTCAAGCACAGGATACACAGTAGATAACAGATAAGTACTACTATAGTTTATATAAACAAGCTGCTATGTAGCCACAGGGGCAGCCATTCAAGCACAGGATACACCGTAGATAACAGATAAGTACTACCATAGTTTATATAAACAAGCTGCTGTGTAGCCATGGGGGCAGCCATTCAAGCACAGGATACACAGTAGATAACAGATAAGTACTACTATAGTTTATATAAACAAGCTGCTGTGTAGCCATGGGGGCAGCCATTCAAGCACAGGATACACAGTAGATAACAGATAAGTACTACTATAGTTTATATAAACAAGCTGCTATGTAGCCACAGGGGCAGCCATTCAAGCACAGGATACACCGTAGATAACAGATAAGTACTACTATATTTTATATAAACAAGCTGCTGTGTAGCCATGGGGGCAGCCATTCAAGCACAGGATACACAGTAGATAACAGATAAGTACTACTATAGTTTATATAAACAAGCTGCTATGTAGCCACAGGGGCAGCCATTCAAGCACAGGATACACCGTAGATAACCGATAAGTACTACTATAGTTTATATAAACAAGCTGCTGTGTAGCTATGGGGGCAGCCATTCAAGCACAGGATACACAGTAGATAACAGATAAGTACTACTATAGTTTATATAAACAAGCTGCTGTGTAGCCATGGGGGCAGCCATTCAAGCACAGGATACACAGTAGATAACAGATAAGTACTACTATAGTTTATATAAACAAGCTGCTGTGTAGCCATGGGGGCAGCCATTCAAGCACAGGATACACAGTAGATAACAGATAAATACTACTATAGTTTATATAAACAAGCTGCTGTGTAGCCATGGGGGCAGCCATTCAAGCACAGGATACACAGTAGATAACAGATAAGTACTACTATAGTTTATATAAACAAGCTGCTGTTAAGCATTGGGACAGCCATTCAAGCACAGGATACACAGTAGATAACAGATAAGTACTACTATAGTTTATATAAACAAGCTGTTGTGTAGCCATGGGGGCAGCCATTCAAGCACAGGATACACAGTAGGTAACAGATAAGTACTACTATAGTTTATATAAACAAGCTGCTGTGTAGCCATGGGGGCAGCCATTCAAGCACAGGATACACAGTAGGTAACAGATAAGTACTACTATAGTTTATATGATGTGTAGCAATGGGGGCAGGCATTCAAAGGTTGCTCGTTATGATTATCACATCTATAAGCCTGTTGTTGGCCTGTATTCTACTGCTGTGAACTACAAATCCCAGAATCCTCAGCGTGCCATTGATTGGGAGTTTCAGTTCAGAATAATTGAAGGGCTGCTTGTTTCTCATTCTATATTCCATTGTAGTGTATTCCTTACTAGTGTCATTTCTTAATCCCATTGCTATCCAACGGTAAACTCTTCTTCTAAATATTCATAATGATTTTTTTTTTATTTGCAGACAAGAGATGACTTCTTGGGCCAAGTTGATGTTCCGCTGAACCACTTACCGGTAATGTATCCCACATGTCACCATTTTCCTTCTTTATTCCATAGCAAAAAGCAGATGATTCTAAGAAAGCTTACAATGTACATTGATTTTATGTTTTCTGTTTCTTTTTTAATGAATTGCCTTTTTATTATACTTTATTATGCTTCTTTGACTTAAAACACTGTCAGTGGCTGCGGTAAAAAGCCCTGAACAAGTTCTCTTCATAAGCACAGCATTCTAGGCTACTCACACCAATTTAATATAAAGGCAAGCCCTTGGTTGCCTTTGTATCACCTGAATATCAGCCCTGTGTAACCTGCCATAAGGAGGCCTTAAAGGAGAACTAAAGATTAACTAAAGAAGTAGCTAGAAATTTTATACATTGTTTTGTGCTTCTGTACCAGCCCAAGGCAACCACAGCCCTTTAGCAGTAAAGATCTGTGTCTCCAAAGATGCCCCAGTAGCTCCCCATCTTCTTTTCTGCTGATTCACTGCACATGCTCTGTGCTGCTGTCACTTACTGAGCTTAGGGACCCACTCACAATATGCAGTACACATAGAATAGAAATGTCACAATATAAGGCTGATTAGTAATTAATACAGATAATTACTACATGGCAGCACAGAAACCAGTGCAATTAGCATCAGAATTTAATAATCAGCAAACCTGTAGCATCAGCTTATATTACAGCCAGGGAAGCTCATTTTCTGCTGGATAATTAGTGACGAGCCCTAAGCTTAGCTTCTCAACAGCCAATCAGAGCCCACTGAGCATGCGAGTGTCACAGACACTTTCCAAGATGGTGACCCCCTGTAACAAGTTTGAAGTCCCGGATCATTGCTGCTATTGACAAGCTGAAACTTTAGCCTCGTGCAATAAATTCACTATATAAAATGTGTCATTTTAGCTTTATTCACTTTTAGGGTTTAGTTCTCCTTTAAGGCACTTCTCAGCCTGGCATAAGTCATCTGGCTAAAAAAAACCCTCTTTTGCCTTGTGTGACTCCCATTCACAGAACAAGAGGGAGAGAATTTTCCCTGGTGAAACAACTTTGATAAGTAATGAGCCCAGTAGAATATTGTGTGTCTATGCAAGGGGTCCTGCAGTTAAACCTAAAGCTACTGTGGGCGACAGACCTCCCCAAAAATGCCACCCCCTTCACTAACTTCAGAATTACTGCAAGTAAATGACATTACTTGCAGCAATTAGGCTTCATTGTGGGAAAATGTGAAGGAAGTGCATTTTTTACTGCAGGCAACACATTTTCCCATGTTCCATTGCCCTAAGGTGTAAAGCTGGCCATAGACGCAAAGATCTGATCGTACGAATCGAGGATTCGTACGATATTCGGACCGTGTGTGGAGAGTCCCGACATTTTTGTCCGGCGGAGATCGGTCGTTTGGTCGATCGGACAGGTTAGAAAATTTCTGTCGGCTGCCGATAATATCTCTGTGTGTATTGCCGGTCGTGCGATTTTCAGTGGGAGACTGTCACTAGCTTTGGTTGGACATAGATATCGTACGATTGCTGTCAGGGGCAGAACATTGCTGATCTGTTCTTTAACTAATCTGACTGGTAAGACTTTGATCTGAATGGTTAGTGGCGGGTCGGGAGATGGGGAAGTCCGATCGTACGATGATTCGTACGATCTGATCTTTGCATCTATGGCCAGCTTTAGGCTATCTTTGCACACCTACACTGTGAACCAATATTTGGGATTTCTTGTGTCCCTTTAACAACCAGTGGAAACTACCCAATCCCAATGTGAATTGAAGTGGCTCTTGGCTTATCAGGTTTCTGTGCAGCTGAATGAGGGCTAAATAATTGCGTTTGCTGTTCACTCCCAAGAACAATACTTCAATTTCGCTGAGAGTCAAGGTTAAAAATTAACTGTTCTTGTTAACAGACAGAAGATCCAACAATGGAAAGACCATACACATTCAAAGACTTCTTACTTAGACCAAGAAGGTATGGCTAGAACATGACTTTTAATTTGTATTTCTAATTATTATTAACGAAAACCGGATATGTGAACATGTGATTTCTCTTAAAGCCACAAGTCCCGGGTTAAGGGTTTCTTGAGACTGAAGATGGCCTATTTGCCAAAGAATGGAATGCAGGAAGAAGAGACTAACGAGCAGAGAGAAGAATCAGAGGTGAGGGTCATGAGTTTGCTAATCCTCAGTCCTGTTTTATAGCAAGTTGTTGGTTTTCTTATTTTTGTTTTTGGAAAGACGTTGGTAGAAGCGTGAGCTTTGCCAGCCTGATCATCATTTATAGTTGTAGGCCAAATGGTCCTGATATGAGCCATGAGTTGATTCAGAGGACTGACTTGGCATATTATATTGCCCATTCATTTCTCAATAGTATATGTCAACTTGGCCTCTCCTGGAGACCAACACATCAGCTTTCTTTACAGATCAGGGTTGAACAGGCTGAAACATCCAGTTGGGTGAAGGCCATATGAGGCTAGGCATCTGCTCCTCTTTCAGCAGCTCTGTGTGTTATCCAGTCCTTAGACTTGGGGTCAGATCATCATACCAGTCTAGTTTCTCCCAGGTGGGTGAGCTAATGGGACAAAGTTCCATGTATGGGTAACTTATTTTTATTGTATCTTATGCATTCCAGCAAGCCTGGGATGTTGTGGACTCCAATGATTCAAGCTCTCCACATCAGCAAGAACTTCCCGCTCCACCCATGCCACCAGGATGGGAAGAAAAAGTGGACAACCTTGGGCGGACATATTATGTCAACCATAATAACAAAAGCACTCAGTGGCAAAGGCCAAGTCTCATGTAAGTACTACTGTGTGAACAGGGGGGTCTAATTGTGTGATATATTATTGTACAATGCTAACTCTGGTTTAATCATATATAATCTTCTTATTCAATTTACCACAATGGCCAGCTGAAGAATTTAGGGGCCATTTATTAGGCACAGGGCAGAGATCAAGGTGTTTAGGTGTATCGCAAAATGTTCTTGTCTAGAAAAGGGCTTGACGGTCCAGTGTTTGGTAAGCTTGATAAAAGGCCGGATGAGGGCCTGAAACGTTGCTCACCAGGTTCTGCGATATATATCCAATAAAGGCATTTTAACCTCTAGTTATTTGGTGCCGTACAAATTTTGTTCCAGTTATGGGGGCCATGCCATGAAGATGCCCCCATAGCATCTAAAATTCTACAATGATGGAGAGAATACAATTACCCCATTTTATGATCAGAAATGGGTGACCCCTAATTATAAGTTTGTATGTGCTTGGCAGAGAATGAATTATTGGCACAACATGGCACCCTTTTATGTGCAATCTGAATATATACAAATTAACTAGCTGAATGATTTTAGTCTTGCCATGTATTGACCACTAGGTCGTGCGTGGGTTCTCACAACAGCTCCCATAACAAGTGCTGCTGCATGTGCACAAGCTTAGATAAATGTTTTATGCCCAAGACCTACATGAATGATCCCATAGGATTCATGTCTGTTTCTCACATGGACCGGGTCTTAAAGGGATAATGTCATGGGAATTAACAGTTAATAGTGCTGCTCCAGTAGAATTCTGTACTGAAATCTGGTTTTCAAAAGAGCAAATAGATTTTTTTAATTTTGAAATCTGACAATGGGCTAAACATATTTTCAGTTTCCCAGCTGCCCTCAGTCATGTGACTTGTGCTCTGATAGTCACTCTTTACTGCTGTACTGCAAGTTGGAGTGATATCACCCTTCCCCACCCAGCAGCCTAAAAAAAGAACAATGGGAAGGTAACCAGATAGCAGCTCCCTAACACAAGATAACAGCTGCCTGGTAGATCTAAGAACAACACTCAATAGTAAAATCCAGGTCCCACTGAGACCCATTCAGTTACATTGAGAAGGAGAAACAACAGCCTGCCAGAAAGCAGTTCCATCATAAAGTGCTGGCTCTTTCTGAAAGCACATGATCAGGCAAAATGACCTGAGATGCACCTACACACCAATATTACAACTAAAAAAAATACACTTGTTGGTTCAGGAATTACATTTTATATTGTAGAGTGAATTATTTGCAGTGTAAACTGTGTCATTTAGAAATAAAAACATCATAAAAATCATGAAAGAATCCCTTTAAGGGTACCAGGGTCCGGGGACTTTTAAAGTCAAACAACGATGTGGTACCGATTGGGGGGGTCCTGCTTGGGGGAGGGGTTCCTTCTACTTTAACAAATTTTCTTATTGGTGTCAGGAAAGAACGTCAGTGTTTATAGAATGCAATAAGATAGATAAGTAAGCTCTGCCTATATGTTGCACTATTAGCACCTTTGCTTCTAAAGTTCACTCAGCAAATTACTTCTCCCTCCCTATGTGAAGGTTCTTGCGACTGCAGTAAATAGTTTTCTGATCCCCAGAACAACCCTCCAGAAGCTACAGGGTTCTAAAAGTAATATACATTCCAAATAAGATTGTATGCATGTGGATTAGGTGCATATGTCTGCAACTGTGTTTAAACCCCATTCTTGCTATGAGCATGGTGTATGGTTTAAAGGAAAAGTAACACCAAAAAATGAAAGCATTTTAAAGGAATGAAAATATATTGTACCATTGCCCAGTATTGGTTCTAATGGTATATTTACTTCAGAAATGCTACAATAGTTTATATAAACAAGCTTCTGTGTAGCCATGGGGGCAGCCATTCAAGCACCGGATTCACAGTAGATAACAGATAAGTACTACTATAGTTTATATAAACAAGCTGCTGTGTAGCCATGGGGGCAGCCATTCAAGCACAGGATTCACAGTAGATAACAGATAAGTACTACTATAGTTTATATAAACAAGCTGCTGTGTAGCCATGGGGGCAGCCATTCAAGCACAGGATACACAGTAGATAACAGATAAGTTCTGAAGAATCCCATTGTATACTACAGAGCTTATCTGTTATCTGCTGTGTATCCTGTGCCTTTTCTCCTTTTTCAGCTTTGAATGGCTGCTCCCATGTCTCCTTTAATACACCTGCAATAAAAAGGTCATTATCTAGTTCCTGCAATAAGTTGACGGTGTTGCTTCCATAAGTGCATGTTAGCTTATAGATAATATAAGCACTTGCAAGTAAGTGGCACAAATGCGGGTACAGAATGCGCCTTTCTTGCACAAAGCAAAACATGCTTTTATTCTCCTCTGAATGCTATGTAATCAGCAGAACTGCACCCAGTGCAACTATCAATGCCTGCCTTGCCCCCAAAAGTGATCTATAAAGCCTAGTACAAGCATGGGACCTGTAATACAAAATGTTCGGGAACTGGGGTTTTCAGGATACAGATCTTTCCGTAATTTGGATCTTCATACCTTAAGTCTACTAGAAAATCATGTAAACATTAAATAAACCCAATAGGCTGGTTTTGCTTCCAATAAGGATTAAAGGAATTGTTCAGTGTAAAAATAAAAACTGTGTAAATAGATAGGCTGTGCAATATAAAAAATGTTTCTAATATAGTTAGCCAAAAATGTAATGTATAAAGGCTGGAGTGATTTCATGTATAACAAGTCAGTCAGATCACTACTTCCTGCTTTTCAACTCTCTTTGTTTACACTGACTGGTTGCCCTGGTTACCAGACAGTAACCAATCAGAGACTTGAGGGGGGGCCACATGGGTCATATCTGTTGCTTTTGAATCTGAGCTGAATGCTGAGGGTCAATTACAAACTCACTGAACAGAAATGTACCATGTGGCCCCCCTTCAAGTCACTGACTAACTCAGAGTTATAGAGCTGAAAAGCAGGAAGTTGGATTCTGGCTGTTTTATTAGACATCTGTTCACTCCAGCCTTTGTATATTACATTTTTGGCTAACTAACTATATTAGATACATTTTTTATTTTGCACAGCCGATCTATTTACACAGTTTTTATTTTCACACTGAACTATTCCTTTAATTATATCTTAGTTGGGATCAAGTACAAGGGACTGTTTTATTATTACAGAGAAAAAGGAAATCCTTGTGAAAAATTTGGATTATTTCATTAAGATGAAATCTGTGGGAGACGGCCTTTCCGTAATTCGGAGCTTTCTGGATAATGGGTTTCCGGATAATAGATCCCATACCTGTACTTTAAACCGTCTCAGGAAACTCCACTGGTGTGACATGGCGTCAGGCCAGAGCTTTGTGTATTCAGCCTGTGGCTCAGCTCTTTACAAGTGATGCCATACATACCATTTTGATATAAGGATAAACACTCTGCAAGACTCTTAGGTATTAAAATAGAAGGTACTTGTGTTAATCTTATTTGCTTTTGATATTACCGTATATACTCGAGTATAAGCCGTCCCGAGTATAAGCCGAGGTACCTAATTTTACCTCCAAAAACTGGGAAAGCTTATTGACTCGAGTATAAGCCGAGGGTGAGCAATGCAGCAGCTTCTGGTAAGTTTCAATCTCGTTTTTGGATGATTATTCTTAGGCGCCGGCTACTATTCTAAGCGCCGGCGAATATTCTTAGGCGCCGGCTACTATTCTAAGGCGCCGGCGAATATTCTTAGGCGCCGGCTACTATTCTAAGGCGCCGGCGAATATTCTTAGGCTCTGGCTACTTTTCTAAGGCGCCGGCGAATATTCTTAGGCGCCCGTTTTTGCACTTGACCCGAGTATAAGCCGAGGTAGAGTTTTTCAGCATATTTTGGGGGCTGAAAAACTTGGCTTATACTTGAGTATATACGGTAACACTCATCGCAGACCTGGGGAAGTAAAAACTGTACAACCAAGCAGGTTCCAAGGAAGGCAATATGTTGGGATTAACACGTTAATCTGGAATTATATTTTGTGCGTTATATATTCTTCCTTTTGGAGAGCTTCCCAAAAAATGAAAAATGCTTGTCCGGTAAATAGATTACTATGGAAAAGTATTGAGTCATACATTAGGGATATTATTTATTCCAATATTAAATTACTCCCGCAGTTTTCTTTACTGGATTTTAGAGATTACCTTCAAGTGGAAAATAGAAATTCACCTCCATCTCCATCAATCTATAGGAAGGCTTTTTAGGCATATAAATGGTCTATTTACTACAGAAGAGCACCAAGGCCAGCAAAAAAAAAAAAATTCTGATAAATTATGACTTTTAAAACTCATAATTATGACTTAATTTCATAATTATGATTTTTAATCTCATAATTATGACTTTAAAAAGTCGAAATTATGTTTTTTAATCTCATAATTATGACTTTTAAATTCATAAGTATAACTTTAAACAAATCGAAATTATGACTTTTAATCTCATGATTATGACTTTTAATTAGGGATGCACCCAATCCACTATTTTGGATTCTGCTGAACCCCTGAATCCTTTGTGAAAGATTCGGCCGAATACCGAACCAAATCCGAACCCTAAATTGCATATGCAAATTACGAGTGGGAAGGGGAAAACATTCTTCCTTGTTTTCTGACAAAAAGTCACACAATTCCACCGCCCCCAATTTTCAAAATGAAATTAGGATTCGGATTTGGTTCGGCTGGGCAGAAGGATTCGGCCGAATCCGAATCCTACTGAAAAAGGCCGAATCCTGGATTCGGTGCATCCCTACTTTTAATCTCATAACTATGATTTTGGTCTTAAAAATCATAATTATAAAATTAAAGATCATAATTCTCACTTTTTAAAGTCATAATTATGAGATTAAAAATTATAATTATAAGATTAAAAATCTAAATTTTGACTTTTTCAAATAATAATTATGAGATTAAGAGCTGGCCCCAGTGCTCTTCCGTAATTTACCATTGGATGACAATAAAAAACAATTAATTCATAAATTTATGGTAACCACAACCTAAAATTAGGGCAATTCTATCTTAAATGTTTTGATCAACTCTATACCATTCACAATAGGTATGGGATGCATTATCCGGAAACCCATTATCCAGAAAGCTCCAAATTACGGGAAGGCTGTCTCCAATAGACTCCCAATTTAAAATAATTAAAATTGTTTAAAATGGTTTCCTTTTTCTGTGTAATGATAAAACAGTAGCTTGTACTTGATCCCAACTAAGATATAATTAATCCTTATTGGAGGCAAAACCAGCCTATTGGCTTTATTTCACGTTGACATGATTTTCTAGTAGCCTTAAGGTATGAAGATCCAAATCACAGAAAGTTCCGTTATCCGGAAAACCCCAGGTCCTGAGCATTCTGGATAACAGGTGTAATACTTGTACTGATAAACTGGCTCACTGATCTGTCGAATGTTCTGTCGAGCATTAAGATGATATAATAAAAACAGGTTATTTGTTGGGTTTGTTATATTTACTATTAACATAAAATGTGTATTTGCCTTTCTTTTTGTGAACTTTGTGGTCTAAAACTTCTGTCAAAAAGTCTGCAGGATTAATTATTAATTTAAATAAAGAGAATTTGAAAAGAAAGAAGAAATGCTAAAAGATTACATTTGACAGAATACTGCTGGTAGAATCCTACATGAGCTGCAGGTAATCGCTCAACATCTCTCCTTTCCCGTTTATCCCATGCAGTGATGTTACATCTGAATCTGACAACAACATTCGGCACATACAGCAAGAAGCCCACAGAGTGTTCCGCTCTCGGAGACATATCAGTGAAGACCTAGAACCTGAACATTTAGAGGGAGTGGGGGATATGCCAGAGGTGAGTGCTGGGATGTCAGGTCGGTGTATGGTTTGCATTTCTTACTCTGGCCTCAGGCCCTGTCTCTCCAAAGCATTGCCAACACATATATAATATACAAAGGAGAAGTAGGTTCTTTTCTTGATGCTCTTTTAAAAAGCAATGTAAACGTATCAAATTAAAAATGACTGCAGATATCAGAGCAGTAAAACAGACATCAGGGATTAGCGGCATAACTAGATATTACTGGGCCCCACTGCAAATTATTTTTTCTAGAGGTTGACCTGTTTTAGCAATATTTATTGAGATTTTACATTGTTGAGGGCCTCATGGGACCCCTATACCTCCTGCGCCCCCCTGCAGCCACAGGGTCTGCTTCCTCTATATTTAATGGAAACAAGGCATTCATTTTTTGAGATTTGCACAGTGTATTCTGCTATTGCAGATTTGTAGCAGGTCTCTGCACTACATTTTGGAGCAGAAAGGCCTCTGGTTTCTTTCTTGAATAGAGCGCTGTCTGCATTTGGCAGCTCTCTATTTAGGGGAAGAAGACATTTGGGGGTCTTTCAGGCATGCAAGTTAGGGAACACCAAACGACGCAGGCAGAAGAACAGGGCTGGGCTGTATCTTCTGCACTGTGTACCTTGTGCCAAATGTTTTTTCCCAGTATGACGTGTACATCACAGCCTAGGCCAGCAGGGCGCCCCAGGCAACACGGCCAGCCACCCCCCCTGCGCCCGCGTGCACGACGGGTCGTGACAGTGAGAAAAGAGATTGAGGGGTGAGCGACAGAGAGGAGGGAGGTGACAGATACAGAGGGTAGGGGAGAGCGACAGAAGGGAGGGTGACAGGAGGGAGGGAAGAGCGACGGATGGAGGGTGACAGGAGGGTGACAGGAGGGAGGGGAGAGCGATGGAGGGGAAGGTGACAGGAGGGAGGGGAGGGTGACAGGAGGAAGAGGAGGGTAACGGAGGGGAGGGTGACATGAGGGAGGGGAGAGCGATGGAGGGTGACAGGAGGGAGGATGTTGGAGGGGAGGGTGACAGGAGGGAGGGGAGAGTGACGGAGGGGAGTTAGGCTGAGGGGTGAGGACTAGGGGTAGGCAGAAGACAATTTAAGAGGTAGCTGCCCAGCGTCCCCTATCATTGCGCTGTAGGCAGCTTCCTCTTCAGTCTGCTAACAAGTCCAGAAAAGGGGAGCATCATACCTCTCCATAAAAAATGCTTATTTCCTTGTTACACGTGTTGTCTGTCCCCCACAGAGAATCATCCGCATAGAATTGAACCAAGAACCAGGGAGCATCAGGAAAAGCGTTGAGTTAAAATATCTCCTTTAATTGTCCATCTTAAAATAATTGTTTTCAATAAATAAATGTTTCAAAAGACAGAACAACATGATGTGACTAATGTTGGTCTATATACAGTTAGACCCATAATAAATCTTTGGACAGAGACAACTTTTTACTAATTTTGGTTCTGTACCACAATGAATTTTAAAGAAACAACTCAGATGCAGTTAAACTGCAGACTTTCAGATTTAACACAATCGCTTCATTTCAGGGGCTCAAAAGTAATTGGACAAATTAAAAAACTGAAAATAAAATGTTCATTTCTAATACTTGGTTGAAAAAGTCTTGAACTCATGGACATCACCGTATACTGGGTTTCCTCCTTTTTAATGCTCTGTTAGACCTTTACTGCAGCGACTTTCAGTTGCCGTTTGTGGGCCTTTCTGTCCCAAGTTTAGTCTTCAACAAGTGAAATGCAGCTCAATTGGGTTCAGATCAGGTGACTTCCCCTTCTTTGCTTTAATAAACTCCTGGGTTGCTTTGGCTGTATCTTTTGGGTCATTATGAAACGCCTCCCAATCAGTGTGAGTGCATTTAGCTGGATTTGAGCAGACAGTGTCTCTGAACAGCTCACAATTCATTCTTGTGCTTCTGTCCTGTGTCACATCATGGATAAACACTAGTGTCCCAGTGCTATGCTTTGGATCATGAGCTGTTCCACCCCTTCTCCATACTTTTTTCTTGCCATCATTCTGGTAGAGGTTCATCTTGGTTTCATCTGTCCAAAGAATGTTTTTCCAGAACTGTGCTGGCTTTTTTAGAAGTTTTTTTTTTTTTTAGCAAAGTCCAATCGACCCTCTCTATTCTTGATGCTTATGAGTGGCTTGCACTTTGCAGTGCTCCCTCTGTATTTACTTTCATGCAGTCTTTTCTTTATGGTAGACTTGGATATCAATGCGCCCACCTCCTGGAGAGTGTTGTTTACTTGTTTGGCTGATGTGAAGCGGTTTCTCTTCACCATGGAAATGATTCTGAGATCATCCACTTGTCTTCCATGGACATCCACGGAGTTTCACCAAAGCTTTCTTTCTCAGGATGTACCAAACTGTATTTTTTGTCACTCCTGATATTGTAGCAATTTCTCGGATGTTTTTTCTGTTTTTGCAGCTCCTTTGACCGCATGTTGTCAAAATCTTCCACATACAAGCCCCCCCCCCTCTCAAATCAACTCAAGGGCTTTTATCTGCTTCATTGATAATCATATAACAAAGTAATTCCCCACGCCTGCCCATGAAATAGTCTTTGAGTCAATGGTCCAATTACTTTTGAGCCCCTGAAATGAAGCGATTGTGTTAAAAAAGGCTTTAGTTCCTCACATTTTTATGCAATCTTTTTGTTCAACCCACTGAATTAAAGCTGAAAGTCTGCCCTTCAACTGGATCTGAGTTGTTTCATTTAAATTCATTGTGGTCATGTACAGAACCAAAATGAGAAAAAAGTTGACTCTGTCCAAAGATTTATGGGCCTAACTGTGTGTGTATATATATATATATATATATATATATATATATATATATATATATATATATATATATATATATATATATATATATATATATATATATATATATATATATATATATTGTTGTTAGGAGGTAGTAACTGCTTAGGTGCATGTAAAGTACTATCTTTTCTCTACATCAGCCATGGGAAACTATTTCCGAAGAAATGACTCTGACGACCGACACGTTAAACCAATCTCTCCCACCCCCTGCATCCCCGGATTCTCGGGCCACTGCTCTGGAACTATCTGAGGAGCTGAACAGGAGGCTGCAGATTAGCTCCGATTCGAATGGGGAACAATTCAGCTCTATCATTGTAAGTAAATCTACGTGAATACCGCTAGCAGTCCTGCACAATGGTGCAAAAGTAATGATGGAATGTAAAAGTAGAATCATTCACTTTGTCGTTTATTCAGGGGGTGTCCTGCTGGGTACCACCTCCGGTAACACTATCTGTTACATTATGCATTGGTACTTAGCCATTTATTTTTCAATAAATCATTTCTAGAGCAGTTTCTATGTAAGCGTGGGATAGCTGTGGGGGAAGCAAACTTGTAGGCTTATTCAAGTCTGAGACACATTGCACAAGAACAAATGATTTCATAATATAACACTGCCCACGCTGAAGGTTTTATGCACATACAGTCATACTAAAGAGGCAGCACTTGCGTGGGGGCATGACCGGGAGGGGGGTAATGGGGTGTGGCTAGATGCCCCCCAAATATTTCTGGTTGCAGTTTTCAGTGCTATAGTACAGGTATAGGACCTGTTATCCCGAAACCCGTTATTCAGAAAGCCGGAAAGGCCACTTCCCATAGACTCCATTATAATAGTGTAATAATAGTACCTTGATCCCAACTAAGAAATAATTAATCCCAATTGGATTAAAAAAAATTAATTAATTAATGTTTTAAAGATTTTTTAGCATTCTTAAAGGGATACTGTCATGGGAAAAAATGTTCGATTTCAAAAAGCATCAGTTAATAGTGCTGCTCCAGCAGAATGCACTGAGATCCATTTCTCAAAAGAGCAAACAGATTTTTTTATATTAAATTTTGAAATCTGACATGGGGGCTAGACACATTGTCAATTTCCCAGCTGCCCCAAGTCATGTGGCTTGTGCTCTGATAAACTTCAGTCACTCTTTACTGCTGTACTGCAAGTTGGAGTGATATCACCCCCCTCCCGTCCTCCCAGCAGCCTAACAACTAGGGATGCAACGAATCCAGGATTCAGTTCAGGATTCGGCCTTTTTCAGCAGGATTCGAATCCGAATCCTAATTTGCATATGAAAATTGGGAGTGTGGAGGGAAATCGCTTTTTGTCAGGAAACAAGAAAGTAAAATATTTTTCACCTTCCCACTCTAATCTGCATATGCAAATTAGGATTCAGATTTGGTTCGGTTTCGCAAAGGATTTGGGGGTTTGGCCGAATCCAAAATAGTGGATTCGGTGCATCCCTACTAACAACAGAACAATGGGAAGGTAACCAGATAACAGCTCCCTAACACAAGATAACAGCTGCCTGGTAGATCTAAGAACAACACTCAATAGTAAAATCCAGGTCCCACTGAGACACATTCAGTTACATTGAGTAGGAGAAACAACAGCTTGCCAGAAAGCAGTTCCATCCTAAAGTGCTGGCTCTTTCTGAAAGCACATGACCAGGCAAAATGACCTGAGATGGCGCCTACACACCAATATTACAACTAAAAAATACACTTGTTGGATTAGGAATGAGATTTTATATTGTAGAGTGAATTATCTGCAGAGTAAACAGTGTCATTAAGAAATAAAAACAACATCATAAAAATCATTACAGAATCCCTTTAATGTATGAAGATCCAAATTATGGAAAGATCCCTTATCCGGAAAAAAACCAGGTCCCAAGCATTCTGGATAACAGTTCGCATACCTGTACTTATTTACCAATTATTATCAATACTTCACAATTTAGGATGTTCGCCCTGCGCATTTTGTGAAAAGCGTTTGTGTAAGTAATCAGTTGTGAAGTGGGCGGGACTAGAACCAAACCTGGAGTACATTAGAATAAGACTGGGGATGCACAGGATCCATAATTGGCTCAATACCAAAAACTACACCAGATATTTGACTAAATAAGGTAAGTAATAGCATTGTCGGATGGCGTTGCATCGTTAATCCGACGCGACGTGACTGTCTAATGCAGGGTCGCGTCAGATCAACGCTGCGACACCATCCGACATTTCCATCTCTTACCTTATTTCTATTGCATCCGACGTGATGCCTGCGTTTTGGCGCGCAAATCGCCCGTGGAGCCCACCCTAAAACCAGTAGTAGAGCAATTAGGATACAATTAGCCTAAATGTGCTGTCAATTAATTGAACAATTCATTATACATACATAGTAATGTTATAAATATTGTTAAAAACTATTTTACTGTAAGATAAATACGTAAAATAATGAATATGTAAATGGGGCAATTTAAAATTATATTAAAGCTTTTAACTTCAATTCATATCTGATAAATGAACATTGTAGATCGATTTCGATATTTATCGTATTTATTTTATGGTAAAATTGTCTGTGAACAAAAATGCAAATCCCGAACATAATCCAAGTGCATCACTAGTACAGATAGGCAAATTCCAAGCGGGTTTATCTTTTTTTACACAAAAGCCATGAATATCTTGTAAATGATATTCTTAAAAACGGAGAGTTCTGATGTCATCAGTTATAAACGGTGAGTTCTGATGTCATTTCTGTCACAGGACTCACTGAAATTTGTGTATTATAATAAATAAAGTTCCCCCAGTTGCAAAATATTAGGATATTAGCAGTTACCTCGGAGTTCCATGACCTGTTAAAAAAACATGATATATATTATATGGTCATGAAACTCCTCGGTAACTGATAATATCCTTATATTTTACAAGAGGGGGTACTTTATTCACGATGTAACTAAGCACTTGCATCCAGCCTACAAATATAAAGTTATTGGCAAGCTTAGGCTACAAGACTAATTGTGAAGCCGCAATCGATACTAACAATAGACACACAATCTTTTCTTCACTGCAGCAAACAGCTTGGGAGAGGCAAAAGGTAAATACTTCCTACCTCACATGTGTGATTATATATATGTATAGACTAACAATTGTGTCAAGTGAAAGGTTATACAACTTTTGTGTTGGTGTTGGGAAAAACTGGAGCCGTTACAACAAATTCACAGTGAAAATAATTTGTTTCCAGCAGAGAGAACCGTCCACGAGATTAAGGTCTTGCAGTGTGACAGATGGTGTCCCCGAGCAGGCTCATTTATCACTGGTAAATCAGATTTCCTTACTCTTTCATTGTCTCCTCTTGCCCTTTTCCTGCGAGAGACACAATAAATGTAAATGATTAATCATCGGCCTTTCTTAATACTGAAAAAAAAATCTAATTGTATGATAATTCGTGCAATAACTCGGTTACCGTTTATCTTTAAATGACGTGCTGAATAACAACTGGGAAATGCACTATAACACATTTGCCTCAGGTCTAGTAACCCATAGCAACCGAGCTTGCTACTTGCTGATTGGTTCTTATGGGTTAGGTAAGCCGGGATACATGGTTATTTAATTGCTTTGCTTTTACATACAATGTTTTCACGGGACTGATGTGTTTCTTAAAGCTGCTTTTTTGACTTTTCCTTCTGATTTAATGGTGATTGCTCTTCTGACCTCGTTTCTGCACTCATTGCTGTTCTGATTTGTGTGTGTGATCCGCCTGTCCTTTGGATATGTGCCTGCAAATTTATTTTACAGACATTTAGGCAGGTTTTAACTTTGTTAAAGCGATGCCCGGTTATCATCTGGTGGAGATTTATCCCTCCTCTAGTTACAGTGACAATTATGAAGCCCCGTGTCTAAGAGATACTCACTTCAGGGAAAAAAAAACATCCTAAAATTCTTCATAACATTTTTTGTTTAACATGAATATGGCAGACACCAGGGGGCAAATTCACTAAGATGCGAAGTTGCGCCAGGCGCAACTTCGCCGCACTTCGCCAGGCGTATTTTCGCCAGCGCCCCGCAAATTCACTAAAATCCAAAGTTGCGCACAGGGGTAACGTAAGTTTGCGAAGTTGCACTAGCGTTAATTCGCCAAGCGAAGCAAAGTTTCGCTAGCGATGGTTCATTTGAATACAGCGCTAAATTCAAATTTCAATGGAGGAACACGTATTAGCACTACAAATGCCTAGAAAACTTTCAAATCACCAAATAAAAATTTAATTTTGCCCTACACATGTGCCCACTGTCTAGGTAAGTTGCCATGAGTCAGGAAATGTAGGGGGGAGGAAGGGGAGCCCCAAAAAAAATTTCGATCTTTTTCAGCCTATCACCCATCATGTAGAAAACACGCCAGCGTTTTTTGGGACTTAGAAAAAAATTTGACTTTTTTTGAAACAATTCCTATCTACTCTATTGCGCTTCGCCAGGTCTGAGGTGGCGAAGGAAGTCTAGCGTAAAAGGTAGCGTTCAGTACACTGCGCAAGTTAGTGAATTTGCTAGTTATGTCGCTAGCGAAAATTCGCCTGGCGTAAGGGTGCGAAGTAACACTAGCGAAACTACGCCAGCGTTCGTTAGTGTATTTGCGCAGTAACGAAAATGCCAAACGCTAGCAAATTGACGCTTGCGTTCGACGCTTAGTGAATTTGCGCCCAGGGGTGATTTACTGAGCCCCTTGGTGTTCTTTTAAAAAGCACTTGCATAAATAGGGTGCAGCTGAGCTTGCACCTAACGTCTGATAAAAATGTGTGAATGATGCACAAGTAATGGGATGGCAGGCGGGAGGCCTATGGGCCTGACTCCTCCTCCTGCTCATGAGTACAGCACTGCTAGATACAGGTATTGCTGTATTCATGGAGCGAGCACTGGTTTCTGCACTCTGTTTAGGAGCAAAGAGACCCATGGCAGTTTTTTTTTACCTGCGGGGCAGGGCGCAAAGTGCTAAAGGCATGGCCTATTTTGCCCATTTTGTACCCTGCCTGTAGTCAATGACCCCTACTGACTGTCAGCTCGGCCAGTTGGCAGCCTGCTTGCCTGTGTTTAGGCCCAAAATGTTCCTTTACCACTCGGCTTCTTCAGATATTATTCAGGAAGACCAAACAAGCTGATATGAACGTGTCTGTGCAATGCAGTTATAGTTATTTATAGCAATTAAAGAAAAAAGTGCAAAAAGCCAGTTTTAGCTCTTCCAAAATGTAATAAATGCAAAAACAATTATGAACATACATAGTAACATACATAGTAAGTTAGGTTGAAAAAAGACACATGTTCAACCTCTTAAGTCTATATATAACCTGCCTAACTGCCAGTTGATCCAGAGGAAGGCAATAAACTCATCTGAAGCCTCTCCAATTTGCCTCAGAGGGGGGGAAAATTCCTTCCTGACCCCAAGATGCAATAGGACCAGTCAACTTGTACTATGAGCTATCTCCCATATCCCTGTATTCCCTCACTTGCTAAACACCATCCAACCCCTTCTTATACCTATCTAATGTATCAGCCTGTACCACTGATTCAGGGAGACAATTCCACATCTTCACAGCTCTCACTGTAACAAACCCCTTCCCAATATTTAAGCGGAAACTCTTTACTTCTAATCGGAATAAAAGAGTTTCCTCCTAAATATTCGAACAAAAAAATATATATATATGAAGAGGGGAAAAATACTCACAGTTCACCCTAGTCTATAGGTGGCCATAGACGTAACAATGAAGATCTTTCTTGACAAAGATATTTCCAAGAAAGATCGTTCATTTCAATACACAGGTGTAGAGCAGAATTATTAGATATACAGATAGAAACAATAGAATTCTACCTGTATCTGATGATTCAGCACTTAACAATGGGCAATGTTTGGGGCCTTCAAAGGCTCCTGATCAAAATTTTCCGTCCAGCCCGATCGAGGAGCCGACCGATATCCAAGTACTCTGCCGATATTGATCGTCTCTTTTCCCACCATACACGCACCGAATATCGTACGAAAATTCATTTTGTACGATATTATCTGTACATCTATGGCCACCTTATGGGTGCATATATACAGGAACAAAACAAGGTTTGTGAGTTTTTTTATAAAAATAATAAACCAAAGAGTGGTTAAAAATGTAAATACATTTATTAGGACAATACATGTGAAGGCCTACGCGTTTCGTGCCTGTTGGGGCATTTAATCATTATTGTTTTAAAAAACTCACAAACCTTGTTGTTGTTCCTATAGTTATTTATACCCTGACAGGACTAGTAGTGGGGCAGATCATACTCATGAATAAACCCAACAGTACCAAATATAGAACATTTTATGCAGAATATATTAGATCAATGTGTATTTCTGAACATTTATAGCATTAATAGTCTTATCTAAAACATATTTAGGGAGAATTATATGGGTGGATTCTTGTGGGCAGTCCTATATATTCCAACAAGCGCTGAAGGCCAAACAAGTTGATTTTGTGTTACACAAAGTTATTGATGGACATCTCTTAGGTGTCCATATATATAACATATCACAACGTTGTAGTACTTGAGTCCATTTTTACTGCACGTCTCTTTGCTTCTGATTTCTCCAGCTCATCTTATTTTCTGCCAATATTTACAGTCCTTTCTTCTTGGGAAGAGTCCTCGATTCACTGTAGATCTGTACGTGTGTCCTTGTGTTTGTGTCTGAGTCTTCTCTCATGCTAATAATGTTCTTTCAACTGGTGGTTGACAATTACCGGCTCTTTCGAATCACATCTTCATGTTCGTCACTAACGAATCAAATTCCACCTGCAGTACAATTATAAAAAAATAAAACTGACTCAACCCTTTCATATTTATTCATTTTATCACAACAAAACATGTTTAATGGTCACATTATCATTTAACAGCCGAGCACCTCAACTGGAAGAGCTCGTTCATCAACTGTCACAGGTGGTGAGGATTCTACGGTAATGTTCTCTCCTATCTTCTCAGTGGCTCCTTGGGCCAAACATTCATTTTAAACTGTCTGAGTCATCTTCCTATGGATCCATAGTTAATCCAATATGTAAAAATATAACTAAAATATTGTAGTGGTTTTTTTTGTGGTTCATAATTAAGAGATGTTTGGAGTGAAAGAATGTGATCTCTACTGTAGAACTTGGTTTCCACGAGATGCAGCTTAGATATATCCACTAGAGTTTGCCCCGACAGGGTTCATCATTCAGCATTTCAAATATTCCACTGCATAACCCATATGGTCGACATACATGTAAAGAAGAGAAGCACTCTTGCAGTGTACATACAGAGACTTAAAGGAGAGCTAAACCCTTAAAATGAATGTTGCTACAAATGCCATATTTTATATGTTGAACTTATTGCACCAGCCTAAAGTTTGAGCTTGTGAATAGCAGCAATGATCCTGGACTTCAAACTTGTCACAGGGGGTCACCATCTTGGAAAGTGTCTGTGACACTCACATGCTCAGTGGGCTCTGATTGGCTCGTCACTAATTATCCAGCAGAAAATGAGCTTCCCCTGTAATATAAGCTGATGCTACAGGTTTGCTGATTATTAAATTCTGATGCTAATTGCACTGGTTTCTGTGCTGCCATGTAGTAATTATCTGTATTAATTACTAATCAGCCTTATATTGTGACATTTCTATTCTATGTGTACTGTATATTGTGAGTGGGTCCCTAAGCTCAGTAAGTGACAGCAGCACAGAACATGTGCAGTGAATCAGCAGAAAAGAAGATGGGGAGCTACTGGGGCATCTTTGGAGACACAGATCTTTACTGCTAAAGGGCTGTGGTTGCCTTGGGCTGGTACAGAAGCACAAAACATAATGTACAACATTTCTACGTAATTCTTTAGTTAAGCTTTAGTTCTCCTTTATTTGCACCAGTACACTGGCAAGAGTACACCTCTGCTTTACATATCCTATAGCCAGTAGCACCCTGTGGCTGCTGAGAATTACTACCAGCCAGGAATAATTGGTGCAATTCTATATAGAAATGTAAGTATATTGAATGATTAGCCCATATGGGCAGACACATGAGCTTCAGTGTTGGACATTCTGTTTTGAGCATCTAAAACCTCCATAAAGATTGCAATGTTAATCAAAAGCTACCCAAATAACTAATCACATTTTCTATTAGACTATGATTAGGGGTCTTATTACTGGAAACTCCACCCCCCCATGCCCCATATTTATGTTTATCTTTTTAACATTGTGAAGTAATAGCACGTGTCTGGTTATTTTCCCTAGAATAATGAAGTCTTAATGCAGGTAGTAAATGAATCATTGATTTCTTTTCATGTATGACTACACCACCCGCACCACCACAAATCTCTTCTGCAGAGTACAGAAAAGAGATTGGAGCCTAATTTAGGTTTTTAATTAACACTTCAGAGATTTATTTAGTAAAATTGGAATACCAAGTGGTTCTGTAGGTGAATGTGAAATGCCATCATCTCCTCTTCATGCACCTCTCTCTCTGCATTTGCAGTATTCACATTATCACATTGCACCGAAACCTGGCTTTTCCTAGGAAAAGGTACAATGATTTTCTAGATAATGAACAATACAAGATGAGAGAGCAGCAGTCCTTCCATATTGCTTTTCTTGCATGATGTAATCTCCTAACCATAGAACATCTCCATATATCTCCAATGTATGGGAATGCCCCAACTAAGGCATTGAATATCACCGCTCACACTTCTGTATGTGCTTATAGTTGTAATTACGTGTTTTAGTCTAGTCCCTTGGACTACTAATGCTTTTACCTGTAGGAAGAATACAAGAGACGAGAGAAATAAGAGATACCTTGTACAGTACAGAACCTGTTATTCAGAATGCTCAGGACCTGGGGTTTCCAGATAACAGATCTTTCCGTAATTTCTTTCTTCATACCTTAAGTCTACTAGAAAATCATGTAAACATGAAATAAACCCAATAGGCTGCTTTTGCTTCCAATAAGGATTAATTATATCTTAGTTTGGATCAAGTACTGGTATGGGACCTGTTATCCAGAATGCTTGGGACCTGGGGTTTTCTAGATAACAGATCTTTCTGTAATTTGGATCTTCATACCTTAAGTCTACTAGAAAATCATGTAAACATTAAATAAACCCCATAGGCTGCTTTTGCTTCCAATAAGGATTAATTATATCTTAGTTTGGATCAAGTACTGGTATGGGACCTGTTATCCAGAATGCTTGGGACCTGGGGTTTTCTAGATAACGGATCTTTCTGTAATTTGGATCTTCATACCTTAAGTCTACTAGAAAATCATGTAAACATTAAATAAACCCAATAGGCTGGTTTTGCTTCCAATAAGGATTAAGTATATCTTAGTTGAGATCAAGAACAAGCTACTGTTTTATTTTTACACAGAAAATTATTTGATTATAATGTATTATTTCATTATAATGGAGTCTATGGGAGGCAGCTTTTCCGCAATTCTGAGCTTTCTGGATAATAGGTTTCCGGATCCCATTGCTGTATTTATTTTCCCATCATTTTTTAGTGCATATTTGTGTTCAGTTGGACGTTGGAAGATACTAGCCAAATCGCCAACTAGCCAATGGTCCAGTCTTTTTAAAGATTTCAATTTCCCCGGAACATTGACCCTTGTAGTTAGTAGGTATAGCTTATTTAAAGGCCATAAACCATTTGACTTGGAGAAGCCTTTGAGCTTCTGCTTGTTCTGCTTATATGTAAGAATGGTCATTCATTTTCACAGCTTTTGTTTTTGGCTTCTTGTTTTTAATTGTTCCTTTCATTAACATGCCAACAAATGGCTACCTGAGTGCACCGTGAGATGCTAATAGTAAAAATTGTAAATTTAATGGCATATAGCCCATGCCACCATGTATGATACCCTTTTACAAGATATAATGGGTGAAGCAGCATTGCTACTAGAAGTGGGACTTTTTACAGAAAGCTCAGAATTATGGGAAGACCATCTGCCAATCAAATAATTCACTCATTTTAAAATGTTTTTCTTTGTAATAAATCAGAATCTTGTATTTAATCCCGATTAAGACTTAGGGGCAGATTTATCAAAGGTCCAGTGTTAGAGTTTTTCTTTTTTTATTTGAATGACCTCGAAATTCGAATAGTATCTTATTTAAGAAAAAATGTGAACATCTAAAACACGAACAAATATTAGCGACCCGAAAACTCGAATCGAGTTTTTTTCTCTGAAAAAAATTGAAATGTCAGAAAGGCTATTAACATCTTCAAATGGGTCATTGGACCTCTGCCATTGACTTCTACATGAACTCGGCAGTTTTTAGGTGGAGTACTCGAATTAGAGTTGTTCCCAGGGTCACGGTATGATAAATCTTAAATTATTCCCAACTCAAATTTGTGAGTTTTGACCAAAAATCCAAAATCGTAAATTTCGAATTTACATTGCCAACCTTAAATCTGCCCATAAATGATTCCTTGTTGGAGGCAAAGCAGTCCTATTGGGTTTAGTTAATGTTTAAATAATTTTTAGCAGACTTAAGGTATGAAGATCCCCAAGTCCCGAGCATCCTGGATAACAATTCCCATACCCGTACCAGAACAAAATACAAAATAAAACAGAAATTGCCATTGGATATTCCATGAGAGATGTGTGACTCGCTCCTCCAGGTTTTTTTCCTAATTTTTTAAAAGGGACTTGTCACCCAAAAAAATTATTCAAAATCTTATTTTATCACACTAGTCAAGCAAAATGAACTTTAATTACACTATATAAACTATTTGAATCTTGTTTCCTCCAGTCTGGGAATTCATAATTATAACAAACAGGCAGAAGCCATTTTGTGGACACTGTTATTAAGACAAGTCTTGTATCATCTCAGAATCTTGTTTGTGCACCAGAATGGGGGACCTGATGTCCATCCCCATGTCCTGGTTACACAATTAAATGGTGAAGAGAACTGGGGAAAAGTGGAGAGAGCAGTGACATCTAGGAAGTGCTGAATGGAAAGTGAAAGTATTGTCTGCCTAAAGCAGTGGAGCGGGAGACAATATTTGATTGACAGCTGAAATATTTAAATGAGATTACAACAGCTATGAATGGTTTAATAAAAAATAGAAATTGGATTTCATGTTTAATTTGAAAAGGACTTTTATTATACAGATTTTTGTGTCTCAGTGACACTTTAATAAGATTAAAAGATTAACTTCAAAAATGAGAGTAATATTGGCTTGTAATTAGTCCAAAGAGTCTTGTCTTCATATTGGCAGGCTAATATGTAGGGCTTACTGTATGTGTAGTTGTCCTATACTGTGAAATCCATTAGGGGGGGGGCTATGCAATTAAGTTGTTTTCCTTCATTTTAACTGTAGGTGTATTTGTGCTCCTGGCCCCTTTTGTTGTTTCTGATATTTAAAATTCCGGTGATTAATCGGACATTGTAATATGATTAGGGATGCACCAAATCCAGGATTCGGTTCGGGATTCGGCCAGGATTCGGCCTTTTTCAGCAGGATTCGGATTCGGCCGAATCCTTCTGCCCAGCCGAACCGAATCCGAATCCTAATTTGCATATGCAAATTAGGGGCGGGAGGGAAATTGCGTGACTTTTTGTCAGAAAACAAGGAAGTAAAAAATGTTTTCCCCTTCCCACCCCTAATTTGCATATGCAAATTAGGGTTCGGATTCGGTTCGGTAATCGGCCGAATCTTTCATGAAGGATTCGGGGGTTCGGCTGAATCCAAAAAAGTGGATTCGGTGCATCCCTAAATATGATCTAATAGCTGTAGAGAAAGCTGTTCTAGTTATGGAGTGCAGTGCGTTGTGTATGTTAAGAAGGAATACCAGGAGGGGTGAGTGGGTGAAACCAGCAGCTACTATGGTATTTGTCCCCCTGCAGGGATGTCTAATGTCTACCTGCCAAATCCAAAAGCTGTTTTGATCTGTATTTATAAATCACCGGGGACTTTATTTAATGGTTCATTGATATTTTTGGTTAATCTCCAATTGTAGGTTTGTGGTTTTCTAGTAAAGAGCATATTGGGTTTAGAGTTAACTAACAGGTTTTGCTTGTTGGTAGGAGAGAATGCCCCGAAGGATGCTGCTGATAAATTAAACATGGAGCTACTAGAATGGGACCATATTTTACTAATACGTTGGGGGAAGAAGGCAGTGAAAGCCTGGACTATGAAATGATGGGCATTTTGTCATTCCATTTTCTTTAAAGGAGAAGGAAAGGCTAAAATTAAGTAAGCTTCATCAGAAAGGTCTATATAAATACACCAGTAAACCCTCAAAGTAATGCTGCTCTGAGTCCTCTGTCAAAAGAAACACAGCATTTCTTTCCTTCTATTGTGTACTCATGGGCTTCTGTATCAGACTTCCTGTTTTCAGCATAAACCTCCAGGGCTTGGGCTTGAGCATGCTCAGTTTGTTCCTCTCCCTCCTCCCCTCCCTGCTGTAATCAGAGCTTCTAGAGCTGTTTACTCAAGTATGGTAAAGCATTCTGCAGAATAAATATAGTGTTATGGCTTGCACTATTGTGGCTAATCTATTGGCAATAAACTGCTTCAGTAGCTTTCCTTCTCCTTTAAGGTTCAGTTTCAGGAATGTGATATCTTCGACGATGAAGTGTTTATAAACAGGAACTATATGGCGGACTGGGGTAGAATAAAAGTCAGAGTAGTGAATAAGATTAGGGTCATGCACAGTATGATAGTGACTCTTAATAGGAAATATTCTGTTGGATTAATTAATTTTATTGTCCAATATATGATCTGGTTTATGTGTAAAAAAGATTCACAGTGTCTTTGGTTTTTATACAAGTGTTGAGCCAGGTTGGTCCTTTCCACCTGTTATTTTATTTAATCTTTTTGTACCAGATACTTTATATCATATTTAGCCCATTGATTAATGCGGTTATTGAGTTCTTTTTTTGACTGCCGTAAATATATGACTGAAAATGATTTCCTTATAACAACTGTTTTCTCTCTTACTCCAGCCATAACATTATTTCTAGGATGTGCAAAGGCTTAAAGGAGAAGGAAAGGCTAAAATTAAGTAAGCTTTATCAGAAAGGTCTATATAAATACACCAGTAAACCCTCAAAGTAATGCTGCTCTGAGTCCTCTGTCAAAAGAAACAGCACATTTCTTTCCTTCTATTGTGTACTCATGGGCTTCTGTATCAGACTTCCTGTTTTCAGCTTAAACCTCCAGGGCTTGGGCTTGAGCATGCTCAGTTTGCTCCTCCCCTCCCTTCACCCCCTCCCTCCTCCCCTCCCTGCTGTACTCTGAGCCCAGAGCTATGAGTGAGCAGGGAGAGACTCAGGCAGGAAGTGATGTCACACCAAGCTAATATGGCAGCTGCTATCCTAAACAAACAAAGAGCTTCTAGAGCTTTTTATTCAGGTATGGTAAAACATTCTACAGAATAAGTATAACATTCTAGCTTGCACTATTGTGGCTAATCGATTGGCAATAAAATGCCTCTGTAGCTTTCCTTCTCCTTTAAGATTAACCAGGGCGTTTTCTACAACGTGTTGAAATGTTAACAATAGAGTTTTGTGAATGAACTCTTGTGTCTAAGGTGCAGTCCCACTCGAGTTTGTGTTCATAATCACTCACTAGAGAATATAGGGCAATATCTTTGTCATTTTATAAATATCATGCATGTACTTAATGGCTCAATCAGTGTAAAATGTATTGGTTATTTGGTTGACTGATTTAAATATGACCTGTTTTGTACAAAACTTATTATTTCTACATGTTGTTGGGATTGTACATTTTCTGCATTTGAAGCTTGATGTGTTTTATAGATATTTGTGCAATGTATTAGTATGGTAATAGTTTTCTGCACACAAACAGCCGACCGTGGCCTATGTGCACACAACTCCGGGTTTGCCATCGGGATGGGAGGAGAGGAAAGACGCTAAAGGCCGTACCTATTATGTCAATCATAATAATCGCACCACAACATGGACCAGACCTATTGTGCAGGTATGAAGACCAGACACACGCCAGAAAACAGAGACCATCAGAACTTATCTTCTTTATACTTGTAATTACTACATGGGAGCTTTGGTTCTAATTTCTAGTTCACAAGCTTTCCTAGCAGTGCCCATGTTTGACTGTAAGTATCTGTAACATGGGTTCTTCTGCCCAGTTTTATCTTGAACATGGGCAATGTTGTTCAAATGTGATCCACTACTGCAGACCTAATTAACAAAAAATGATAGGCAAAAGTACAAAAAAAAATAGAAAGTGGTGCCCAAAGGTTTAGCATGTCTCAGGTTGCTGACTAGTAGACCACAGCAATATATTATTCCTCATTAAAGGGGAAATATCGCGAAAATGAAATAGAAATATAAGCTTCATCATACTGAAATAAGAAACTTTCTAAATATATTCAATTAAATATTCTGCATCATTTCTGAAATAATCAAGTTTATATTACCAATTCCTCTCTCAGCATCTGTTTATCTTCATTATGTCTTCATGCAGCAGTTGGGTGTCAAATGAATGATCCAAAATATCTTATAGGGGGCTCCCTTTCCTAACAGATGTATTAGAGCTCACTCAAACAACTGATTCCAGTACAAACAAAATCTAACAAAATAACTGCCTTGTGCAGAAATTCTGCTTGACAGGACAGGATTTTAATAGAGTGAGCTCTAATACATCTTCTAGGCAAAAGGAGCCCCCCATAAGATATTTTCGATCATTCATCTGACACCCAACTCCTGAAAAAAAAAGCTTCATCCGACTGAAATAATTCTGTACTGTTTCTGAAATAATCAAGTTTATCTTCTCTGTTCCTTTCTCAGCATCTGTTTCTCCTTATTCTGTCTTCATTCAGGAGTTGGGAGTCAGATGAATGATCCAATATATCTTATAGGGGGACTCTATTTGCCTAGAAGATGTATTAGCGTTCACTCTATTAAAATCACCAGACATCATGTCTCTCTACATGCAGAATTTGTGCAAAAGGCAGTTATTTTGTAAGATTTTGTTTTCAAAGGAATCAGTTATTTGAGTGAGCTCTAATTCATCTGCTAGGAAAGGCCCCCCTATAATATATATTGGATCTAACTGTCAATGATTATCTGACACCCAACTGCTACATGAAGACAGAATGAAGAGAAACAGATGCTGAGAAAGGAAAAGGGAAGATTGATTATTTCAAAAACGGTACCGAATTTTTATTTGATTGTACTGTAATTAGAATGTTTCTTGTTTCAGTATGATGAAATTTAAATTTAATTTTCATTTTTGCAATAGTTTACCTTAAATATTTATTAAGGGATGGCCAGTGTTTAATATATTGTAAATTAGGATTCTTACAAAGCAGCCTGGGTGGTAAACCCTGATAACATACAGACATTCATGGAGTATCTTTAGTCACTTCTGCCAAAATGGCACTGCTCCCTCAAAAATAATGAATTGCTGTAACATTAAAGGGGTTGTTCACCTTTGAGCTAACTTTTAATATAACATAGAGAGCAATATTCTGAGACAATTTCCTATTGGTCTTCATTATTTATATAGTTTTTTTTTAATTGTTGCACTTTTCTATTCAGCAGCTCTCCATTATGGTATTTCAGCAGCTGTCTGGTTGTAAGGGTCCAAATTAACGTGGCAATCAGAGAGTGGTCTGAATGAGAGACTGATATATGAATAGGAGAGGACCAGAATATCAACATAAGTTATAAAAAGTAACAATAAAATTGTAGCCTCACCGAGCAATAATATTTGTCTACTGGGGTCAGTGTAAAGCTGGAAAAAGTGAGAAGATGATTCAAAAACGTAAAGAATTGGCCATGCTGTTACATATTAAAAGACCTCGGGACCTGGGGTTTTCTGGATAACTGATCTTTCCATAATTTGGTTCTTCATCCCTTAAGTCTACTAGAAAATCATGTAAACATAAAAAAAAACTCAATAGAATGGTTTTGTGTCCAATATTAATTACAGTATATCTTAGTTGGGATGAAGTACAAGGTACTGTTTTATTATTACAGAGGAAAAGAGAATCATTTTTAAAAAATTTGGATTATTTCATTATAATTGAGTTTGTGGGAGACAGCCATTCTGTAATTCGGAGCTTTCTGGATGAAGGGTTTCCTGATAACAGATCCCATACCTGTATTGTGAACTGTATAGGTTACATGAGCCAAACCGCCAAACACCAAACTTGAGCATAGGCAACGGAAAAAATGTTCTGTTAATAACATCAGGTCTGACCACATACTTTTAGTCTAAGGGCAATTATTTTCTCCTTGAGATTGGGCTTCTCTTGATATTAGTAGCTTGGGGCTGTTCTGATGGAACAGTAAGTAGCACATCTACCTGCTGAGGTGAATAGAACAAAGATAGAGAATTCATTCTCCATATATCATTGTGGTGTAGTTTACAACCCTGAAAGTGTTGGAGAAACACATCCCACTTTCTAAAGGTAACCCTTGCTCATAGTATGACTAACACATTTTTTGAAGTGCTTTCAGCAGAAGAAGGATGCTAACCTTTGTTTTGCCTCTAAACCAGCACGCCGAGGACGGGGCAGTGGGATCTACTTCAAACAGTAGTAACCATCTGAGCGAGCCTCAGATCAGACGGCCTCGTAGTCTCAGTTCACCCACAGTTACCTTATCTGCACCACTCGAGGTGAGAGCTTACCTCATCTATCTGGGATCTCTTCTGGCTTACCAGGCCTCCTCGGTGGCATTGCCTTCTCCTGCCTTCAACTTGCCGTCATCATTTTCCTCTTCCGCTTCATAGCCTGCAATATAAATACTTTCTTTCTTTTTTTATATAATTTCTTTTTGCTTTTTTTCAAAATAACTTTCTTTTTTCCTTTCTAACTCATTTTTATGTTTTTTTTTTTTTTTTATCATTTCCAGTTTTGATTTCAAAATTTTGTGTTTGTCTTTTCCGTTGTGAAGTGGTTGATGTGGCTATTTCATATTCACATGGATAGGAAGAACTGTTTCTTGTATTTTGAACAATTGCATAATCTTATTTTAACATGACTGTGATTCATCTTAAGCCTGAAAGTGTAATTTGTGCCTTTTCTTTTTCTGTTCATCTTAAATTATCTCCTTAATGGCTTTGTTTGCACATTCATTGGTTATGTGACCTTATTGCTCACCTTTCACAATCTGTTGCACCTATGAATGGTGATACAACAGTAGGTTACAACACATATATACGTTTTGTGTAAAATTCTGGCGTGTCCTTACTTTGTTGGGTATTCTGTTATGTATATTGGTAACTGTCTGGATTGTTGTAATGAAAGATCAGCCTCATCTAGTAACACCGATAATGTTGTATGAACTAACAAAGGGAAATTAAATTAAAACCTAAAGGCTCTGGAATGTCCTCAAATGTAGGTTATATTTTGGAATTGAGTCTATTTGTCAGTGTGTTTTTGTTATTATCATTGAGAACAGAACTCGCTTGGTTTTTGTTTTAGTCATTTTAGTTCTAATCATCCCAAACATGTTTAGTTGACTTAAAGGAGAACAAAAGGTTACAAGTAAGTAAGCTTTGTCACAAAGGTCTATATAAATACACCAGTAAACCCTCAAAGTAATGCTGCTCTGAGTTCTCTGTCAAAAGAAACATCACATTTCTTTCCTTCTATTGTGTACTCATGGGCTTCTGTATCCTTCCTGTTTTCAGCTCAAACCTCCAGGGCTTGGGCTTGAGCATGCTCAGTTTGCTCCTCTCTCTCCCTCCCTGCTGTAATTTGAGCCCAGAGCTATGAGTGAGCAGGGAGAGACTCAGACAGGAAGTGATGTCACACCAAGCTAATATGGCAGCTGCTAACCTAAACAAACAAAGACAGTGACAGTGGACCTCTTTACACAGAGATTAACTGCTGAGGTTACACAGCTTTATTTTCTTCTTCCTCTTTGAATTTAGAGTGTGAGCTTTGTTAGCTAACTCTGTTCTGCATAACTGTCTCTCACAGTACTAATGAAATTAATACCAGTTACGTCTGCATTGTGTTTAACTGTACAGGGCACAAAAGACTTCCCCGTGCGCAGAGCAGTGAAGGACACCTTGTCCAACCCACAGTCTCCACAACCATCACCTTATAATTCTCCAAAACCACAACACAAAGGGGCCCAGAGCTTCTTACCGCCGGGCTGGGAGATGAGAATAGCACCCAATGGCAGACCATTCTTTATTGACCATAACACAAAAACTACCACATGGGTAAGCATTACGCTTTGTAGGCTTTACAGGTCTTGGTATTCTATTCTGAATTCAAAGGGGCTTCACTGTTTTGGGTTGAAGAATGCATATGATGCTGGGTTTGGGGGGGTGATGATGATTGGGATTGACTGATGACAATGTTTCATGATAAACAACCCGTATCAACTCAAATTTCACCCCCTAAATAGTCTTTGGGGTTACGAGATTTGATGAAAATGCTGGGGATTTGGTTTCTTTAAAAATACAACATTTTTGGTGGTACAGCACCAGTACAACTTTCATGTTTCCCTCACCTGAGATAAAGAAAAAACTGGATAGTTGCCTGCATCAGCCTACATTTGTGGGTATCAACCTGACTTCCACTGTGGCCTACATCCAATGCAGTGTATCACTGTGAACTCACCTTCAGTAGAGATCCCATTTCCAGATGCTCAGTACTGTGATCTTTATACCCACGAAAACCAGCTTCAGTGTTCCAGCAAATCAAGTTGGGCCTGGTGTAGACCCATGATGCTGACCAAGAAACCTTATCTGGGGTCATAGAGATGTTCTCATGGCTATAACACATACAGACTCTTAGAGGGGTACACTACCCAGATAAGCAAATCAAGTTGTGCCTGGTGTAGACCCATGAGACCACCCAAGAAACCTTATCTGGGATCATAGAGATGTTCTCATGACTTTTAACACATATAGACTGTTAGAGGGGGTACACTACCCAACTTCACAGAGAAGCAAATCAAGTTGTGCCTGGTGTAGACCCATATGACCACCCAAGAAACCGTATCTGTGGTCATAGAGATGTTCTCATGACTTTAACACATATAGACTCTTAGAGGGGGTACACTACCCAACTTCACAGAGAAGCAAATCAAGTTGTGCCTGGTGTAGACCCATATGACCACCCAAGAAACCGTATCTGTGGTCATAGAGATGTTCTCATGACTTTAACACATATAGACTCTTAGAAGGGGTACACTACCCAAATTCACAGAGAAGCAAATCAAGTTGTGTCTGGTGTAGACCCATGAAACCACCCAAAAAACCTTATCTGGGGTCATAGAGATGTTCTCATGACTTTCTTATTTGCCTCTTGCCCTTACTTGCAGTGCTTAGCAAGACTGAGGCTTGGAACCAATCCTGATCACGCTGGCTGGTTTTCATTATTAATGCCTTGTTGTCATTTGTAGTTGTGCAATTGTGAGAGAATTGACCTGACCTCCTGGCCATGCACTAATGTATTTGTAACTAATACAATGTGTATGTAGAAGAGCTGGCAAACAGTATACGTGCAGCCTGTTGACATGAGTGAAAGCTGAAGCTTTTTGATGTGCTCAATTGAAGAGTTTTCTATTACAATGTAATCTCTTAAATTTATTTAGTACAGGTATAGGATCCATTATCCAGAAACCCGTTATCTAGAAAGACTTTATTTTATCCAAATTATTTCTCTTTTCTCTGTAGTAATAAAACAGTACATTGTACTTGATCAAACTACATAGAATTAATCCTTATATAAAGCAAAACAAGCCTTTTGGGTTTAATTAATGTTTAAATAATTTTCTAGTAGACTTAAGGTATGAAGATCCAGATTACATAGAGATTCCTTATCTGGAAAACCCCAGGTACCGAGCATTCTGGATAACAGGTCCTACACCTGTATTATATTTACTTTTTATTCTTTATTCCTCTCCCTGGATAGCTGCTGGAATCATTTTATGTGCGTGTGTCGTCTGCCAATCAAAGTCCTGCTGGCTTTTCTTACAAGGGAATCCAGCCCAGAGCTGTGTAATGCCCACCTTTTGCTTACATTTTTAAGGACAAGATAATCCACTCCTTTCTTACAAATGCTTTTTTTTCTAAAAGGTCCCTGCTCACTAAAGGGCCCAGTAGTACAAATGAAAGGACAGGTATGGGACCTGTTATCCTGAATGCTCCGTATCTGGGGTTTTCTGGATAGGTGGTCTTTCTGTAATTTGAATTAGTGATGTTTGGGCTGGCCCGAAGCCCACAGGACCCAAGCTTTTACCTGTGGGTTGGGGACTTCCGCAGTACATCCTCGGGCCACGGGTGGATTCGGGCGGAACTTTGGCCTCCATCTCACATCCTGCAGCCTTCTTCTACTCCACTTCCACCTCTACTGGCGCCTTTTTATATACTCGTGCATGCCCCTCCTCTTTCATGACATCACAGTAGGGCAGCAATGGTATATAAAGAGGGGAGCGTGCCAGGTTAGGGTCGGGTGCAGTGGTTTAGGGTAGGGTGCGGGTCGAGTTTTTCTTAACCTGCACATATTTTTACCACCACATACTCATTTTTATCACCATACATACAGGGGCAGATTTATTAAGTAAATTCGAATTAAAAAAATCAAGCTATTTTGGTGTACTTCAGCTAAAGAATAGTCCAAATTTGATTTGAATTTTAAAAAAATTAGAATATCGAAATTTATCATGTACTGTCACTTTAAAAATTCAACTTCGACCATTCGCCATCTAAAACCTGACGAATTTCTGTTTTAGCCTATGAGGAACCTCTTAGAACCTATTTGGAGTAAATTGGTGGACTTTGAAAAAACAAAGTTTTTTCTTTTTAAAACTTCAATCAAATTTGATCGAATGTGTTAAGACTTTGATCCGAACAATCGAAAAGTAGATTTTTTTTTAAATAAATTTCAGTTGATCTTTTTCTATTTGAATTTCGAAGTTATGGGACTTCGAAATTCCCATTACTTCGAAATTCGACCCTTGATAAATCTGCCCCTAAAGGTTGACTACTAAATTCTAATTTTTGTTTTTTGGTGTCAAAATTCACACATTCGAATTTTAATCCCCAAATTCAAATGCGAGATTTATATGGAAACTGTTCTAATTCGAATATTCGCCACCTAAAACCTGCCGAGTTCAAGTTAATGGCAGAGGCCATATGAATATGTTAATTGCCTTCCTGACATTTTGAGTTTTTTTTGGAGGGAAAACTCAATTCAAATTCGAATTTTTGGGTCGGGACTATTCGATCGAATATTATGCATTCAAATTTTTTCTTAAATAACCTCTCATTGTGAGAATATTAGAATATTAGAATTTATTAAATTAAAAAAAAATTCACACAAATTTGACCTTCGATAAATCTGCCCATAAGTTTGATAAAAATAATTTAAACGTTTGCTCCCAGTAAGGATTAATTATATCTTGGTTAGGGTGAAGAACAAGGCATATTGTTTTATTTTTACGTAGATAATGGAAATTATTTTGAAACATTTTTAAAAATGTGAATTATTTGCTTAATATGGTGTTGATGGGAGGTGGCCTTCCTGTAATTCTGAACTTTCTGGATAATGGGTTTCCGGATAACAGATCCCATCACATATGTATGCACCTAACATCACACGGTAGCGAAACAGCAGTATCTTGGATGGGGAAGAGTAAATAATAAAAATGTTTATATGGGTGGAAATTATATTTATGTTTGGAAAATATTCCCACGCCGAAAAGAAAATCAAGTTAAAATGTTATTTACAAAAGTTGGTCTGTAAATGGGCCCCGCTGTGTTGCATATGGTTGCACATTACACACAGGTATATGCCAAGACACACAGCACAGGTAAGTGTTGCTTGGCTTACATTTAAGGGAAAGGCTTGAATCATTAATGACAAAACACTAAGGGGCAGAATCAAGGGTTGAAGGGAAAATTCGAAGTAAAAAAATTTAAAATTTGAGCTATTTTTGTGTACTTTGACTATCGATTCGAATTTGAAAAAAATGAATATTGAAATTTATCATGTACTGTCTATTTAACATTCCGACTTCGACCATTCGCCATTTAAAACCTGCCGAATTGCTGTTTTAGCCTGTTGGGGACCTCCTAGAACCTATTGGAGTCATTTGGTGGACTTTGAAAAAGTTTTTTGGGCAAATACTTTCATTTGAATTCGATCGAATGCTCTAAAACTTCTATTCCAATGATTTGTATACTGCCTATTCACCTTAAGTTAAAAACTTTGATTTTTTTTAATACATTTCGATTGGTCTTTTTTTTTTATTCGGATTTCCAAAGCTATGGGAGTTCAAAAAAACTTCCATTACTTCAAAATTCAACCCTTGATAAATCTGCCCCAAAGTAATCAGTTTGCTGCGGTGCTATGTCTTTTAAAAACGGCATTTTAGTGTTTTTTTGTGTTTTTTAAAGGAGGACCCACGACTAAAGTTTCCAGTTCATATGAGAACCAAAGCTTCGTTAAACCCTAATGATTTGGGTCCCCTCCCTGTAAGTATTTGTACTCGTTTTTCCATTGTATTATTTAAAGGGAAGCTAAAACACATGCTACATTAGGGGAAATGTGTTCGTTCTCATATAAAGGCTGTTTTCTGAATACAGCAGCTCTAAACAGATAAAGTCTGGCTCTGGCTCTTTCATTAAAGGGGAACTATCGTGGAAATGAAAATTTAATATAAGCTCCATCATGATGAAGTAAGAAACTTTCTAAATGCAATCAGTTAAATATTCTGCATTATTTTGAAATAATCAAGTTTATATTCACTATTCCTCTCTCAGCATCTGTTTCTCCTCATTCTCTCTTCATGCAGCAGTTGGGTGTCAGATATTCACTGAGAGTTACATCCAATATATCTTATAGCAGATGTCTTAGAGCTCATTCAAATAACTGATTCCAGTACAGGTATCTATAGATAGGGGATCTATTATCCAGAATGCTTTGGATCTGGGGTTTTCCAGATAACGGATCCTTCCGTAATTTGGATCTTCATACCTTTAGTCTACTATAAAATCATGTAAACATTAAATAAACCCAATAGGCTGGGTTTGCCTTCAATAAGGATTAATTATATCTTAGTTGAGATCAAGTACAAACTACTGTTTTATTATTACAGAGAAAAGGGGAATCTCTTTAAAATTTTGGATTATTTGGATGAAATAGAGTCTATGGGAGACGACCTTTCTGTAATTCGACGCTTTCTAGATAATGGGTTTCCAGATAACAGATCTTAAACCCGTACAAACAAAATCTAACAAAATAACTACCTTTTGCACAAATCCTGCATGTAGAGAGACATGATGTCTGGTGAGTTTAATAGAGTGAGCTCTAATACATCTTCTAGGCAAAAGGAGCCCCCCTATAAGATCTAATGGATCTAACTGTCAATGAATATCTGACACCCAACTGCTGCATGAAGACAGAATGAAGAGAAACCGATGCTGAGAGAGGAATAGTGAAGATGAACTTGATTATTTTAGATACAATACAGAATTTTTAATTTATTATATTTAGAAAACTTCTTATTTCAGTATGCTGAACCTTATATTAAATTTTAATCTTTGCGTTAGTTCCCCTTTAATCTCCTACTGCCATGCCACAACATGCAAATCTATGTATTGCGCATCATTTATCCTCCGTGGCTCACATTTATAGCCTTCTTTATTCATCCCCATGTGATTCAGTGTGTTGGGTGTGGTAAGATTAAAAAATATATATTTATATATGGACAACATATGGAAGATTGGCTGCTATCCATGAATTTTTTATTTTTGATACAAAGTTTGGTAACGCTTTAGATAGTTGCAGCCCCTTCCGATTTATTTCAATTTAGGGCTTGAGTGGCACTGAAAAAAACTTTCTTTTAGCGCCCCATTTAGGGTTTCTACCTGTCCAGTTTTGACCCGCACAGCCGGATCAAAAAACTTATTTGGAAAACCGGGCAGGATTCCCCCCATGATTGACACAGCGATCAGCCAATCGCTAATCAACGCATAATAGCCCTGCCCCTCGATGTTACTGACTGCCCCTCCGTTCCACAGCAACGCTTCTATATGTCATGGCCCATCCCCACCGTGTCACAGCCCCGCCCCCTGCCAGGTCTCCACTGGGGGAAAAGGTGCCAACCCTAGCCTCATTCCAGCAGAGTCAGTGGTTACATTGGTGCACTCTGCTGTTACGGTTATTAGCCCATAGCTGGCTAATTGTAAGAGAACATTATATACTATGTAGGACCAAATATATGCGGTGCCTCCATCCATAACAAGGCTTCACCCTTCAAGGAGAACTAAGGCCTAACTAATGAACTAGGCTAGAAATGTTGTACATTATGTTTTGTGCTTCTGTACCAGCCCAAGGCAACCACAGCCCTTTAGCAGTAAAGATCTGTGTCTCCAAAGATGCCCCAGTAGCTCCCCATCTTCTTTTCTGCTGATTCACTGCACATGCTCTGTGCTGCTGTCACTTACTGAGCTTAGGGACCCACTCACAATATACAGTACACATAGAATAGAAATGTCACAATATAAGGCTGATTAGTAATTAATACACATAATTACTACATGGCAGCACAGAAACCAGTGCAATTAGCATCAGAATTTAATAATCAGCAAACCTGTAGCATCAGCTTATATCACAGGAGAAGCTCATTTTCTGCTGGATAATTAGTGACGAGCCCTAAGCTTAGCTTCTCAACAGCCAATCAGAGCCCACTGAGCATGTGAGTGTCACAGACACTTTCCAAGATGGTGACCCCCTGTGACAAGTTTGAAGTCCTGGATCATTGCTGCTATTGACAAGCTCAAACTTTAGCCTCGTGCAATAAGTTCACTATATAAAATATGGTATTTTTAGCCACATTTATTTTTAGGTTTTAGTTCTCCTTTAATTAGAGAAAAATCTTTTTTTTTTTTTTTTTTACCTTTATATAAGCCTAATGAGGTTAAAATAAAAGACGTAGCCAGCTCAGCCAGTAACATTATCACAGTAGCATAGGAAAGCAAAGCAAAAGGAAAGAACTTACACCGTAGCTTCAAATATTTGCATTAGACTTGTAGCTATTTATTAATTATTACTTGTTTTCTCGCACAGCCGGGCTGGGAGGAAAGAATTCACATGGACGGACGAACGTTCTATATAGATCACAGTAAGTAAGCGATCACTTAACCACTTAGTGTCCATGCCAGCGTGCTGCTATTAAGAGTATTTTCAAAGCCATATGATTTCAATCTCTATTCAGGAAGCCCAGGGTTGAGGTGTCGAGACACAGGTACCAGCTACTCTGTGCCCCCCTACGGTACAGTACATTCACAACCATTGCGTTTCCCGGCTTTGTGAAAAATTAACATTTCTTTTGTTTTCCTTTAATCCCATTGACATGTACTGTATGTGTGCAATACAGTATCTATGGATTTGTTGTTTGGGCTACACCAGAAACATGGAAAAGAAGTTCAGAAAAATATTAGTGCCACAGCCTTACTGTGCCTTTTCCTCTACTGAGGTCTGATCCATGTCTTAAAGGAGAAGGAAAGGCTAAAACTAAGGAAGCTTTATCTGAAAGGTCTATATAAATACACCAGTAAACCCTCAAAGTAATGCTGCTCTGAGTCCTCTATCAAAAGAAACACCACATTTCTTTCCTTCATTGTGTAATCATGGGCTTCTGTATCAGACTTCCTGTTTTCAGCTTAATCCTCCATGGCTTGGGCTTGAGCATGCTCAGTTTGTTCTCCCTCCCTCCTCCCTGCTGTAATCTGAGCCCAGAGCTATAAATGAGCAGGGAGAGACTCTGGAAGGAAGTGATGTCACAACAAGCTAATATGGCAGCTGCTATCCTAAACAGCTTCTAGAGCTGTTATTCAAGTATGGAAAAGCATTCTGCAGAATAAATATAGTGTTGCAGCTTGCACTATTGTGGCTAATCTATTGGCAATAAACTGCTTCGGTGGCTTTACTTCTCCTTTAACCTATCAGTTGGGACAAAGTGGCCAAATATGGCTTCTGAATTTGGTTTCCTGCTTGTAGCATGCTTTGTATGGTTTCTACACATTAATGCACCCGCAACTTAATCTTAGTGGACACGGAAGAAGGTGTAACATATATATGTACTTAATATGTAATAAATACATTCTAACTTTGTTTTTTATTTTTTTTTCTCAAATGTAAAACTTTTCTTAACGAATGTAAAATGTAGTGTTGTAGTAGGGTGGTTATAGCTTTGGAATTACACAACGAGAAGGAAGAACTTGTTTGACATTTTTTTAAAGGGGCATCTGCCATGTGCTGGTTGTGTGTAACCATATTGTACTACATGAATGTCAACGCATAATTAAATGGGTGGTTCACCTTTAAATCAACTTTTATGTTATAGAATGGTTTACTCTAAGCAACTTTTCAATTGGCCTTTATTTATTTTTTTATTTTTTGAATTATTTTCCTTTTTCTGACTCCAGCTTTCAAATGGGGGTCACTGACCCCATCTAAAAACAAATGTTCTGCAAGGCTAAACATTTAGGGGCAGATGAAAAATCTCGAAATTCAAAGTAAGTTTTTTGAATACTTCGACCATCGGATAGGATACTGCGACTTCGAATTTACTTCGACTTCAAAGTAAAAATCGTTCGACTATTCGACCAGTTGATAATCAAAGTATATTTGAAGGAAAATCGTCCGATAAAATTGTTCTAATCTTACCTTTCAGAGTACGATCGTACTACGATCGGAATACGATCGTACGATGAATAAAATCCGTTGAATTCGAATGTCGGAGGATTCTATTCGATGGTCGAATTTCGAAGTATTTTCCACTTCAAAATTCAACCCTTGATAAATCTGCCCCTTATTGTTATTTTACTCATCTTCCTGTTCAGGCCTTTCCTATTCATATTCCAGTCTCTTATTCAAATCAGTGCATGGTTGCTACGGGAATTTGGACCCTAGCAGCCAGATGGCTGAAATTACAAACTGGAGAGCTGCTGAATAAAAAGCTAAATAACCCCAAAAACCAGAAATAATAAAAAATTAAAACCAATAGCAAATTGTCTCGGAATATCTCTCTCTACATCATTGAAATATTCTCCAGGTCCCTGCACCCATGCTGACACAGTTGCTTCGGGAGCAAGCACATCAAGAAGCTTTTATTAGCATAAGGTGGAGGCCGAGAATCCACCATGTGTTATTTTCATTTTTTATTTTTATATTATTAAGTTTCCTAATCAGCAGCTCTCCAGTTTGCAGTTTCATCAGTGTCGTTGCCAGGGTCCGACCATGCATTGATTTGAATAAGATAAGAGACTTAAATATGAAGAGGAGAGGGCCTGAATAGATGCATAAAATAACAATAACAATAAATGTGTAGCCTTACAGGATATTTGTGGTTTTTAGATGGGGGCAGTAACCCCCATTTGAAAGCTGGAAAGAGTTAGAAGAAAAAGGCAAATAATTCAAAAACGATATAAAAAAATAAATAATGAAGACCAATTGAAAAGTTACTTAGAATTAGCCATTCTTTAAGGGTAGCGGCACACAATGGTATTTGGGGAAGATTAGTTGCCCAGCGACAAAATGCCTCTTCTTCGGGCCACTAATCTCCCCGCAATGCCTTCCCATTGGCCAGAATGAAAATTGCCGGCAGGATTGCAATCGGTGTGCTTCGTTTTCCTAAGTTGCCTCACAAGGAAACTTTGGGCAACTTCTGAAAACAAAGTGCTTCTGAGTGCCATCCCACAGGCAATTTACATTTTAGCCGGTGGGAAGGCATTGCGGGGAGATTTGTCACCCGAAGAAGAGGCGATTTGTCACTGGGCAACTAATCTCCCACAAATAGCATTGTGTGCCTCTACCCTTAAAGAATGGTTATTATTTTTTTTTTTTATAGTTTTTGAATTATTTGCATTTTTCTTCTAACTCTTTCCAGCTTTCAAATGGGGGTCACTGACCCCATATAAAAATAACAAATATCCTGTAAGGCTAAAAAAAAGGTGGACCACACATTAAATTAATTTCATTGGATATAAACATTGATTATGTTTGTTTTATTGTGGTAAATAATATTTACTGTATATATACCCGAGTATAAGCCGAGTTTTTCAGCATCCAAAATGTGCTGAAAAAGTCTACCTCAGCTTATACTGGGGTCAGCGGTAATAGCTGAGATTGCAGTCACTTTTAATCATTCCTATACCAACATTTCACTTGGGGAGAGACTGCAATATCCCACAATGCCCTCTGTTGGTTATATGAAAGAATAACAGTGCGCCCTCTATTGGTTATATCATAGAATAACAGTGACTGCAATATCACACAGCGCCCTCTGTTGGTTATATGAAAGAATAACAGTGGCTGCAATATCACACAGCGCCATCTGTTGGTTATATCAAAGAATAACAGTGACTGCAATATCACACAGCACCCTCTGTTGGTTATATCAAAGAATAACAGTGCGCCCTCTGTTGGTTATATGAAAGAATAACAGTGGCTGCAATATCACACAGCACCCTCTGTTGGTTATGTCAAAGAATAACAGTGACTGCAATATCACACAGCACCCTCTGTTGGTTATATCAAAGAATAACAGTGCGCCCTCTGTTGGTTATATGAAAGAATAACAGTGGCTGCAATATCACACAGCGCCCTCTGTTGGTTATATGAAGGAATAACAGTGCGCCCTCTGTTGGTTATATGAAGGATTAACAGTGACTGCAATATCACACAGCGCCCTCTGTTGGTTATACGAAAGATTAACAGTGATGGCAATATCACACAGCGCCATCTGTTGGTTATATGAAAGAATAACAGTGACTGCAATATCACACAGCGCCCTCTGTTGGTTATACGAAAGATTAACAGTGATGGCAATATCACATAGCGCCCTCTGTTGGTTATATGAAGGATTAACAGTGATGGCAATATCACACAGCACCCTCTACACATGGTAGTGGGACAGTGGGACAATGCACACAGTAATTTGTGTGCATTCTCTGTCACCATCAACTTTGCAAAGAAGTCCGGTCGATCACTGGGGGGGGTCTCTTTGGCGGAATGTGCGCTGCTGGGAGGCAGGGCTGTAGTTGTGTCTAGGCTTATACTAGAGTCAATAAGTTTTCCCAGTTTTCGTAGGTAAAATTAGGTACCTCGGCTTATACTCGTATTGGCTTATACTCGAGTATATACGGTACACAAAATCAAGATGAGAGCCCCCTTAAGGCTATGGACAAACATGACTAACCGTACCATTTGAGATGCTTTTTTTTGGCGGGATTGTTTCTGGTGTTTAAGTATTTGTTTTGTATCCTTCCCCATCCTGCACCACAGATTAGTAGTTTAATGGCATACATGGCCCATTCTTCTGTACCTTTGTTTGTTTGTTTGTTTGTTTGACCATAGACCCAGCTGAATAGACTGGAGCTTTTGCAAATGTGTGGCTGGCCAGTACCGGTCCAATATCGGAGCATTAGGCTTATGGGTTGATTAGTCTGATAACAGTAACGTTGGGTTGAGTGTGTGTTTTAAACAGGACTATTACGTTAGACCTAAAGCTGGAAATTGACCATATATCTGAATGAGTTTTTAAAATTCTGTCAGATAAGGGCCATTGATGGAGTTCTCTGCTGACAGTTAGGATCTGATTTTGCCCTTTGACCTTGCACGTGGGTGGCCAAATCACTTGCTTGGCCTAGGCACCTTGAGGTACAAGCAATGTGATTTGAAGCAAATAGCTTAGATTCCTTCCTGCCATTTTCTCTACTGGGGATCCCTGGAAATGTAGAAAGGTTGTCTGCTTTCATTTAACACACCATAGTCTTTAGAGTGGCATTGAAAATGTTGATTAGTGTTTTGGAGGGGGGTCTACTTGTGTTTTCCTCCTTTAAATGAGAAGGAAAGCTACCAATGCAGTTTATTGCCAAGAGATTAGCCACAATAGTGCAAACCAGAATGCTATAATTATTCTTTAGAATGCTTTACCGTACCAAAGTAAACAACTCTAGAAACTCTCTGTTTTGTTTGGGATATAAGCTGCCATATTAGCTTGGTGTGACATTACTTCCTGCCTGACTCTCTTCCTACTAACTCATAGCTCTGGGCTCAGATTACAGCAGGGAGGGGAGGAGGGAGAGAGGAGCAAACTGAGCATGCTCAAGCCCTAGCCCTGGAGGTTTATGCTGAAAACAGGAAGTCTGATACAGAAGCCCATGTGTACACAATACTACACAGTACACAGTACACAATAGGACTCGACTCCGAGCAGCTTTACTTTACTGGTGAATTCATATAGACCTTTCTGATAAAGCTTACTTAATTGTAGCCTTTCCTTCTCCTTTAAGAGATAATAGTAATTATCTGTATTTATCTGGAAAAGTAATGTTTTTTTTTTACCATGGTAATCCTGCCAGAACCAAGGTGGCAAGAACTCCTACAGCAGTTAAAGTGGTTGTAGAGCTTTTCATTTCAAAAATTCCCTCGTAGATGAGACTGAAAAAAATACTAGCAATGCACTGAATCCAGGATTCGGCCAAGATTTGGCCTTTTTGAGCAGGATTCGTATTTGGCCGAACCGAATCCAAAAAATCATGTGACTTTTCATCACACAAAGTCAAAATATTTTTGTATTGTGCACACGGCTGTCTTTCCCCCTCATTTCCCTAATTTACATATGCAAATTAGGGTTTTGATTTAGTTTGGTAATCCGGATTCGGCCGAATCCTATAATAGTGGATTTGGTTCATCCATAAAAAACACACACACCCCTACTAGAGGAAGGAAAATAACCCAGTTTGCTTCAGTAGAAAAAAACCTTCCTAATTTCCTGGACTTTGGACTAAACCGTGTATTATGAGTTACTAATACTAATTGCTTCTTGTCTTTTCGCTGCTAAAAGGCACCCAAACAATTCTGGAATCTTTTGTATCTGCCATTACTTCCACCTCAGGGAGAGAATGTCACAGCTAAACCCTTAATCACATAACGATTATGAAAATCATATTTTTGGTAGCAAAGTTATTTGTGTACCCAGACAAATGTCATCCTCATTTTTGGCCCCAGATCCCCCAAAATAATAGAGAAAGATGTTAGGGGACCATCCTTGTACGTTTTGTCTTTTTCAGCATGTGTTTTTCCTAAATGAATGCAGCATATTAAAATCCGAATATCTAACAGCGTCTTGTGATTTGCTGATTTGGTTGGTGGTTTAGGGGTGCGGAACCTGATAATGAGAATCAGATAGTGTCTGGAGAATGTTTAGAAATGGAACTTGCCTGGATTTCAGTGGATGTAATGATAGACAGCCTTCACTTCAGCTTACGGGTCAGCATGGTGGGAGTTAAAGTACCACGACAGGTGCTTAAAGGAGAAGGAATGCCATTTTACACTTGGGGGTGCCAAAAGTAAGCACCCCCAAGTGGTTGTATTTACTTACCCGACACCTCGGGTCAGTGCTCCTATCAGCAGAAAACTGCACCAGCCCGGGGTTATTCCAGCAAACACCACGGAGAGATCGTCTTCCTTGAAATTTCCCAGGGCAGACGTATGCGCAGTAGAATGAGATAGTCGGCTTTTTTGTTAAAGTTTGGCTTTTCACTCTATTGTGCATGCGCAGCCGCGAGCAGAAAGAACCCGGAAGCCGATTGCTCTGTGTTGCTCACTGGAATAACCCCAGACTGGTGCAGTTTTCTGCTGATAGGAGCACCGGCCCTGTGTTTCAGGTAAGTAAAAGTAAACACTTGGGGGTGTGTAACTTTTGGCACCCCCAGGTATAAAATGTCATTCCTTCTCCTTTAAAGGAGAAGGAAAGGTTAAAACTAAGTAAGCCTTATCAGAAAGGTCCATCTAAAGTAGTACTGCTCTGAGTCCCCTGTCAAAAAAAACACCACATTTCTTCCTTCTATTGTGTACTCATGGGCTTCTCTATCAGACTTCCTGCCTTCAGCTTAAACCTCATTGCCCTGGGCAAGAGCATGCTCAGTTTGCTCCTCTACCCCCCCCTTCTCTACTGTAATCTGAGCCCAGAGCAGGGAGAGACTCGGGCAGGAAGTGATGTCACACCACATTAATACTGCAGCTCCTATTCTAAACAAACAGAGAGTTTCTAGAGCTTTTTACATAAAACATTCTACAGAATAAATATAGCATTCTAGCTTGCACTATTGCAGCTAATCTATTGGCAATAAAATGCCTCTAGCTTTCCTTCTCCTAGTGCAAACCAGAATGCTATAATTATTCTTTAGAATGCTTTACCGTACCAAAGTAAACAACTCTAGAAACTCTCTGTTTTGTTTGGGATATAAGCTGCCATATTAGCTTGGTGTGACATTACTTCCTGCCTGACTCTCTTCCTACTAACTCATAGCTCTGGGCTCAGATTACAGCAGGGAGGGGAGGAGGGAGAGAGGAGCAAACTGAGCATGCTCAAGCCCTAGCCCTGGAGGTTTATGCTGAAAACAGGAAGTCTGATACAGAAGCCCATGTGTACACAATACTACACAGTACACAGTACACAATAGGACTCGACTCCGAGCAGCTTTACTTTACTGGTGAATTCATATAGACCTTTCTGATAAAGCTTACTTAATTGTAGCCTTTCCTTCTCCTTTAAGAGATAATAGTAATTATCTGTATTTATCTGGAAAAGTAATGTTTTTTTTTTACCATGCTAATCCTGCCAGAACCAAGGTGGCAAGAACTCCTACAGCAGTTAAAGTGGTTGTAGAGCTTTTCATTTCAAAAATTCCCTCGTAGATGAGACTGAAAAAAATACTAGCAATGCACTGAATCCAGGATTCGGCCAAGATTTGGCCTTTTTGAGCAGGATTCGTATTTGGCCGAACCGAATCCAAAAAATCATGTGACTTTTCATCACACAAAGTCAAAATATTTTTGTATTGTGCACACGGCTGTCTTTCCCCCTCATTTCCCTAATTTACATATGCAAATTAGGGTTTTGATTTAGTTTGGTAATCCGGATTCGGCCGAATCCTATAATAGTGGATTTGGTTCATCCATAAAAAACACACACACCCCTACTAGAGGAAGGAAAATAACCCAGTTTGCTTCAGTAGAAAAAAACCTTCCTAATTTCCTGGACTTTGGACTAAACCGTGTATTATGAGTTACTAATACTAATCGCTTCTTGTCTTTTCGCTGCTAAAAGGCACCCAAACAATTCTGGAATCTTTTGTATCTGCCATTACTTCCACCTCAGGGAGAGAATGTCACAGCTAAACCATTAATCACATAACGATTATGAAAATCATATTTTTGGTAGCAAAGTTATTTGTGTACCCAGACAAATGTCATCCTCATTTTTGGCCCCAGATCCCCCAAAATAATAGAGAAAGATGTTAGGGGACCATCCTTGTACGTTTTGTCTTTTTCAGCATGTGTTTTTCCTAAATGAATGCAGCATATTAAAATCCGAATATCTAACAGCGTCTTGTGATTTGCTGATTTGGTTGGTGGTTTAGGGGTGCGGAACCTGATAATGAGAATCAGATAGTGTCTGGAGAATGTTTAGAAATGGAACTTGCCTGGATTTCAGTGGATGTAATGATAGACAGCCTTCACTTCAGCTTACGGGTCAGCATGGTGGGAGTTAAAGTACCACGACAGGTGCTTAAAGGAGAAGGAATGCCATTTTACACTTGGGGGTACCAAAAGTAAGCACCCCCAAGTGGTTGTATTTACTTACCCGACACCTCGGGTCAGTGCTCCTATCAGCAGAAAACTGCACCAGCCCGGGGTTATTCCAGCAAACACCACGGAGAGATCGTCTTCCTTGAAATTTCCCAGGGCAGACGTATGCGCAGTAGAATGAGATAGTCGGCTTTTTTGTTAAAGTTTGGCTTTTCACTCTATTGTGCATGCGCAGCCGCGAGCAGAAAGAACCCGGAAGCCGATTGCTCTGTGTTGCTCACTGGAATAACCCCAGACTGGTGCAGTTTTCTGCTGATAGGAGCACCGGCCCTGTGTTTCAGGTAAGTAAAAGTAAACACTTGGGGGTGTGTAACTTTTGGCACCCCCAGGTATAAAATGTCATTCCTTCTCCTTTAAAGGAGAAGGAAAGGTTAAAACTAAGTAAGCCTTATCAGAAAGGTCCATCTAAAGTAGTACTGCTCTGAGTCCCCTGTCAAAAAAAACACCACATTTCTTCCTTCTATTGTGTACTCATGGGCTTCTCTATCAGACTTCCTGCCTTCAGCTTAAACCTCATTGCCCTGGGCAAGAGCATGCTCAGTTTGCTCCTCTACCCCCCCCTTCTCTACTGTAATCTGAGCCCAGAGCAGGGAGAGACTCGGGCAGGAAGTGATGTCACACCACATTAATACTGCAGCTCCTATTCTAAACAAACAGAGAGTTTCTAGAGCTTTTTACATAAAACATTCTACAGAATAAATATAGCATTCTAGCTTGCACTATTGCAGCTAATCTATTGGCAATAAAATGCCTCTAGCTTTCCTTCTCCTTTAAGGTTGCCTTTTCCTGAAGCAAAGTATATACAGGAATTCTATGTAATACAAGCCTTTATCGATCCTGTCATTGTAATGATATTTTTGTGTATTTATATTGCAGACACCAAAATAACCCAATGGGAAGACCCCCGACTTCAGAATCCTGCCATAACTGGTCCTGTAAGTATCTTCCACTTACTGCAATTTCAACCAGAGGCACGCATAGTTTCGCTTATCTTTCTGTAAAGGATTTATTGTACTCGCTCAGCCTTTACACCCAACACATGAGCACAGGAACTGTCCGAGGCTGGCTGGCCTGTGGTTCCGACAAAAATCGGAGAGATCCTTTTTAGTGTACCCGTTCTATATCTAGTATGTCTAATTGCAAAGGAAGGAATAAATGGTTGATCAATGGTATATATCATTAAAGGCATGTGCCCAGTCTAGTAACCCATAGCAACCAATCAGGTGTTCAGCAAATGACTCCTTTTTGTTATGCTAATAAAATATGTCTTGACTCTATTTCAAAAAAGGCAAAAATTACTGACCGTTTTGTATCCACGAGACGTAGTCATCCAATCATATAAAATCAACGGTTTTATTTCAGCAGATTAAAAACATACAGAATCCTGACGCATTTCGTATCCACGATACGTAGTCATCCACTCGTATAAAATCAACGGTTTTATTTCAAGAGATTAAAAACATATAGACTCATGACGCATTTCGTATCCACGATATGTAGTCATCCACTCGTATAAAATCAACGGTTTTATTTCAAGAGATTAAAAAAATACAGAATCCTGACGCATTTCGTATCCACGATACCTAATCGTAGGCCTATGACTACATATCGTGGATATGAAAACCGTCAGGATTCTGTATGTTTTTAATCTGCTGAAAAAAAACCTTTGATTTTATACAAGTGAACTCATGGAGTGCTTGTTGATATTTCACCTTTTTGTTATTGGTTACTAAACCAGTAGCAACCTTCGCACCATTTATTATATTACTTCTAAGACGCTAACGGGGCTATATAATAAAAGGCACTGGTGCAATAACCAGTAGCAACCAGTAGGTAGACTTTACTTGTCACCTGGTTAAAAGCAGACATCTTATTGGTTGCCATGAGTTACTGCTACTGGGCAAACTTAGTGCATTATATTACATATCGGGGTTGATATCCTACACCAACTGCCATTGCAATATTAGGTGGAGGTGCACATGGCCTAGTTTTACTTGCATTGCATCTGTTCAGCCTTTCCCTGGGTTAAAAGAGATACTGACACTCCTATAAAAATCGTAGAAACTTATTAGTGAAGAGATTCTGCACACAAAATATTTGCAGCATAAAGCACCCCAAAGCCATCCCCAACCCAGCGAATCTTAGTGAAGGCGACTCTTCGGCCCATCTAAGGGATCTTCCGCAGTCTCCATAGGCTGGAATGCTGTTTTCATTCGTAATTAGCCTATGGAATCATCAAGCTTCCCCCATCCCTGCGTAACTGAAACTAGGGATGCACCGAATCCAGGATTCGGTTCGGGATTCGGCCAGGATTCGGCCTTTTTCTGCAGGATTCGGTTTCGGCCGAATCCTTCTGCCCGGCCAAACCGAATCCGAATCCTAATTTGCATATGCAAATTAGGGGCGGGAGGGAAATTGCGTGACTTTTTGTCAGAAAACAAGGA